>VFFE01008050.1:3596314-3770348 GCA_008921705.1 Burhinus oedicnemus
GTAGGTGCACGTGTGGGAGCGAATGCAGCCGGGCAGGGACGCGCACGTGCTCTGTGACACTGAGTATGAGAAGGGGAATAACTCACATGGGCAGAAGCACCGTCATGTCATACAGATGTAACTCTGTCCCCGCTTTGTGTATGCTGGCACACCTGAAATGCAAGAGGATTTTCAGATGAGATAAGGGCTAGAGAACAAAAGTAATTCTGCTTTGATTAGTGCTTGGCTAAACCTAATGAAGTGAAAAAGCATGTTGAAGCACCCAAGAGCTCTTTTTTCATGTAGATGGTGTGCCTTTATTTACTGAGTGAGAGAGTGGTTTTGTTCAGGCTCACTTTCAGCGGTGTTGACAGGAAGACATCACAAATTACACTCTAAATTATCATGGCTAAAAATCTAGCTAATTATCTAGGTCTGAAATTAATTAAATCTCTGCCTTTTCAGGTCCTGACCCAGTTGTCTGTTGGTGGTTGGTTTTTTTTCCTTCCCTGCTGCTCATATGTGTTTTCTGTCACTTCAGTTCTGGCTGTTGTCTGCTTTCCCCTACAGGTCTTGGATGACACCTTAAATCCGGTCTTTCCTGGAGATCCCCTTCCCCATGCATCTCTGTCCTGCCTGGAGAGCCTGTTTTGAGTCTGAAGTGCATGACAGTCACAGGCCAACTGTAAATCACAAAGCTGCCTTAACGCGTCCAGAGATGACAGGAAATTTTTCAGGACCATTTCCCCAGTGCCCAGTACAAGGTTGGTCACCATGACGAACAAAACCTGCACCGTGCCGTGAAACACTAACCTCGCATCCCTCCTGTGAGTTTATTCTCACCCGTGAAGGAACGCAGTAATGAAATCGGCACAGACGTGGTGTTAGTGCTGCTGTCCGTAAGTACGTCCTCAGGGGCAGGCCTCACCCCTGAGGAGAAATTCGGGGAGCCCAGGCTGGCTGTGCCAGCCCTGTGCCTCCCAAGCCAGCGGACCCCGGGGAGCCGGTGCCTGGCTGCTGCCCAGGGATGCACACCAGTGGTGCAGCTCCTGACGGCTACCCAAAAAGTAGGGCCCAGCACCCTGGGGACAGCTGTGAGCATCAATTTCATGCTGAAACAGCGGTGCCACAGATCGCGGGATCAAGCTCCGTTGATCAGAGCTTGCTACTGTCAGAGAGCAAAGCTGCATGGTCCCAAGCTCCTGCCACAGCCACCACTAAGGGACCTACGCTTCAGTGGTGGGTGAAGCGACTGATACACAACGTAGCATACGTATCTTGTTCTTAGGGCACCCGAGAGGCAGTGTAGATTAAGGGATTTAAGGTTGAAGAGTAGTTCTGCAATGTCAGTTCTAAAGCCGAGCTTCCCATCTTTATTAGATATTCCCATTCTTATTACAAGAAGACGACAGACAGGTCTTAATAATTTTTATTTTCTGGCTATTGTTTTTACTTTCTTTGTATAATGTGAGGGAAAGGATAAGAAATCCCTTTGAGGAGAGAACAGACAATATTTGAAAACAAAAATTCCAGCTTGAAAGCAAGGTACAAGGGAAGTGATTGTCCTAAATAATAGTGCCAGACAACAGAAGATATTTTAAACTGAAAGTTATTAAAAACGTGTGTTTTTCTCTTCCAAAGTTAAGATGTGATGCTGCCTGTTTCAGAAAGTATAAGATTGCTAGATGATAAATGAGAGTTTTAGAAAGATATTTGTCCGTAGAGGCACAGCTACACAGTGAAAGCACCGCTAATACCTTCCAGAGCTGAGAGACAGGGAAGCATGCCAAATAGCCAACTGTCATGCACAAATTTAACTTTAAGGCAAATGAATATCAATATCCACCTTCTGAGAAGCAAGTGGCAATTGGGCTAGGAAATCTGAAGAACTATCACACATCTGTTTTGAAATGTTTCTACTATTTTCAATTGCAAGTCTTTCAAAGAAGAAATATTCCAGTTTTCTTAATACAACAAGAATGGTTTTCAAGGCTTAGACATGCAAAAGTTCCTAAAATTTTTAGGCAGATGTTAAATTTCTCCATGCACGCACTTTAGTAATCCTGGGTCAATGTGCACCTGTCCCAGCTGAGAAGAAATTTCTGATTTCTGTTGAAATAAATCTGGCTCCTACTGCTCAGGCAACAGGAGTACTCCCTTATAAACTACACAGTGCTGCTTAAACAATGACAGCAACAAAAGTATTTTGAAATAATGTCCAACTGTCACACTTTGGGTCATTTGATGGAATTGGGATTTAGTGGATCCCAGTTTTCCCTGATTTGGGGAAACCAAGAAGAATCATAGAATGGTTTGGGTTGGAAAGGACCTTAAAGGTCTTCTAGTCAACCCCCCCTGCAATGAGCAGGGACATCTTCAACTAGATCAGGTTGCTCAGAGCCCCATCCAACCTGACCTTGAATGTTTCCAGGGATGGGGCACCTCTGCCACCTCTCTGGGCAACCTGTTCCTGCGCTTCACCACTCTGCTTGTAAATAATTTCTTCCTTATATCTACTCTAAATCTACCCTCTTTCAGTTTAAAATCATCACCCCTTGTCCTATCGCTACACTCCCTGATAAAGAGTCCCTCCCCATCTTTCTTATAAGCCTCTTTTAAGTACTGAAAGGCTGCAATAAGGTCTCCCTGGAGCCTTGTCCAGGTTGAACAACCCCAACTCTCTCAGCCTGTCCTCATAGGAGAGGTGCTCCAGCTCTCTGATCATTTTTGTCGCCTTCCTCTGGACTTGCTCCAACAGATCTGTGTCCTTCTTATGTTGGGGGCCCCAGAGCTGGATGCTCTGGTTCATGTCTTTCCTGTACTGAGGACTCCAGCGTTGGACATGGTACTCCAGGTGGGGTCTCACCAGAGCGGAGTAAAGGGGCAGAATCACTTCCCACAACCTGCTGACCATGCTGCTTTTGATGCAGTCCAGGATGTGGTTGGCTTTCTGGGCTGTGAGCCCACATTGCCAGCTCATGTCCAGCTTTTCAACCACCAGTACCCCCAAGTCCTTCTTGGCAGGGCTGCTCTCAATCCCTTCATCCCCCAGCCTGTATTGAAACCGAGGGTTGCTGGGATCCTGATGCAGGACCCTGCACTTGGCCTTGCTGAACCCCATAAGGTTCACATGGGCCCACTTCTCAAGCCTGTCCAGGACCCTCTGGATGGCATCTTGTCGGTCAGATGTGTCAATAAATCAAAGTTGTCTTTAGAGTCACTGGGCCCTGACTGTGTGTATATGTGAATGATCTATGCAAAATGTATGCAAAGTATGCAATGTATGTATATAATGTAAAATAATCTGTAAGTGTAGTATAAAAACAAATTCTAGGTGTTCCTGGGCTTCTATCCCCTTTTGCAGCTTAATATGCAAGCATGAAATCATGCTCATAAAGGTTTTGTGTTAATTAACACTTGATAACCACTTCCAAATTAACATCTGGTTTTTACTTTGCTAAAATCTCACAGAATGGATTTCCTTTAAATCATTTCTTTGCCTTCAATTTTTAAGCTTTTGGAGATTTTCCTTGCAGTGTCATGTGGGATATCTAGCAGAAAATAGCTGGAAATTGTTGACTTCCTTTTTCAGGCATTTAATTCGGAATCCATTGGAGTTCTAATCTTACTGTTTATGAACTAGTAGTTGTTTGGGTAGCTGTTGCTACCTTCACATTGCCACCACAGCATTCTGGTGTCAGAAATGCACAGAAACATGTTTGCATGCATTTGTGTTCACATGCATTTGATGTCACCACAGGATACAAATTCATAATGAGAAGATGTGAACATAGATAAAGGCAAGAAGAGTAGTGAGATTCAGGAACATCTTAAGACGGAATTTCCTCTTAATATTTTCATGGTGGGGTGCTCTCTTTGGTTTTGCAAAGTAAATGTTGAACATGAGAAAGGACTATGTTGCAGATCTGAGAGGACTGAACCCAACTTTGGTGTGTCAAGTGATGTTCTCCTGGAAACCATCAAAGGGTTTCTCTCAGATACCCATCATTGTTCAAGGTTTGTCAGTCCTTGGGAGTTTAGTGATGGCTTCAGTGCATAGTAGTATCCAAAGAATCCCTGCCCCATCTGCTCTACAGAGCTCTGCTGATTGACTGTCCTGTTGTGTTTGCCACAGTGTCTGGAAAATTGCATGCTGCTATGGCTTTCAGGAAATCAGACCTATTGTTTTTTTCTAAGAGTAGGGGGTTGGTTCTCCAGTGGGCTACTGGGATGACCTGGAGAAATACAAGCTTATGATCTACTAACTTGAGTAATTCTGCTTTTTCTTAGAAATATTGTTCATAGAAGTTGACAAAGCATGTATAACAAATGCTTCATTTAGAAAATTGTACTGTTAACAGTTAAGTGGTCTGTACTATGAAAGTGCAATTTCTACAACTGTAGAAATTCATGAAGGATGAGAAACAAACTCCTCAGTGACCATACAGAGCCCACCCAGTTATCATTGTTCTACATGAAGCCTGAAAATAGGACACTATGTTCAGAGAATGAAGAGCTGTTGATGGACACTAACTGGGAAGCTTATGGTAACTGAATTATATCTGTTTAAATGAAGCCTGCAGGCCATGTTGCGGAGATCGTCCATGACAGCAAGAGAGGGAGGATCACTGAGAAGGGTTAAAGTTCAGAAACTTTCAGAATTTTTTAAAAACCCTAACAGTTGCTAACTATTTGGCCACAGTTGATGAGAGCATGCTATCACAAATCCCTTGCCTTCTCCTTTGAGGAAAACCCTATGGTTTTGGACATGTGCTTTATCACATTCATATAAATCACTTACTGTGTCTTATGGTGCACAGAAGCACAGTAAAAGCATTGTTGTTGGAAAAATGGTAGGTTTTTTATTTCTATAAGTTGAATTTGCAGTATATTGTGTATACTATATTAATTTTTAATACAATGGAGAGAAATTTCCACTGGCAGAGAAATGTCGGTACTTAATAAATGCACTGTGGTTGCTTTCACTATTTTTTGTGATTTCTTAGTATTTTAGTGACGTAGATGAGTTTTTGTTGTGGGAAGTATCAGGGATAGCACAGGACTTTTCTTGCAGGGCACTGAGTAAGAGTGTGTAGGTGTATGGAAGACCATGTGCATTCACTACAAGAATTGTTGCATGGCTTTGGTATGCCTCCAGGAATTTCTGTATTTGTAAAATGTGTGCCAGAGAATTTGTCTTTAGGCCAGAGGAAGATGACAACTTCATTACCTAAATGTGGGGTTTATTTCAGAAAATTTATAAATATTTATGATTTTTAAAAATTGCAGAGAAGGGAGTTTCCCTGAATATTTATACATAGATGAAAATGGAAGAAATTATATAAAACACACATACATATAAAACAAAAAGCCAACAACAAACTTTAATTTCTAAATAATGAAAACATTTTGATACACTTGGAGCTTTTGGCTTATCACAAAACAACTGTGACCTGTCTTTCCACTTGAGAGCCTTGTGAGGAGCCCTAAGGTATTACTCGAAGTGCTGGAAGACCAGAAGTGATAATTCTTGCTTCCCTGTTGGAAAGATTTGTTTCCAGCATTGGAAAGCAAGGGATCCTTGCAGCAGTCTAATATTTTCACAGTGATAGAAGTTTTCCAGAGAATGGAAAAACAGAAGAAAGTAGAGACAGAAAGAGAAGAGTTCATAGGAGGGCATGGTAGAAGGAATGAAATGAAACAACAGATGGACAATGGTGTCCAACACTACCCATCTCTACCCATCTTTACCCTATTCTGGTATGGGCTTGTTTCAACATGCACTTCTTCTCTTACACACAGTTCCTAGTTATGGACCTCCTTACAACCTTTTCACCAGCCCAAACCTGAAGCTTGTCTATACTTTTGCCTACTTCTTCGATAAATGACCTCAACTTCTGATCATGTTACCAAACTTCATGATGTTACCAAATATTTTCTTACTTTTTTCTTTTTTTTCTTTACCTTCAAGCTTGTCATATTTTAAGCACATGGCAGTGGCAGTTAAATGGAGAACACCTCAGGTGCAGACTTGAGGACAAAATTGCAAGCATCTATGGTTTATTGTTCAATTATCAGGCAAATAGGCAGAGAAGTACTAGGGACTAGTATTTAATTTCTTGTTGTGCATGACCGCTGAGGGTGAGAAATTTGTTGTTTGCAATAAAGATACTGTTATAATCTACATTACAAGATCATAGTATATTTTCAATACTGAATTACATGTTAATGCTATATTACACTAGATGTATAAACTATATTACACTGATCCAGCAGCAGTGTCATCCAACATCATCCTAACATTTTGCTTATGTAGTGTGATAAGATTTGAGCCCCAAACTCTCAATGTTCCAAATATAATTGACATCATCTCTTTGACAGATTCCTGTTGTGCTGTGCTTCAAAGGTGCTGTGATCTAGATGCAGCTGCTCAGTTAACAGGACACCAGCTGTGTTTTTCTCCTTCTGCATCTTCTATCAGCAACATATGAGCACCCCAGCATGCAGAATACTTGGATGTGATGTACCAAGCAGATGAATGTGACACAGGTAATAAAGGACTTTGTAGAGTCCACTTCCTGTCAAGACACTAACTGAAATGGTAAAACCTTGTGCAGGTTATATAGATCTAAATTAGATCTGCAGAAGTGCTATTTTATGATTCTTCCTGCTAGGTGTGAGGTTCTTTTGGTATTGAAAAAAAAAGGCCTAACTGGACCTGAATAAACAAACAAATAAAATCATATTCCTTTATTTATTATTTTATTTTGGACTAGCGTTCTTGGCAGCTGTGGGTCAGCCCAGTAGTGGTTGCAGTTAATTAGGATTGCTAGTGGAGTGCAGTTTCCAGGTTAGTTTTATCCAAAAGGGATCTAGATTGTATGGTCTAAATCCTCCAGGACGCAAACCATAGAATCATAGAATGGTTTAGGTTGGAAGGGACCTTAAAGATCATCTAGTTCCAACCACCCTGCCATGGGCAGGGACACCTCCCACTAGACCAGGCTGCTCAAAGCCTCATCCAACCTGGGCTTGAACACTTCCAGGGATGGGGCATCCACAGCTTCCCTGGGCAACCTGCTCCAGTGCCTCACCACCCTCATAGTAAAAAATTTCTTCCTGAGATCTAATCTAAATCTACCCTTTTGCAGTTTGAAGCCATCACCCCTCGTCCTATCACTACATGTCCTTGTAAAAAGTCCCTCTCCAGCTTTCTTGAATCTTTACTGGTGTCTTAGACTAGAGCCAACCTGAATTAACTAATATGCAACTATATTAGTGTGTTGAGTCTTCTGAAGTGAATCTCTTGGGTTTTGCCACTTACTGCAGTCTGGTTTGTACCATGGAGCAATCTCAGAAAGGGCAAAATTGATTTCTTTTGGATTTGTAGCACATCTGTGCTACAGGAGCTCATGTGATGTGCTTAAACTGCTATGGGGCATTCAGTCTATTGGACCAGTCTAGAGGTAGTCCAGAGGAAGCTCTCACGCCATATAAATATCAGGTCCTCAGGAGCTCCCATTATGTCGTAGCTCTTAATAATGTAGACGCAAAGTCAGCTCAGTGCATTATAGCTAGACTGATTCCCACGCCAAATTAGGCTACTTGATGCCAAACGTGAAGGAACAAAAATGGTTGGAAAAAAATATAAATGCAAACAGGCTTCCCTCAGAGTAACTTGGTCTATTTCAAATTCTCTAGATCTCATGCCACAGGATATCAGATTAAGCCTACAGCTGAAAATCCCAATACTATAAGGCTGAGTATAGCAACTCCTGAGTATATATACAGTCTCCTGCAGGTGCGTATTTAACCTCTGGTGCAGGAGATTTAAAATCCCCCTTGCTGGTCTGTTCCAGTGTTTTGTCAACTTGAAAATTATGCTCCAAAATAGCTCACTTAGAGCATCTCTGATGCAAATGAGGATAATTTTTGTCATGTTCAGCACCCTCTGATGCTAGGCCCCTGTAGACTAGGATCAGATCCCTATAGATAGGAAGATAATTACCTTCTCATCTTTCAATCTAACTTCTTGTACATCAAATCTCAAATCCTTCAACCTTTCCTTATAGGTCCCTGGTTTTTAAGCTCTTGTCATTGCTAACAATCTACTTCAGGTTCTCGGTTTGTCTACATCTGCCTTAAAGTTCAGCATCCAAAAGCAGACACAGTGTTTTAGATGAGGCATTCCTAATGTCATTGAGACACTGAAGATCAGTCACGAGGGAAGATGTTTTCCAATGATTTTTGTATTATAGTATGTTGTTTCTTCTAGAATGTAATTCCTTGGCTGGCTGATGAGGATATTGCTCCAGACAGTGTCAAAAACCCTTCTGAATTTCAGATGTAGCTCTTCTTGTTTCTCATTATTGACTTTTAAAAAAATATTTTGGCTCCCATTTTGTTAGCTGGCTAGATCTATAATTTCCAGTGCCGCCTTCTTGCCTTCTAATAAAAGATAGCCATTGTATCTAGTTTTCCCTGTTCCTCCTGAAACTCCTTACAGCAGATATTCTTAAAGATAATCAACAAAAGTTGAAACAGAGAGGAAGCAGTAAAAAAGCTGTCTTTTGAAAGTGCTGAACTGTTGAAAAGTAACCAACCACAGTTCTCTATAAAGGGATCCTTATAACTGCATTTGATTAAAAATGTCATTCATAGTTGTAAATTCTACTACCTTGATATTCATTCATAAACCCATAGAGTCTGTTACTCTCACTCCAGTGAAAGTCAGAAGACACTGCCATGGGAAAAATCCTGGTCCCATCGACATCTGTGGGGGTTCTGCCACATATGTGAATGCTTTACCACCTCTGTTTATTGAAGGTACATCCAGCATCTACACTGCTTCTGTGTCTAAAGCTCCATATATTTAGCTTTGACAATGCTTGGTCTGAAGTCAGCTTAGCCTGCCTTTCAGAGGTGTTAATCGGTGGGACACTTTTCTCTCAAGGAGGGGAATTTAAAAGGGGAAGTCTCTTAATTTAACTTGGTCCAGCAAACAGACTTGGAAATCTTTTGAACCTCAGCATGCTGCACACAGAAAGGGGCTAAGGGAATCGTGCTGCACTAGGGTATCATCTCCTACAATTCTGAGAGAAAGGGTTTTTTATTTAAATTACTGTGTTTATGTCAACACAGAGGCAAGTGCCAGGCGTAGATAGCCAAGCTAACTTCAACAAACCAGCTCTGGAACTGAAGGTACCATAGGTATATCCATGGCCTGTCATCCATGTTAGCGTACATGCAAAGCTGCAAAAAGTACCTACCTGAAACTACTGTATCTGAATGGCATTTGCCACCAGTTTGGGTATTTTATCACTGTATCCTAATATGATTTGACTCCCTACAGAATATTAAGTTGCTTAGATTAAATGGAAATGCTAAATGGTAACTGTATAAATTTCCCTGTGCAATCTTCGGCGTCAGACATTTTGGGTATCTACTTCTGAGTTTAAATGTCACTTGATTTTTGGATCTGAACATGTCACTCAAAATTCTTATTCTTAAAGCTGGAGAATCAGAGGGAGATTGCTCTGGAGTCATATATGCTTGGACTCTAAAAGGAAGCCATTTTTAGAGCCCTGCCTATGGCAAAACTTTAATGCCTGCCTCCCAAGAGATTTCTGGTGATAAATTGCTAGTTGTAAACGACTCAGAATTGAAAAGCACTTCACAAGTACGAGGCATTGATGATAAAAATTACCAAGTCCTCCATTACTCTGCTATTTACTTTGACTGAAACAGGTGCACCTAATCGTACAGATTTATTTTTAATCTTTCCTGGCTGAAACAAATGGAATCTCTGTGGATCACCATCACTGTCTAAAAGACACCTTCCCCCAACTTTGATTACTTTGAAAAGCTTCTGAAGGGGGAACCCAAACCTAATTCAAAGCCTAGGTACTTATGGGGCTCTTTAGTTCTTCCTCTCTAGCTTGACAGAGTCTTCAAGCTGCTAATACTTCAATATTTTGCAAATTAGGCCCTGAGTATCTTGTTTTCCACAGGAAAACATTCAATCTTAATTATTCAGCTGAACATGAAAGCGTGTCTAGCTCTAAGCAACCAGACAGTCTGCAGCTCTGATTAGCCACCCAAGCATAAGCATTTTGCAGCTTTGATTACTCATTCAGTTAGGAAGAGTTTCTAGTTCTACCATGGAAAGATGATATTTTGCAGTAAAATTAAGGCAAAACCTTGATTTGAAAATGACAGAGATGAAGGTTTATTTCCTCTTCTCAAGAGACCTGATGTGCTCTAACACATTTAATGCTACATCATGGACAATTAATATATTCACTCTATTGTAGAGAAAGCTACAGTAGTTTTTGCTCTAGGAGATTCATCTGTTGAGGTTGAATTTGTTACAGGCAACCTCACCATAATTCTAAAAGTTTTAGAAATGAGACCAGAAATTCCAGTTAGCATTCAGTGCTGCTGAGACCTGCTCCCATTAAGGGTTTTCAAAATTTCAGATTTAATTAAAGAGATTTTTGTTTCAAACACAGGTTTGGACTCTGCCTATTGAACACAGGCTTCTACTTTTCTATGGGAGGATCTAGGACCGGATCACTTGAGCTCCATGACTGCTCAGGAGTGTTTTGGGATCCCTTACATCACCTTGTGTTTCCTTTGCAAACACTGTAAATGAGGCAGGTACCTTGCCTGCTTAGTACCAGTCACCTGTGTACAGTGCCTTTCTCTTCTACTTACAGTAAAATACAACATGACATCTTGCTCAGGGAGTTCAGCGTCTCCCCTTAGGATCAGTGAGGCTGTCTTTTTTGAATCTGCACTGTCATCCAAGGTGAGGCTACTAAGGGGGTGACAAATTAAGGATACTGAAGGTCATAATTATATCAAGTTAAATACTATAATATTGTGATTAAAAAGCATTTTACTCTAGGAAAAAAAGGGGATAAAATAATAGATAAAGAGAATCATCATCATGAAAAGAGGAAAGGACAGGAAAGTAAACAAATTAACTGATAAGCAGCTGGACATTGAGGATGAAATCTTGAGCCTATTGACATTCATTGTCAGAATACTACTTTAAACACTGCCTTCATTAAGAAAACGGTTGTTACACCTCTCTAGTTACTATCACTCCTAGACTGCACTGTTGCAAGTAGGATAGTTCTGTTTATTAAATCTTAAGATTTGGGGATGACCTGAACCGTTCTTTCAAATTATTTAATGTTCCACCTAGTCAAATAGTTTCTTGCTTTCTATTGAGAGTTTTCTGCATTTAGGAGGAAGTGTGGCAATTTTGTTGAATGTTATCTTCAACCTACCTAAATTACAGGTGAACAACTTCTCATCCGTACCTTTATTTCACTGACCTTGAAATCATAGCAGAGCTTTCTGAAAACATGTGGAGAGAGGTGATGAGAACTTCAGGCAGGACTTTCATTTCCAGCCACAGAAATGCATGGAAAGTCTGCGCTTTGTACCAAACAAAGAGGCTGGATAAAGACTCAAGAGAGTACATTAACTGCTGGAAAAATTAGTTTCAAACTTAAAGCAATCTTCAGTTTTCTCTAAATCTTCTGTTGTGATACAAATTTAGGAAAGACTCGCTTTTCCTAAGCAATTGGCCCCAGAGTTTTGAGCATAAATATCAACGCCTCATCTAGAAAATGCCTGAAACAACCCACTAAAGAAACATAATCAGTTATCCTTGGCAATGTTTTCATGAGATTTATGATTCCTTTGAAGATGTCATAGGGTGTGCCTTTAACAGCCATGGAATGAAGATCACATTGTCACAGACTTTTCTGATAAACTTTATTTGCTCTTGAGTCAGTGCTAGTTGCAATTATCAAAACCAGCATCTTCCCAGCTTTGGAAAATTGATCTGATTTACAAAGAAACAAAATCAGCCCAACTCCCTTTCAGCAAGACCACACATTATTAGTATCTCACGAAAGTGAGCCGTCATTCAAAGTGGATAGTTTGGCTCTTCATAAGAAGATGGTTCTTCTCGTTTCTTACGTACTTAGAGGGTTATCAAATTAATTGACAAGGCTGACATTTAACAGTATTATCATTGGCATCTTAATTCTCACCCAGTGAAAAGAAGGGTAGGTGTTTGCACTTTGAAGCTGCTTGTTCTTTCTGTCTTAAAAACAGATAAACACTTATGTCTTTATAATTAAGGAATGTGTTCCTCAAAACTAGAAAAATCATGGCTTATTTTTTTCCTCTGTAAAACCTCATGTGTCAGAGAGAATTTGAGATGTGTCTGGAACTCCTTGTTAGCTCTCCATATTACCAACAGGTTATGCTCCTCTACTGCTGGGAAGCTGCTGATGTAGTTGACAGCTTCCATCTCCTCTAATTTTAAATTGATTAAACTGCAGAATTCCTTTGCAGTCCTTCTTCATGAAGTTCTGTTGGGCCTGCTTGGAATTCTCAGCTTCTCCACCCTGGGATAGAGCAGAGAAACATGTGCAGGTCCACATGCCAGGCCCCTAGTCCAGGAGAAACATGGAAGTGAGTCACAGGATGACCCATGAGTCTCCATCAGGAGTAAAGTCCACACCACTAGACTACGCCTTCTTTGGGAGCGTAGCTTCTCTGGGAGCCTCCTTGCTGGAAGGCAGCCCTCATAGCCAGATGGTATTTCAGTGTCTCTGCTGCATGGCTCCGTGTACTGGAACAAGCTCGTCACCTGTAGGTGACTGTAAATCACCACAGCTGAGAAAAGTTCAAGTACCTTGATGGGGGTTATAGCCAGAAAGATGAATTTCATGCATAATATGTAAGACTTGGTGTATCTTTATTGCATCTTCAGGGCTTGAAGTACCAGAAGGTGACTGTTTCAAATGAGTGACATGCTTTTTATATTCGTCATCTTTCTTTTTCATCCTATTTAAAAACAAAATACTTACTCAGCAAAACGCTAACATTAACTATCAGGACTGAGCAACTCACAGGTCTTCACCCACAACAGCTTTCAGTGATCACTGAAACAGCCACACAGAATCAGATCTGAAATAAAACACCTTTTTCTCAATGTGACTGTGAGGTGTAATTAGCATACAAAGTGCAGTGTGAAGCATACAATATCCCTTTCCTCAGTATTGTCACAAACCACAGAACTACTGCAAGTACTCGATGGCTTTCCCCACTCATGTAGTCTTTTCTTTATTTTATTACTCATCGGGAGTTATTCTCTAATAGTGACTAATGCTTTTAGGTCCTGAGGCTAAAACCACCTACTACCTTGTCTAATGCTCACTCCTTAGCTACATCCATTTAGTTGTCTGGGAGAATTCACCACTGCACTGCACTTGAAGGCAAGTACAGAATCTGGCATTGCAGATGGTAGTAACTCTAAATTTTAAATTTCCTCTGATATTTTACATTCTTGAGATGCTAAAATGGGCTACTTGAAGAAAGCAATTTCTGAACTATCCAGATGTTTGCTTAGAGCACATATGCTTTTTATGTGCTGTGAAAGAGCCTGCAAAAGAAACAGCCAGTGTATAATCAAGGATGCTTCTTGACCAGTCCTCACGCTGAGCTATTGAAGAAGCAGTGGCAGCTGAAGGGAAGGAAAGGGAGCTGGAAGTGGTGCATGTTGTGATGGACTCTCATATCTTTAAGACCTTGGGGAGCTAGGTCCAGACACTCATTTGCAAGTTCCGAACCATGTTCTTGATATAAAATTCAGATTAAAAAGCATTTCTTATCAAGCTTTATCCTCTGATTTCATGGAGCATTATTAAAGGAGACACAGTGTTGTGCAATCTTGCTGGTTCCCTTGCTCTAACCCTTTGCATTTCTGAAACTACTCATCCTGAAAGGCAAATGCTATGCTACACAAACCTTTCACTGCTTTCTTTCGTTTCTACTACCAGCTGGATCAACTGTAGGAATAGTTGCTCTAGGCATAAGTAATTAATACCGTATCTTTCAACCAAGTTCTGAAACTCAGAAAATCTCAAACGAATTTTTGATCTGTTTCTATTTATTGATGGAATTGATGGTAACAGATGTAGAAGCAGAAGGTGTTTTTCCCTTGCCCTTCCATTTCTCACCAGTAAAACATGTCCCTAATTTTCAATTAATTTGAATTAATTTTCACTAATTTCTTCAAATGAGGGACTATGAAAAATGACATTCCAAAGATTGTAGCAATAATGGATTAAATTGGTACAGCTCCTAGTCATACCAGCAGGGAATGATTCATGTGACATTCTCTCTTCATGTCACAAAAATTAAGTTTTAAATCCTTTAGTCATTCTGTAAAAGATGACACAGTAACACACCACTTTGACCTTTACAGTGGTTTATAATTTAATTAGAGAGAAAATTCCCCCCTCTCTCCCACAATACTTGTTTCTCTTCTACAGACCGGCTACCTGGGGAAATGAGCAGCAAGGATAACAGTACTGATGTTCAGCACTTTTATTACTCCTTTCCCAAGGGAGCTTTGCAAACCTTAAGTACTCAGACCTTGTAAAGACACAGTCCCTGTTAATGCAAAGCACCTGTTGATTAGCCATATGCTTAGCAATTCATACCTTAGCCTGTTCCAGCCACATTATTGGGGAAACAACAAATAAACAACTCAAGAAAAGAAATTAAATAAAACTCAGGCCACAAATAAATATGCTACACAGCCTCTTTAAGTATTGGAAACTGTCCTGAAAATGAATGTACAAACTGGGATAAATTTTCTGTTGGACATAATCCAAAGGCACTAAGAAGACTGGAAACTTTAACTGGAAGAATAATTTGCGTGCAAACACAACTGCCTCATCCGATGTCAGGAAAATCCTCTGAGAAACTGATTTCTTCAGTATTTTTGCACAGACAGGGCTCCCTGCTTCCCCCACCCCTGGGGACCTGCAGCAATGCCACGGAGACAGCCCCTGCAGCTTCACAAAGAGGTGATATTCTGGAGAGCAGAAGGGACACACGTCTTGTGGGGGATTGTGCTAGTTTTTATGTGTTCTAAGAGTTTCACTGTTTTATCTTAGTGAACTAGGGAAACCAGCCAAAGTTAGAAATCAAACTCTGACTCCCTCCCAGCCCCAAACCATCAAATGGGATTTGCAGCTTGAACAGCACAGTTAGGGGCTAATAAATGGCTTAGAGCAAAAGGGAAAGGATGCCTTAGACAGCATCCTTTGGGGGGGGGATTAAATCCCTCTGACAACAGACTACAGAAAAAAACATCACTCAGAAGTCTGGAGAGTAAATCCGTGCTGCAGAGCTCAGAGGTTACTTGTTCATTTCTCTTACGGATGTCAATGTATGCGGATTAAACCCACTGTTAATAAAAGTAGGATTTAGTGGTTAGCCTTACAATATACACGTTATAAATTTGCATTTAGCTGCTGTTGGCTGATGGCATCTCTCCTACATATGCAGTCTGTTCACTTGGGTTTACTGAGGGATATCACTTCAAAGAGTGTCTTTTCAGTACTGAAATAGAAGGAATTAAAAGAACTTATTTCCTATTTGAGATATTTTTCAATGTAGTCTTTTATTTCCCACTGTGCATCTAACACGTTCACGTAGATTTGCTGCTCTGGCACAGTCTTAGAGACTAGATTTCTGAAATACTGACAGAAGTCCAGCTTTGTTGCTAAAACTATAGCCAGAAAAATCTGATTCTGACTGCTTTCATTAAATGGGAAGAGAGAATTCATCACAGTGTCTTCTCTAACTGTGATAGTTGTCCCCAGAATGTGTTTAGTGTTTTGGAAAAGTCTGTGATGTCTTATTACTGGCGTAAGAGCAGAAAATAGCCCTCTTTTCAGATTTAGTCTTACATTTTAACATAAGATGAAGTTTTCTCTCTCTCATCTACTGTTTGTGATAGGTGTCTCGCGAATGGTACCATCACTTCTAGTAGCATCACAACTCTTCTTTTATCCAGGTATGCTGCAGCGTACTCATGGCAACCAGCATGGGGGAGTGGGAGGAAGGGAGACACCAGCTCTGCAAAGGCGCTGTCTCCATGTCGGTGGTGGTGATGCCCCCCTGTGCAGTGAAGGGTCTCAGGCAGAGGTCATGGTCTGGAGAGCTGGTGTGCACGGATAGGGTGGAGTTGTGCTGTGGTTTCCTCAGCAGAAAACAAGACACCAGTGGTAGGTGGTCATCTTGTCCAGACTTTCTTGGCAAAAGCGCAGTCTAGACAAGATGGCCCAGCACCCTGTCCAGCTGAACCTTAAAAGTGTCCAATGATGGCGAAATCCACCACTTCCCTGGGGAGATTATTCCCCAAGGTGTTGTTTACTTTCAGTGAACCAATGTCAGAAATTTCTGCTACTGGTTCTACCAGAGGCAGCAAATTTCTGAGCAGACATGTCTTTGCACAGGCCCCGTTCATCCACAGTGGACTGCCCAGGAGCTTAGCAGGGTTGACTACCCTCTGAATGATGCCTTCTCATCTGGTGATAATTCTGGTTTTGTACCATAGCACTCAATACGTCCATTTACCAAAATAAACCTGTTTGGGCAGGGATTATTATAGTATTTGTTTTTTTCTTTCAACCAAGTAGTCAATGAGGCACAACTTGGTGATGGAACCATTCAAGTTTTTCCCCAGTATTGCATCTTGTGTCCTGAAGCTACATTCTTGCACCTGTGCCACTTTCTTGAAAGAGATTTAAAGTTTATTGAAATCTCTGCAGCTTCCTGCACAATCCATAAGCTCTGTGAGGTCTTACCAACATTTTTTTCTTCAGATGAGACTCATCCTATGAATAATACCAACATACGGCCAGCAGGTAGTTTCTGTAAGCACATCCCTTGTCTTAAAGATGTTGTGGTTTGGTTTGGATTTGTTTGGTTGGTTGGTTTTGGTTTTGGTTTTGGTTTTGGTTTTGGTTTTGGTTTTGGTTTTGGTTTTGGTTTTGGTTTTGGTTTTGGTTTTGGTTTTGGTTTGTTTGTTTGTTTTGGGGTTGGTTTTTTTAATTTTTTTTTTATTTCTTGTTTTTGTAAAGGTCCATTCCTCTACTTCATATGCTTTTATTAAGTCATGGCAAAATCCAGCTGGCTAGCTGGCCTGTCATCAGCCTGTTAAGATCTGTCTGATTATCCCTCGGGAGATTTATCCAGTTGTTATAAAACATTCCAAGCAAGGATTCAATTTCTCGTTCTTTCTTGAATACTAGCTTTTAACAGAGCTCAAAAACCCTTCATGTTCATGCAAATATCTGCAATAATTGCAGATTTGAAAGAAGATAATTTGACAAATGCTCTTAGTAGCAGTGCTTTCTATTTTGGAAGATTTGGGAGCAGCACCACTGGTCTCAGAGTCTTCAGTGCTGGTACTTTTAGGCTCGTCACATCTGTTCAAGCAGTAATAGCTTCAGTACTGTGAACCTCTGGAGCCACGGTCTGACAAGACTGTGTGTGTCATCAGTCCTGTTTCCTTACAGCACTTCACCATGGCATGTTGGCAAGCTGTGCGCTACAGTCAGACCGTGCTTCACTGAGTTCTTTATCTCTTCAAGCACTTGTTTTTAGCATGAGGGAAGATCCCCTCTCAGGTGTTATTCCTCTACCCAGAGGACTCCATCTCAATGACTTCTTAGAAGTCTCAGAGCCATGTAGACATGTTCTTTTGGCACAAAAACACACAAAAGCAAGCTACGGTATCAAATATTGCGGTATTTCCCTCTTACTCAAAATTGTGGCAACATCTAATACTGAAATAAAATGAAGCAGCTCTCAGAAAAAGTATTTCATAGATTTATGTGCAAAAGTGGCAATAAATGGGAACTTGAATCTTCTGAAGTAATGGAAATCATTATGCCTTCAATACTAACAAAATGTAATATGCCTTTTCCCTCCCTGTTTAGCTCTACACATCAAATCATCAGTAAAAGCGCATGTACAGTAAACCTCACAAAAAGTCTCAAAACAATTAAAATAACTACCTCTTGCACTTGCAATAAAAGAGAAATGCAATACACTGCAGAGGAATAGGACAATTATGCAACTTTGCCAAATAACAAAGTTCATCTGAACGCGAGCAAGTGAACACTCAGTTGATACAACCTAGAGCTGTTAGGGAAAGCTCAGAGTGAGGTTTCTAGGGAGGAACTTAAGCTTGACTTGACAGCCTCTGTGGGAAATCTGCTCCAGTGTTTGACCATCCTTACAGTAAAAGGTTTTTTTGTAATGTTTAAGTGGAATTTACTGTATTTTAATTTGTGCCTATTGCCTTTTGCCCTGTCACTGAGCACCACCAAAAAGAGCCTGGGTCCAGCTTTTCTCCCATCAGGTATTTATACATGCTGGTAAGATCTTCCTGATCCTGATCTTCTCCACATTGAACAATCCTAGCTATCTCAGCCTCTCCTCATATGTGAGGTGCTCCAGTCTCTTCATCATCTCTGTGGACTTTCACTGGACTCACCCTAGTATGTCCACGTCTCTCTCATACTGAGGAGCCCAGCACTGGACACCGTACCCCAGATGTGTCTCACGAGTGCTGAGCAGAGGAGAAGGATCATCTCCGTTGACCTGCTGGCAATGCTCTGTCTAATGCAGCCCAGGAGGTTCATGGCTTTCTTTGCTGCAAGGGCTCTTGCTGCTTCATGGCCAGCTTGTTCACCAGGATCCATAGTGCCTCATATCTGCAGAGTGGCTCTCCAGCCGGTCACCCCCCACCATGGCTATTCATCCCCATGTAGACAACTTGAGTTGGGTACCAAGTGAAAAGATTAAGAAGCGTACTACTTGGGATTTACTAAAGTCAGCAAGATCTGACGGGAGAATGAGCCATCTGTCTTTAGTACTACTGATAGAGCATTCACCCAAGAAATGAGAGACACACGTTTGGCTTTAGTCTAGCCTCTAGGGAATTCAGCCTTTGTGCATATCCTGCTCCGCAGGAGAGTGAGTTTCCTATGCATTACCTGGAGTAAAATCAGAGGAGATCAAGTACTTCCACTCATCCTCTTGAGGCTGGTTCCAAGTGCAAGTGGCTGACATCACCAGATCAGCAAGGCAGTACCCATCTAGTGAGGGAATCAACTAAGTTGATTGTGGGAACCAAAGAACAAAACGAACAAAGTGGCTTCTGGTCTCTGCCACTACTCCCAAGATGATTTTTTTTTTTAATTTTTGTTTAATGGTGTCCACTGCAAAATGCATAAATAATCCTTTTAGCAGAGACAAGGATTCACGTGAATCCCCTCCTGTTTAAGCACTGTAACTGCTAGACTACTGGCAAGCTGCTCTTACTTCACAAAACAAAGCTTGCTTTTTTAGGATGCTTATTCCCCCCTACAGATAACAAAGGATGTTGTTATATTATCTGTCCATTGCCAAGGACAGCAAGGCAAAAGGTATGTATTCGAGTGGTTGTTAAAAAATTAAAGTTGCAGTATAATTATCTTGCTCAACATTTTATTACAGTAGCAACAAAAATCCACCACAAATTAATCTCCACAGTGGCATACATCAAAGAATTACAAAATGCTTCCTTTGAACAAAAGTTGTTCTTCATTTTTAGAAGGACTACATTTATCAGAAGTACATTTCTCTGAACAATTTCACGATCATATTAATAAATAAATTTATAAGCCACATGCAGTGACAGAATGAGATCAGAATTACTCTGGGTAGGTGAAAAGAAATCCCTTCTAAAACAGCTGCTCTTGAATAGTTTGTGTGAATTCAGATTTCTGTGATTCAGTTCCCAAATTAAGGAATTCTGGAGTCCAAATCACTTCAGCTGAACCAATTAACTGGCAACTGTTGTGTCACTGTATCCCAGTAGTAACGAAAGAATCTGGAGAAAATAATCTCATATTGAAAATAACAAAACAGCAAAGAAACAATTCTGTCTGAAGAAGAGATAACAAAATGCTGAAAGATCATTTTGAAATTTCACTGTGGTTTGTAACAAATAAAACAACTGTACACAGTAGAATTCATACAATAGTGGAGAAATAAATAAGCATATGCAACATTGTTGAAAGAACAATTCAGCTTTGCACATTCTTGAAATAATATGTTTTTTTCCATGGTGACAAGGCTCAAATCTGGGTCGTTTTTTTTTAGAATAGCTTTTTAAAAAGAAACCAAGAAATATTTGTCTATTTCCAAAGGCCAAGTGACTGATCCAAGCATTTACTGTGTAGTCAGGGAGCTACGGCAGCAGCTCCTGAAGTGAGATTGGTCCTTCAAGTCAGTTCTATTGGATAATTGGAACTTATCATTTGACTTGTGCCATTCGTTTCCACATGAGCATTGTAAACCCCTTCACAGTACATTGGAGCTGCTTTGATATATCCTTAACTCTGACCTCAAAGACGTCATCCACTAATTTGAACCAAAGTGTGTTTTAAATACACCTAACCTTTCTCAGTGACACAATTACCAACACTGAAGCTTCCAACATCTCAGTACTTCACACAGGAAGCATTGTAGCTCCAAAAGCCAGATGCTACAGCAGCATCTCTTCTCTTCCATTCTGGGTAAAGTTCCAAATAAAAATGCAATAAGAATGCAATCTCTTACATCAAAGCCATTAAATGAGGATATAGACATGGATTTCAATATTGCTACCAATTAGACAATCCTTTCAAAATAAATGTTGCAAAGGAATTTGTTACCCACAAAATAAGTGTATAAAGATAGTTATATTACTACCGTCAGTAGCTGACATCCAGTCACTTTCACTTCTACCAAAAAAGTTTGCTATATTATTAATAAACTTAAAATCACATAATTTTTTAAATAAATACATGCCCACATATCTAATCTATCACATCTAGGTACAAAAATAAAGATTAGTTGCTGTTATAAACAGAAGGGCAAACACATATTTAGATCTAAAATCACATTAGCAAGATGCCTAACAAAGTTTCATAATGTTAGCTGTAGAAATCAGTATAAAATTAGCATGGATTTCGTGAATAATATCTATAAAGACATAGTCACAACACACTATGAGTTAAAATCACACCTTAACTTAAACTTGCAATTTTAGATACTGCATTGGTGCACATAATTTTGCTTACATAATCATTTCTATTTGCGCAAATAAATATCGGCATGAAACAATTCCTTTTCATTTGCTGTTCCAAATGATGGTGCATACGAAATCACGTACATAGATTTTAGCCCTTGATGAAACCTCACTAAGAATATGGGCTTAAATACCTCACCTGAGCATCTGAAAAAACAAAAGAACTATGGAGGCAGAGGCTGAGAAAGCAGAAAATTACTTTTTGAGCAGAAAGGTAAATAAAGGTGAGAATTTACTTCTGATATTGCCAGTCTATAGGAGTTGTAGTTCAGCCTGTGCTCTGAAAAGAGTCAAGATAAAATGTAAGTTTGTGTTACTGTCATTACAGGAATGCTTAGCTCAGTCCTTAGCCCAGCCAGTTGTGCTCCCAACAGTACCACCAGGTTTCTGTGGCGTGCACTCTTTGCCTGCTGCTAGTCCTGGACGTCTGCTCGCTTTTTGAGTAAGAAAAGGACCTAATTCTGGCACCTCTTTAGGAGGTCTGGGAGGTAGGGCCTGCTCTGAAAGCACTGGACAGATGCCTAACTGATAACAGTATTTGAAGAGGGAAAGGATTTCCCTGTGCCGGCTTTACCAGCAGCAGCCTCCGCACCCTCTCCCACCAGTTGGGATCCAGGGATTGGCTTTGATCAGCTGTGAGCGGAGTTGGCTGACTGCACACGGCGGCTTTGCTCAGTCAGATTGAGGAACTTGCCTTTACTTTGAACACATTTCTTGGCTAAGTAAATATAAATGCCTGTGTAAGATTTCCTAGATAATTTCATTTTACTGTGACAGTTGCTTTGGAGGAAACATTATACAGGTTGTGGTACCTCTCCTTGACTTCTCCTTATGGTGGCAAACTGTAGCTTTAAGCACATGTGAGCAGTAAAATGCCATAGAACTGAAAATTCACATCAAGCTCTTCAAAGGAAAGGTTTGTTCAAGGTGTACGTCACTGCTATAGTATTGTATTTATGAGATGTGATTGCTAGGTACTCCCTCTAGAACAACATTGGTATTCTTCTCTTCCGACAATTGCACCATGGTCAGCTTTGCCTGCTTGGCTGCCAAGTGAATTACTCTGTCATTTTCTTTTTTTTCCTTATTATTTTAAAAGCAGCAAAGAGCCCGGCCAACCCCCTTCCAATTGTGTGGGTCCCAGTGCAGAGGATTTAGAAAACCTTGCAACACAGCCCTCGCGGGTCCAGCTGCCAGCTCTGCTCCAGCCCAGGCTCTGCCAGCTCCCGTGCCTCGGAGGAGAGGCTCCAGCGTGCAGCCTGCCTCCGGTACGGTGTGCTGCCGGGTTTTAACACTGACTGCCCGTAACTGGAGGTAAAAGTCTCAGGAGGCAGGATACCCCCATGGTCTCACTCCCTCTGCTTGCCAAAATGAAAAGGCAAGTGCTGATGGAAATAAAGATGGAAAGGGCTTTCTGGAGTAAGTTTGTCATGTCTGTATTGCTGGTTAAAAACCTCCTGCTGCTGCTGGCCCCCTCCATGCCCTGCCATCACTCTGCCAAGGTACCCCAGGTACCTGGGGAGCTTTGCAAAGTTACAACAGACTTAAAGCAAGGATGGAGATGGAGCAGGATATGGGTTGTTCCCTTCCTCCTTGCCATCCAAAGAACATCAAATGGAGGCTTTGGATGCAGTAGACAAGGGTTTGCACTGAAATTTAAATCTAAGAGCTATCGGAGTATTTTTAATTCTCTTTAAGTTTGCAGATACGGCTGAAAGTAAGTGAAAGTGGTTTGAATTGGGGAAGAATCTGTATATGCAAAAAGAAACTGGATAGAAAAGTCTTACAGTGCTAGTGAGGCTGCCTTCTATGCCACGCTGGATAGGATTTTTACTAGAATGATTCTTTTTTACAGCTTTTTAAATGTCATGTAGAAAAGCTGTGCAAAATGGTCATAGCAAACACGAATACGCAGGCATCTTCCCAAGTTTCTGTTACTGCTGCACAGGCATGGGAAAACATAATTCTAGCAAGAGCACGAGCTGGTCTAGAGCAAAGCCAAAGTTTTACGCTGAGTTCAGACCACAGCTGGGGACCGGGGAGACTGTGGCCCCAGGCCATGCGGGAAGAGCAGGCAAGCGGCTATACCGGCAAATGAGAAGCCATGGTGACTTCTTGCAGGGAACAGGGATGAGCCGTGGAGCTCGGTAACAGCTGCAGCCAGAGCAAGGAGGGTGAGTACAGCCTAGAAACTGATCTTTTGTAACATAATTTTTTGTCTCTGGCTCCAGATTATCTAAACTAGTGCTGAAGGTCATCATGTAAAGGGACTATTAAAATGAACTAGAAAAATTAAGAAAAGATAGCAATGCTTTCACTGTATTTTCTCTTTCTAACAAAATATACAGCCAATCAGTCTTTCAAAACACTTTTTCATGTCCTGAAGTATTCCAATTCTTTGAGACCAATTCTAAGTATTCTAACCTTTGCGATGAAAAATTTTAAAAAGTGACATTTTTCACTGAATTTTCCTCTTTTCCTAGACATTATCTGTATTGAAGCTATAAGCCCCCTGTAGCGGTCTGAGATAAAATTACTATTGAACCAATACAAAACTAAGTAATAAAAGCCTGTCCAATACTCTTCAGTACACATCAAGTTCAGACAAGATTTAGTATTAGCTGAGACTTAAATTTAAAGTGGTATATCTATAAACTAGCTTGCTGAAAAGAATGAGATTTTTTTTTATACCTTCCTATTGACTTTTTAATTTGTTTATTCCCTGCTGTGAATTCATTGAACGGTCTTCCTATTTCATGCTGTTCAAAGTAAAAAAAATAAAAATCATTTTGTGCTCTTTGCCATCAGATATCTGCTTATTGAAGCATGTTATGGTGCCTGCAATTAGATTTGCGCTGTTGTGGGATGAGGGAGTCAATGGCGGGTAATTACTGCAATCGGCAGCAGTTCTGGCTGCTGTTGGATGGGCCCAGCTGCCCAATGCGGTGCCAGGGCTCTCGGGACAGGCAGCAGCCATGCAGGAACGCAGGTCCTCTCCTCACCTCTCACCTTCACTGGGAACATCACCCACTGTCCCGCTATGCGTCTGCAGAGAAGTCCTGGGCAGCCTTGACCTTTCTGAGAGCGCAGACTGCTGTTTGGCCAATACACGAGATGAAGGATTTAGGCATTCCTCTGAAGTCAACTCACCTTCTTAAAGTTGTGTTGTGTTAAGTGCTTCGTTCAGTTAGTAGAGGCTGCTTTTTATTGTAGGACACAGACAGGTGTGTAGAAATATACAGTAACTCCTGCAATTCTGTGAGCAGAAATGCTTTTACATTTCATGTATTTCATGTTGGTGGGAACAGAGCATCCAAAGGTTTTATATGACTGCATACTCAGAACAAGGTGAGCCTCAGGCCTGAAAGTTAGGAGAGAAGAAGCAAACTGAGAAAGAAATATTTTTCATTTTCATATCATCTGCAAAAGGAGATGAAAAACTAAGCCTCTCTTTGGATCATCTATATTGTAAGATCTAAGGTATACAGGCTCATAAACCGCATTTAAGCAGTGCTGTGTAAAAAAACATGAAAGCAGTAACATGCATCATCATGTAGAAGAGAGCTGGGTTAGAGAGATGTGCTACACACAGGGATGGTGCAGGTAGCGTGGAAACGGACGTGGCTTTCAGCACTCTCAGGACCAGAGTGCTGTTGTGGGGGAGATCCATGTCTTCTTTTAGCACCAGCTGCCTGGTGGCACTGGGCTAGTTAAGCCCAAGCTGGAGCCAGGGGCCAAGGCACAATAAAACGCCCCATTGCCCTCCTGCAGACAGCCAGAGCATGGGTGGGAGGAATCTCTGAGCTCAGACACCAGTGCCTGCCCTCCTGCCAGACACGTACATGAGGCACCATGCCCGAGCACCACTTTCTGATGCTCCACCACTGCCCTCTGCTCCTCAGGGAGTAAGGCTTAACTGATGTGGTTCTACTCATCCTTCCCCGTACCCCAGATCCTCCAGGTCATTGCTTGGCACAAGGCACTTTGAGAGCATCACTTTCCAGAGCCGGGCAGCTCTCCCTCCCCGCCATGCCCTGTTTGGTGGTGCATTGTCTGTCACTGCCAGCCTTCCCTGGTCTGCCGCTCTGTTGCCCCAACTGAAACCTATCCCAGCACAGCCCCACGCACTACGTGAACATGCTCTGGCTCATGAGGACTGTACAACAAATATTAAAATGCATTAACTGTTACCTCAGATGACAAACACGTATCACCAAGGGACAATTTTGCAGAGGACAGATAGGTATTGGTGATAGTAATATCTTCTAGTTCAGTGCTGAAGTGATCAGACTCTTTGATGACGTTATAATTCAGGGCCACGCTGTAGTTGGCAGGTTTCTTGTCCCGTTTCTTCTGGCAGTTGCAGAGTTTCCTGAAGGCTGCTCTGAATTTCTGGGACATGAGATTGTAAATTATAGGATTGATGGCACTATTTAAATAAATACAGATTCTGCAAAATAGCAGGAACCAGTTTTCTTGGAAGGGGCTGGAGAGAAAAGAATTGACGACCACCAGTGTGCGGTAGGGCATCCATAGAAATGCAAACAGGACCACCACCACAGCCAACATCTTAGTAACCTGGGGGAACACAGAGGTAGACAGAAGAGGCACAGAAGGTTAGTGCTCATCTTGGAAGCAACATGTGCATTTTTACATCTCTAAGGCCAAAGCAAAACTATGGATAGTCTCTACAGCTGGGAATTTTTGATCTATACTTCGTTCAGAAAGGTTTACTACAGTAAGAAGGAAAAAAAAAAAAAAACCTGACTCCAAATTCCAAATTCAATACAGTCTGTAGAGTAATTGAACCTAAAGCCTACTTAGATTATCTGCTTTAACAGCCACTCTAAAAGAGTTTCCAAAAGCCAAAAGTAATGCAACAAAAAATAATAATTATTCCCATTCCTCAAATCCTCAATATTTAATTAGATCTTCATGATTTGATGTTTACTCTGAAATGTTAATTAAAGTTCACACAACCAAAAAAAAAAAGAGATTATTGATAAAACTTGATTATTATAAGAACTTTCATCTGTTGTGTAAATTTTTTTTGAATAAAGAAACATACAATGTTTGGGGATACCTGAGATAGCTAAAATGAAGTGAAGAAGAAATAATTAAATAGTTAGAAAAAAAAACTGTAAAAAGAATCTTTCTCTTGTAAATAATTTCATTCTAGTATATATGGTATTCCCTAGTGCATTAAAGAAAGTTTGAAAGGTGTTAATAAACAAGGTAGAAAGTACAGTGAGATGTGGCAGTGGGACAGTATGGTGTTAGTCAAGAGAGAACTTGGTTAACTGTGCGTGTAGGAACTGGAAAGCATTGGCACTGATTTTGGTGAGCTACAACCGCTTCTTTTGACTGGGTTTTTTTTTACTATTTGCCTTTCGTATTGGCATAAAACTGTTGTTGCCTATTGACAGATTAAAGAACTTCTTTTTACCTTTGCTTCAGTCATGTTATACTTTATTCCTTCTTTCTGGGTACCTGAAGCTACACTTCAGTGAAACAGCAATGCCTGTAACCACAGGGTACATTTTGGCTGCATGGGTTATAATTTCATTGCTTGCAGAAAGGGTAGATGTAGATCAATAAGAGATGGGTTTCAATTGAGGTTGACAAGGGGGAGATATCCCCACTAAAATCACTCATGTATACATGCCAGTTTTAGGTGTGTTTTTTAGTTTGAAGTTATAAGACAATATATAATTTTATTGTCTTCTGATCAGATAGTGCATTATATAGAAAGTCTGCAGTCTCATGGGATGCATTTTCTTCTAGCTATCTGGAAAGACACATAAACATATAACCAAATTTGTTGGTTTAGTAACAGATATGATAAAGAATGGGATGAAGAGCAAAATTACTCTACATATTGATATATCTATAGCTATCTATATCTATCTTTAAAAGTACATATTCAAAGGCCACAATTTGATCCTGTAATTCTCCCTTCACTCTCACTTCTGATTTCCCTACAGCCATGTTCAGTAGAAGTAAAAAAATGAGACTGAGAAATATTATTTCCTTTTCTTGTCACTTGACTGATACATTTCCTTAAGACTTGCAGACTACTTTTCTTGTTTGCTGTGCACAAATCATCATCATAATAGAGCAAAATGCAAATGTGAATGTCTCAGGTAGCTAAAAGCATGATTTTTTCCTTATCTCCGAACTGCTGCTAAAAAGACCAGTCCTGTGAACATGGCTGCAAAGAGCGAGGTGACCAACTGCTGGCCGGCTCTGGCTGAGGAAGACTCAGGACTCCTCGCCTCTCTCCAGCTCAGCTTCAGCCTGCACCTCCAAAGGGAGCAAATCCATTCAACTGAGAATAATCATTCATCATGGAAAATAATTCACATTTAAAGGAAGAAAGTAACCATTTGTGGAGCTTGAATTAACAATGTGACTGAGCCCAACTAACAGATGTGTCAACTCAGGCATTCAGAGGGCGAGTGGGTAATAGTCTACACAGGCATCAAAGTACGTTTCTACAAGAAGCTCAGCAGGGAAGTCTGTTATCATACCTACTGATCATTGGCAATTTACATCCCTTCCGAGCACGTCTTTAAAGAACAATTGCTCAGAGAATCACTTACAGTGGTACAGCTGTCAGTCAGAATCCTGGGTTGAACTAAAAATAAATTGATCTTACTGTCAGGAAGGGGACATTTGAGAGTCACACAATTAATACTTTACAGCAATGAAAAAAAAGGCTGTTACTCTTGAAGTGACTGGGTCCTATATGCCTCAAAGACATATATGTACACTGTGTGCAAACTATTAGCTGAATTTATGTATACTGGCAGCTTGATGTGCTTTTTCCTTCTAACACCACTAGCTTGTACTGCTGCCATGTTCAGCTTACTGAGGCTGTGATCTGACAATATATTAGAACTGGCTGTTAGTACCAGATCAAAAAACATCATGGTCACAGCACGAGGTGACCTGAGCTGAGATCAATTCAGTCTGCAGGTTTGAATATATTTAAAAATGCCAAAAGGTTAGCTCCACACTGTCAGGCTTTATGCCAGGAAAGACATTGTCTTGCAGTGCTCGGACTCCACAGTTTCCTGGCATTAACATAAGCTGAAGCCAAAGTAACCTGTGACTGCAGCTAAAAGGGCAACCCTGTTCTCACCTCCCTCCTTGTGCTGGCCCCACACAGGGCGTGGGTCAGGTCAGACGGCTGGTCCAACTGGAAACTAAGCACTTCTCTGTAGAGCTGGTTTTTGGTTTGCTCAGGGTAACTCCTGTACCCACGCTCTGCCACAGGGACTACAGCCAGTGCAAGAGAAGAGGCAGAACCACGTGGCCATGGATGGCACCTCTTGATGGTTCAGTCAGCGTGAGCCAATCAGGAGGTTTCACCATCATTTTAAACTGGCTGCAGTGTACATCCTTCCAAAGCTGCCAAAAATCACAAATCTGGCACAAGCTCTATATTGCCAGGCAGAAATTCAGTGGCCTGATCCATCTGACCAGTAGTCATTGTGTACCTGGGACCCACTGCAAAGCCCAGAGTTCAGATAGTTATTGGCTCATTGGTAAAGCCTCCCTAAGCGGGCTTTGGAGGCAGTCGTTTTTATGACCGGCTACGTCAGAGCATGACCTTTGTGCAGATGACAGCAGCTCCCAGAAGGTGGTCTGGCACTGCTCACTTTTCCCCCAGCATGGCTGGAGGGTTTGCCACCCCACTGCAGGCTGAGGCACCCCTCGGGGCTTCTGATGTGTCGCAAGCATGCGCTGGACTTCTTTTGCACCTGAATTTGCCTTCACAGATGAACCCAGCTTCTAAACACATGATTTAGGCCAAAGCTGCTTTCTTATCCACACCAAAAATCTTCACTGGGACTGAAGGGGCTTGCACAGAAATAGCTTAGAGGAAAGTTTGGTCCACTTTGGTTAAGCCAACTGTCATACTCATTTTCAAATCACCTCAAATGAAACATAACTAAGTATCATTTGTGGGACAGGGAGGGGGAGCTAATTATTTTACCTCCAGGGAGTGCTAAGGGGATAAACTTTTTAAGAACCTGCTTTTAATTACCGGTTGCCTCTAACCGTACCCCAAAGCTCCCTGAAAGCAGAGGCATCCTCATTCGTTACCCAGGTGAAGGCAAGCATACGCTGATGGTTCTTTTCTTGTAGATGTGCACTGCGTATCCTATGCTCAGAGTACAAATTATTCTGAGTTAAGGAGATTGAAAACATGATTAAAAGGCTTTGGCTTTCAGTTCAAATTTCAAATGTACTTTGAATGATAGTGAAGTGCTTGAGATTAAATATGTTACTGGCTGCATGCAACCACTCTTCAAGCTCTATCTTTTGGGTTCTAAGAATGTTCTGAAGAATATTTAAAATTTTTTACTGAATAGTTTCCCAATATTTTAATTCTGAATTGGTATTCTCCTTTTCCTTCCTGCCCCAAAACCTTGTCATTTTAAGAAAGTGCTTTTATGAGACATTTTCATTACCATGGTACTAATAGTTTGGTAGTTGCTTCCTTCTCCTTTGAATACTAATCTTTCTTACATTCATAAGTAAAAGTAATAGTCACACTTACCAAGTTACTGTGCCAAAGAGTCACTCTGCTATTTTAAAGGCATGTAATTGTATCTTTTTTTCTTGTGCTTGGTGGTGTTCGTTGCAATGCACAGAGATTGTATATGCCAGTCCGTGATTTTGTAATCCAAAAGCAGTTGTACAGTGAGGAGGAGGATTAAGTAAATAAAAGGATTAAGGTCTTGATATAATAACACTGCAAATGAAACTAAGCAACATGATTGAGGATTTCAGGTAAGCCACACAAAACATACCTCGCGTTGCAAGCTGGAATCTGTGTTTGCTCTGCTGTGAGAGAAGAGTGAGGTTTCTCTAGAGGGCACATCATCATCTACTGCATCAATGTCTAAGAGAGGACTTTCTCTAGAGGGTAACCTACCTTTTTCAATTGACCATGCAGGGACCTTAGATGATTTGACTGGACTAAGCAACTATGTGAGATATGCATAATGTGAAGTGAATTGGATCCCATCCCAAGTATAAACAAACACGGTTGCTATCTAAGGTTATACTTATTTTTCACAGTCCCCTTGATACCTGAGAAAACTAGAAATTCCTTTGGGGAAAGTATGAAATCTACCTGAAAATATGTAATTCAATGTTCATATTGTGAATGGATAAGAAAAACAATGGGGATCTGTTGACTAACCTAGATGGGATAAAATGGAAGTGTGGATGAGATCAACACATCCAGAACCAGGATCTCGTCTGGAGGACCGAACAAATGAGGGGCATCAGGGAAAGCGAAAAGCAAGCACACAGCTCAGGTTATGTTTCCCTAAGCACATCAGCCAGACAATGTATCTGCTCTTAGCTGCTATAAAAGGGAACTAGGCTGCTTCCTTGTTTTCCCATCTGCTTCCCCTGGCTTCTTGCTCTCTTTTAAAAAGTAATGAGCTGCTTACCAAGGTAGCTTACAGAATGGGTACTCTTAGAAAAAAGGGTTTTAATTATCCCCACATTTTCAAAGTTTTCCTGTGTGGCAGGCAAATGCCTTTTCTGTCCTTCAGTTTTGAGTTGTCTCACTTTCTTCTTCCTTCCTGTAATGCCTGAGTCTTCAAGAGATTTTCTTGCTACTGAGTAGAACAAAATGATTCAAATCATCACGAGAAAAAACATCAACGTTTTAGAAATGCTGAGAGATCATAGTACCTGTGCTAGTAGGAAAAAAAAAAGCAAAAAAAAAAACAAAAAAAAGAACTGTTAGCAAAATTAAGCACCCACAGGAAGAAAAAAATTAAAAAGCAGAAACAGCTTTTCTCCCTTGTACTGTATGTTGTAAAGAAATATTTAATGTTGTTTGGTGTTACTTGTTAGTGAACCATTGCATTAATGTAAAATCTGCCCTGATGTACTTTGAATAACACATTTTCTGTTCATGAAATGAAATGTTTCTTTCCCTCTTGTCTTTTTAATAAAAGACTTGGGAATAATACCCCTAAAATGGACAAAAGGGGAAACTGTGATCAACCTTCAACTTTTACCATCACAGGTGCACATCTGCTCTGAATTCATTACCATAAACAACAACTGTAAAATAAGTGGCTAAACCTTCCAAAGTTCAAAGAGGAGCCATTATTTCTTTTATTTCTGCAAGCAAAGACAGTTTAGAAGTAAGTGGAATTATGGTGGTGCTGTATATGAAAAATCAAAGAAAAAGAAGTCTTGAGATTTATTTTGATACTTATGGTACTTTATGGTGTAAAGATGCAGAAAGGAAGACTATGAGCAAAGACTAAAGAATTATTAGCTTGAATTTCAGGCATTTGTAAAGTTGAAGCTAAAACGTGTGAATATAAGTTGAATATGAGCTGCTGTTGATAGAGGCAATGAGCTGATTATATTGAATTTGATTTGTCTGCTGGTTTTGGTAATGGACAATCTGGTCAAACCTTAGGTACAGGCACCTGTATTTTTTCCAGATTGAATTTATGCACACATGTTACTATTTATGCCCTATAAATGCCTGTAATTGCAGTTAAAGTTTGCTCAATTGCTATTCATTTTGATTAGGGTACAGTCAGTGAATGTATATTTGAAACTTAACAATGTGGATGGATGGCAAGTACCAATAATAGACCATTTTGGAATAGCAAAGGCACAAATTGGTAGGCTAATGCATGGCTGAAAAATAAGAGACTTATCCATCTGTTGCATCTGCCTTTGCAACTGCAATGAAGAAACTAAAATAAAGTTGCAGAAGAACAGCTACCCAGTAGGCTAACAAGCCAGATGTCTTCAGCCTACCATAGCACCACTGAAAGTGGTACTGCTGCTGGGGTTGGTCTGGATGATCTCCAGAGGTGCCTGAAAGCATCAGTGATTCTGTGAAATTATAACAAAATATTGGAGGGAAATTTCTTTAATCGAAGGTCTTGAGGGATCTGAGACAAAGTCCCGTGTTGGTTCATGATCCTTTGGATCACATTCAATATTTCTTGCCACTACATGCAGTTTTTACCCTAGTTCCATGACAACAATTACAGTTTCCCAGTGCTTCATGAGGTCCGGGATTCCTTACACATTCAAATTATGCGTTTAATTGGTCAGCTCCAAATTCATAGTCTGTATTTTCTGATAAGTGAGTAGAAATCAACTTCAATTCACTTCCTCGGGACCTGTGATCATTTGTCCAAATGATCATATAGTTGTTAAATAAATCTTAACATTTAATTTGCATTGAAGTTCCTTCTTTGGCTCTGAATCAAGTAAATGGAACTTTGAACTGTCTGGCCTTAGGAGGTACTCTGTCATGATATCATCTTCTAATCATATTGATCTTTCCTCCGTTAGGCTTTGAAGTTTCAGCTGTTGTGACCTGAGTTCCACTGAAGGGTGCTGGAAAATTTTGCTTTCTCAGCTTCCCTCCTGTTTAACTTGAGGAAATGTGTTCCTGCCCTCAGGGACAAGGGAGCAGAATAGAGCTGGCAGATCTTTAAGGATGCTTTCAACAGAGCGCAAGAGCTCTCGATCCTTAGGTGTAAGAAATCAGGAACAGAAGGCAAGAGACTGGCATGGCTGAGTCAAGACTTGCTGGTCAAACTAAAGGGCAAGAAGGAAATGCACAGACAGTAGAAGCAGGGACAAATATCTTGGGAAGAGTATAGGAACGCTGCCCGGTTGTGTAGGGGTGGGGTCAGGAAGGCCAAGGCACAGCTGGAGCTGAAGTTGGCAAGGGATGCAAAGAATAATAAGGGCTTCTAAAGGTGTGTCAGCCAGAAAAGGAAGGTCAAAGAAAGCATACTCGCACTGATGAGCAAGACTGGCAAACTGGTAAGAATGGATGAAGAGAAGGCTGAGGTACTCAATGACTTTTTTACCTCAGTCTTCACTGGCAACCTCTCTCCCCACACCTCTCGAGTGGATCGACCACAAGGCAGGGACTGGGGGAGCGAAGCCGCTCCCACTGTAAGAGAAGATCAGGTTCGTGACCACCTGAGGAACCTGAACATACGGAAGTCTATGGGACCTGATGAGGTGCATCCCGGAGTCCTGAGGGAATTGGCTGATGTGGTTGCCAAGCCACTCTCCATGATATTTGAAAAGTCATGGCAGTCAGGTGAAGTCCCCAGTGACTGGAAAAAGGGAACCATTGCACCCATTTTTAAAAAGGGTAGAAAGGAGGACCCTGGGAACTACCGATCTGTCAGCCTCCCCTCTGTTCCTGGGAAGATCATGGAACAGATCCTCCGAGAAGTTGTGCTAAGGCCTATGGAGGACAGGGAGGTGATTCGAGACAGCCAGCATGGCTTCACTAAGGGCAAGTCCTGCCTGACCAACCTTATGGCCTTCTGTGATGGAATGACTACATCAATGGATAAGAGAAGAGATATGGATGTTGTCTATTTGGATTTCTGTAAGGCCTTTGACACAGCCCCCCACAGCACCCTTCTCTCTAATTGGAGGGATATGGATTTGATGGGTGGACTGTTTGGTGGATGAGGAATAGGCTTGCTGGTCACATCCAGAGGGTAGTAGTCAACAGCTCAATGTTCAGATGGAGATTGGTGACAAGTGGTGTCCCTCTGGGGTCCATATTGGGACCAGTACCATTTAATATCTCCATCAATGGCATAGACAGTGGGACTGGCTTTTCAAATATCTTCATCAATGATGTAGACAGTGGGATCAAGTGCACCCTCAGCAAGTTTGAGGACGACACCAAGCTGAGTGGTGTGGTTGACATGCCTGAGGGACAGGATGTCATCTAGAGAGAGCTGGACAAGATCAAGAAGTGGGCCTGTGTGAACCTGATGAGGTTCAACAAGGTCAAGTGCAAGGTCCTGCACATGGGTCGGGGCAACCCCTAGTATCAATACAGGCTGGGGGATTAATTGATTGAGAGCAGCCCTGAAGAGAGGAACTTGGGGTGCTGGTGGATGAAAAACTGGATATGAGCTGACAATGTGTGCTTGCAGCCCAGAAGCCCATATCCTGGGCTGCATCAAAAGAAGCATGGCCAGCAGGTTGAGGGAGGTGATTCTGCCCCTGTACTCCATGCTGGTGAGACCCCTCTGGTACTCTGTTCAGCTCCAGAGCCCTCAGTACAGGAAAGATGTGGACCTGTTAGAGTGGGTCCAGAGGAGGGTCACAAAAATGATCAGAGGGATGGAACACCTCTCCTATGAAGACAGGCTGAGAGAGTTGGAGTTGTTCAGCCTGGAGAAGTAAGGGCTCCAGGGAGACCTTATTGCCATCTTTCAGTACTTAAAGGGTGCTTATAGAAAAGATGGGGATAAACTCTTTAACAGGGCCTATTGTGATAGGACAAGGGGTAATAGCTTCAAACTAAAAGATGGTAGATTTAGGCTAGATATGAGGAAGAAAGTTTTTACAATGAGGGTGGTGAAACACTGGCACACGTTGCCGGGAAAGGTGGCAGATGTGCCATCCCTGGAAACATTCAAGGTCAGGTTGGATGGGGCTCTGATGTCCCTGCTCATTGGAGGGTTGTTGGACTACATGACCTTTAAAGTCCCTTCCAAGCCAAACTAGTCTATGATTCTATGATTCTGGGAATCTATGATTCTATGTACACCAGAACTATTTATTCTGTTTTCTCAGGTTCGAATTATGCAAATCACTCAGCAGAAATACTGTGGTCAAAGAGGTCTCACCTTACTCATAGTCACCTTTTCATTTCCTCCTAATCTTCTGTTGCAAAAAATATTATATCGCTGTTTATCATTGAGAGCCCCTATCGGCGGTCAAATGCTTTCCCACAATACTGTTCAGCTAGCAAGGTTATTTTCTTTGTAAAGCATCACTGAAAGCCCATTTAACACAGTCATCTCCAACTCCATCAAACCTAATAGGCGTTTAAGATTTTTCTTTAGTCACAAGCTAAACACAGGCTTGAATGTTTCAATACTAAAAACAAATGTCACGCTAGTTAATTCCTTGGGGTCTAACGTCATGTAGCCTCGACCACAAACTGATTCCTCTGAAAATGGAGCATACCAACATCTCGCTTTCTTCTGGCAGAGATCTTCCCTCAGGAGAAAGTCAGGTGTTGCCTACTGACTTGTAGTGGTTGATCAAAAGCTCTGCAAAGGCAATAAATTACTCTTAACTGCTTTCCATAAAGAGTGGATCAGCTGGATTTAGCTTCTGACAAAGAAGAGGCAGAACGAATGAGTTTCTGTTCCTTCTGGGACACCAGGAGCCTGATGGAAAGTACAAAGTGAATTGAAAACATACTCTCATGTACGAAGGAGTGCCTGAAAGTCAAATAAATCTAGTTTTCTTTTTGAAAACCTTTAAAATACATCTATCACACCCTGCTATCCAGCACAGTTCTGTAAAACAGAATAAATATTGCACAAATGGGATTGATTTAGCTCTTCAGAAGTGGATGTAAGAATGGAGTTTGACACATCCTATGGGTACATATTGGTGCTCCTTTCCTTGGCAGAACTTTAGTTTGCAGTCTAAACAAATAACTCATCATTTCAGTAGTTGTCCATTGTCCATTGTCAACAGCAACAGTTGTTGTCCAATGAAACAAAAATGTGTTGGAAATGGAGATACTTGATGAGAAAAGAAAGCTTATTTTGTGCCTTTCCCTCTCTTCAGACATTTAAAAAAAAGGAATGATTTTTATACCTGGTTGTGGTTTTTTTGCTTGTCTTCCCTGTTGAGTTTTGTCTTGCAGTGCTTTGAATGAAAACTTCAGGGGGCCCTGAAGAGTACTTTGAAGGCTTTGTCTGTTGGTCGTTGTTGATATGGGGGTAGTGGTCCTTTAGTAAACAAATTTTGTTCCTGTTAGCTTTCCAAAGATTGGAATGAAATAAATATTTCCTAGAACTACCATAGTTCAGTGACTTTTAAATCAAGTGGGTGGGAGGGTGAAGGCAGGGAATGAAATGAGTAAGCAGAGGACCACTTTCTACCTGAAAAAGCTGATTTTCGTTCATTGGAGATGTACTCTTGCTTCATTCTGAGCTCATCCCTAGGCATCTCACATGAAAAATATGTTAAAATAGGCTTGACTCACCATTATAAAATACATTCCAGGCCTTCTTTCTAAATCATAGAATGCTCTAAATAGCCATTCAGTTTTGAAAACAAAAGTCCTCTCACCACCTGAACACTTTTTTCCCCTTCAGTGCTGGCATTATGTCTGTTTACAACAGAGACTGAAAATATCTTTTCTGACAAAATTGAACATGGGCCATCTATTCTGCTTCAGTAGTAGCCACCTCCGTCCCCCATGATCTTCCCACCACCCTCCAACCCTTGCCTCAGTGTAGGTAGCTGTCATCCACAGTTGTAAGGAAATGGTTATTTTACTCTATATTTGCTTCCTTCCTGAGCAGAGAGCTTTTCTAGATGACATATCAGGGTTGTTCCTCCCTTGCCCTGCTCTTTCTGTTGGTGCCAGGTGTGAGGAAGCATCCTAGGTGTTGAATCCAGGATGGTTTCCAAGTTGGTCTTCTCATTTCTAGTCCGTCAGCTTCTAATTCTGGGCTAACTCTCATACCAGAAACCTAAGTGATGTATTGTCATTTTTGAAGAAAACAATTGAAATTGCATAACTGCGTGACTCACAATAGAAAGTCTTGACTGTATATAGAAGATATTGACTGTATATAGAAGACAAATCCTTGGAAGCAGATGTAGAAACACAAAACTGACAGTACATATATAGCTATATGCTAACACAATAAAATCGGTTAAAAAGAAGCCTAGAAAACAACAGGTAGGGGAGAAAATGCTTTCTTACTCAGGTAAAAAGCAAGTTTTGACCTTTTTTAACAATGGAAGACCTTCCAAACATAGATGAGATAATGAGAAGTCCCACAAAAATTAAAAAAAATGGTATGACCTGGCAGTCTGGGTCAAGCTAAATCCAGATTAGTCAAGCAATCCAGGTCAGACTAAGTGGGGAAACCAATTCACATACCACCTTGTTGAATTAATCATCATCAAAAATGATTATGAAATTCGTAAGTTAAACCTTCATGAAATTTGAGGAAACCTATGTAACTTACTGTTTCTTTCTGGTATATTCTATAAATATGAGCTCATAATAGGTTAATTATAATAATAATTATTCATAATCACTCAGTGGAACTGCACTGAATTTCCATGTCCAAGTTTTGACAGTGGGGAGGTTGCAGGGGTGGCCTTTCTGAGAAGAGGCCTGGGGCTGCCCCGTGCTGGACACAGACAGTTCCATCCAGCTCCAACGGATCCACTACAGGACACAGCTGAGCCCATCAACCAAGCTGGTGGCGCCTCTGTGAAAACACATCTAAGAAATGGCAAAAATGCTGGAAAGAGAGAGAGAGGGGAGAAGAGAACCAAAGAGTGAAAAACAGCAGGGGGAACACCAAAGTCAGAGGAGGAGGTGCTCCTTGCCCAAAGCAGGCACCACCCGAAGGGACTGCAGCTCATGGAGGACACACACTGAAACGGTGGAAAAGAGAAGGAAGGAGTGATGAACCTCTGCAACCTGATCGCAACTCTCCATGGCCCTGTGCTGCCGGTTGCCTCACAGAAGGGACTGAGTGTAACCTGTGGCTATAACAAGGGGCAATAAATTGGCAAAAAATGAAGTTAATTTTTCCTAAGTCAAGTCTGCATTGCCCATGACAGTAACTGATAAGGTATCTTCCTGTCCTTATCTTAACCCATGAGCTTTCTTGCTCCTGTTCTTCCCATTTTCTCTCCCCGTCCTGCTGTGGGGGTGAAGGAGCAAGTGGTTGGGTGGGTGTTTGTCTGCCAGCTGGAGCCAACCCACCACAGGAACATGCACAAATTTCATTTTGTAGAAATGTTCTTAGGTAAATATGAGAACCGCCACAGAAGTAGAAAGCATACACCACATTTTCCATCACTTTTTCTACAAATCACCTTCTGGACATTGTATACAACTCCATCACTGTAGTGCAAGCACAGTTCCAAGAAGGCATATAGACAGTTTTACATCACAGCAGCACTCACTATGAGGCCAAACTATACTGTTAGCTATACATGCCTTTGCCAGAACAGCAAGAAATTTTCACTTGTGTGTCTTGCTAACTGTTGAGATTTTAGATTTCTTTGAGTATGGACTTACGTTTTCTCATTTTACACCACTGGCTATATTTTGCATGCTGCTATTATATAAAAAATATTACTAATAATGCCACACTATCCTTGCATTGCTTCCTATGTTGTACTATAGGCAAACACTAGCTTTACTCATAATGATGCTACTTTAAACAATCAGGTTACTTAGGCTTTTAAAAAAAGTCTTGCTGTCTTTACAAGACATAAAAGACATCACATTATAATCCTCACTTTTTGGTTTCATAATATAACAGTATCCACATCCAGCAATGCTCAATGTAAAAGATTTGCCTGTTTTTCAAGTGATGCTGAGCACATGTAATCAAGCACGCATATTCTGTGATATTCACGTATATTCAAGAGCTGTGATTCTGTGATTCTGTCATTCAATTAAAGTGATACTGAGAACTTGAAAAACAGATTATCTTCTTCTGCTAATTAATGGACAAAGAAAAACAAAATTAAACACTTCCAATCTGACTATTAACTATAACTGGAGACACATAATTAGATATAAACTAGCCCACATGTTTCAGCTGTGCATTTCAAAGCATGGTTCTAGTGCTCTGTGAGCGTTCAGTGCTCTAGCAGGCGGCTCAGTTAACTTTTGAGGTCAGTGCCATCTCTGTAATAAGGGAAAACGGTCCCTCTCACTAAACAGTAGCAATCTAAATAAATTAAGAATATAAAGTTCAACCCATCAGCCAAGGGGGACACTCAGCTTGTTTGAAAATGTGCACACCTCAGCTTTGCTTCCTGAGGGAACTGTACAGTGCAGGGAGGTAGAAGCATCCCGCTTGGCAAAGCTACCCTCCGGGGTACCTTGCAGCGGCTGCCGAGGGCTGCGAGCCAAGTCGCTCCGCACGGAGCATGGCTTCCCAACGCTCGCATCGAGCTGCCTGACCCCACCGGCGCCCGCTCCCGAGAGCCAGCTGCGAAGCCATGCACCCTGCATTTCTCAGCACTGCACCCGACTGTGCTACCTGCTGCATGCTGTGTGAGTATGAGGCAGTATGGTTTATTGTAAATAGCCACAAATTAATCTACTAATTATATTCTACTTGTACAATTACATATTGCAGCATACATGTTTAAGAACATAAAAAGAAGCTAGTCAAACCTATGCCTCAGTTTTCAGCCATCAATACATAAAAATATTTTATAAGAGACAGAATAACAAAGATACTTAACATTTACAAAGCATTTTTATATACAGACTTAAGCTGAAGTGGAAGAGACAGGAAAAGTAACAACTTGACTGTATTTGCAGAGTGACGCAGTGCCTTAGCTGGGACAAAATCTCAAGTGTCCTGAACTCCCAGGCTATTTCCTTCTCTTCAGATCTCAAAAATAATTTGAGTCACTTTGTATATTTGGCAGGCTTACTAACAGGCTATAATATAAGGAAAGTATAGTTTAAAATGTTTCATTCTTTATTTACAGCTCCTAATTGCTTTTTCATAGAGGAAATAAAATAGTATTTGTATTTCAGTCCTTGCAGTAGGTTATAATGAATAGGCAAGAAAAAAACCAACCATATTTATACATGCGTGTATACATATCTCAGAATTTTAGCTTGACTACTTAGCAGAAAGGGAGAATATATTCTATCCCCTTCCACACATTTAGATTGGTGATCTCTAAAATACGTGGTGTTTAGGTTTCAGAAAGCCATTTCAAAGTGCTGTTCCTACCTGCCTTCGAGAAGCAATAGTGCTATTGAAACTCCTGTTAGTCATCTTGGAATTCACAGGCTTGCTTTGGCGAGCCACGTCATTCCTCCATGTCTTAGAGTTTTCTTTTGGGTCCGAAGGGATTGGGTTCAGGAACAGTATTCTAGCAATCAGGCCATAGAGGACAGTCGCCAATACCATTGGCACAACATAAAATATACCAAAGTCCATCATGTAGATAGGAGAGTAATAGCTCCTGGACACCTTGTAGCCACAGGACACAACAGTAGTGTCTTTGTAGACTACTGTATTAAGGTCTAGCAAGAAAAACCAGAGCATACAGTACATGGAGGTGAAAGCCCAGACAAAAATAATGATCTTTTTGGCTCTTGAAAAAGTGCATAGGAATTGAGCTTTGATTGGATGGCAGATGGCTATGTATCTCTCAATAGTGAAGGCAGTGATGGAAAAAGAAGAAGCATTGATCCCTAGGTACTGGAGATAAGTGATGCAGAGACACCCCACGTAGCCATACACCCAGGATCTATACAGGCTTTCTGTGATATTAGGTAGTCCTGCAGCCACAAGCACCATGAGATCTGCCACAGCCAGACTCACCAGATAGCAGTTAGTGGGAGTTCTCATGTGTTTGGTTCTGAGGACCACCAAAACCACCATGATGTTGCCCACGATGCCCAGTCCGCAGATGAGGAGAACCAAGAGGATGGTAACCACTTGGTATTCAGCTGTAACAACCTCCTGGCTTGATAGTGGCAGCCCAGTTTGGTTCTGCTCGTCCCCTGTGCCATTCTCCATCTTCACCATCCCACTGCTGCTTCTGCCCAGCACTCGGTCTCAGCACATGCTGTCCATGGTCCCCTGCAAAAGGATGAGCAGAGCAGAGCATGGATGAGCCGTAGCCCCAGAGCACATTCTCTGTGTAGTCACAGTCCCATTCCTGTGCTGTTCACCCACTCGAAGGCACCTGGACTTTCAGTCTTTGTAAATTCAATTACCAGACAGGTTAATCCCTCTAAGACTCCAGCTCATTCATACAGGTTAAAAAGCTGTTTTCTCATGTGGAGATGGGAGCTTTCCCCCCTGCAGAGGAGGAGGAGGAGGCTGCGCAGGGAAAGCGGAGCCCTCCTGCACTGCCAGCCGGCTAAGGCATTGCACAGGACTGAGCCGATCCAGTCCAGGCAGAATTCAGCATCACCGCTTTCCAGGAGGAGTCACAACGCACCGAGGGTGGAGACAGCAGCGGGAGGTGAAAGGAGAGTGATTTGTAAAACCCCACAGGTTTTCTGCTCCACGCTGCTTTCCCTCTCTGCTCTCAGATGGCCATCTCACGCATTGATCATATTGATCCACCCTGGCAAACAAAGGGGAGATTGACTGGCAACAAAACTACACCAATTTCTAAAATACTGACTTCCCCCATGTCCCTGTCCTTGTGAAAGTGATAGTAATTTACACTTGCCTCCTGCTTTGCAGGGAGATGTAAGAATCCTTTCAGAGCTGACAGAAAGCAGCATATCCCAGCTTTTGAAAAGAGCAGAAAAAATTGGGTTTCTTTACTTTACTTTGTAGACAATTCTGTTCAAAACCTCTATTGCTATTGCTGTCATCACTCCTGAGCCCTTTCAGCTCTTTCCTGGAATGTAGCACAGCAACAATAAAACCATCAGAGCACAAATTGCTTCTTAATGAGATCAGTCACACACACGTGCACACGCACACACACACAGGTGTTACTAATCCACCACTGTTTCCTCAATGACGAGTCTTCTCTGGTTGAATAAACTCCTCCTCGTTCAGTCAGGTTGTGTAAAACCACAGACAGATCAAAGACTGGTGGAAATCACTGCTTTGAGATGTGCTGATGAAAGCCCTACAGAAGCAGCGGCAGTATTCACGAGCCCAGCTGCACTTGGATGTAGAGCTTTTCTGTCTCGCTGGCAATCTTAATGCCTCAGTGAGAGAAACCATAGCAAACCCTTCTGCAGGGCTCTGTGAAAAAGTCCATGTCAACTCCCCATCACGGTGTTTCAACCCATTGTTTCTCCTTATACTATTGTGTTAAAAAGTTGAAGATTAAATCTGCTTTAAAACCCCTTTTTTCCTCCATTTAGGTCAATTTCAGGTTAAAAAAAATAATGTGTTGCACAACTGGGGAAAAACAACTTGTATTTCAAAACGGATTTTAGTGTTAAGAGAGAGGGATTAGCATAGGCACATGGTGTAATGTTTGCAAAACTAGGATTTTAAATAGACTGAAACAACAGGTGGTGACAAAAAGAGAATACTACCTGAATAAGAGCTGGAAATTTGGTTCCAACAATTTCAGGGGTTTGAAGCCACTCGGTTAAGTTTTCCAGTCATTTTTTCCATTAGGCCATTCACACTTCAATTGTGTAGAACCCAAAGTACTTAAAGTAAAGCAACTACCATTATTAGTATTTAGCAAATGAAGAAACAGGGGTGAAAAGAATCAGATTCCTTTGCAGTGGCCTAGCTGTGGCCTGTGGGAAAATTCAGATTACTGGTTACTTGACCAACAGTGTATCAGCAGAATTGTATCATGGGTCTCATCAAGATTCTGCTCCATATGATCTGCAGATCCCATTATTCTGGACATAGCTGAAAGAGGAAGAAGGCCAGAGCTAGTGCGATGCCTGGGTGTCAGAAAAAGAATTCCTCCCAGCCCCCTTCGTACTCCACAACATTTTATCCTTCAAACTGGACAGATTCCCTGTTAGAAATCCATGCTTTTAAAGCTATGTGGCGTTAGTGGGTGTAGCCCAAGCTGCTCAACCCAATAGCATGAAACACACCAGGAGGGAGCCCAGGAGTGAACTATCACAGATTTAGTGTCAGTAATCAGGGACCCAGCAGGGATCAAACCCAGCAGGGAACTGAAGTAGAGTTCAAACAAGGAAACTGAGTTAGTTGACAGCTCAGACAAACCCCAGCACCCAGGTGCAGCAGCCCAGCACTTGTGGGGCAGCGTGCTAGTATGTTTGACGATATCAGAAGGCCTACCACCCCTCAAAGGCAAAGACTACATGTTCATCTGCCTCTCTGAAATGCTTACACACCAATGCACGCAGCATGGGGAACAAACAGGCAGAGCTGGAGATCTGTGTGCGGTCGCAGGGCCATGATCTCATCGCAATTACTGAGACATGGTGGGATAGCTCACATGACTGGAACGCTGTCATGGATGGCTATGTCCTCTTTAGGAAAGATAGGCCAGCAAGGCGAGGTGGTGGAGTTGCTCTTTATGTGAGAGAGCAACTGGAATGCATTGAGCTGTCCCTGGGGGCGGATGAAGAGAGAGTCGAGAGCTTGTGGGCAAGGATTAAGGGGCAGGCTAACATGAGGGACACTGTTGTGGGGGTTTATTACAGGCCACCTGATCAGGATGCAGAAGTTGATGAGGCCTTTGACAGGCAGCTGAGAGCTGCCTCACAATCACAGGCCTTGGTTCTCATGGGGGACTTCAATCACACTGATATCTGCTGGGAAGGCTACACAGCTAGGCAGGTACAGTCCAGGAGGTTCCTCCAGTGTCTTGATGACAACTTTTTGACTCAGGTGGTGGAGGAGCTGACAAGGAGAGGTGTACTACTGGATCTAGTACTGACCAACAAAGAGAGACTGGTGGAGGACATTAAGGTTGGGGGCAGCCTCGGCTGTAGCGATCATGAGAAGATCGAGTTCAGGATTATGTGCAGTAGGCATAAAAGGACAAGCAGGATTGCAACCTTGGACTTCAGGAGGGCTAACTTTGATCTCTTCAAGAAACTGCTTGGAGAAATCCCATGGGTTAGGGCTCTAGAGGGTAGGGGACTCAAGAGAACTGGTTGGTATTCAAGTATCTCTTCCTCCAAGCTCAGGATTGGTGCATCCCTAAGAGCAAGAAATCTGGCAAGGGAAGCAGGAGACCTGCATGGTTGAGCAGGGAGCTTCTGAAAAAGCTCAAGTGGAAGAAGGAAGGTTACACTAAGTGGAAGAAGGGACTGACCACTTGGGAAGATTACAAGAATGCTGCCAGAGTATGCAGGGACAAAATGAGGAAAGCCAAGGCCTCCTTGGAATGAAATCTGGCAAGGGATGTCAAGGTCAACAGGAAGGGTTTCTTCAAGTACATCGGAGGCAAAAGGAAAACTAGAGAAAATATGAGCCCGCTGTTGAATGAGACAGGGGCCATGGTGACAGATGATGCAAAGAAGGCAGAATTACTGAATGCCGCCTTTGCTTCAGTCTTTCCTGCTCAGGCCAGCCCTCAGGAGTCCCAGACTTTACAGGTAACAGAGAAAGTCTGGAGGAAGGAGGACTTTCCCTTGGTTGAGGAGGATCAAGTTAGAGATCAGTTAAGTAAACTGGATACCCACAAGTCCATGAGTCCTGATGGGATGCACCCGTGAGTGCTGAGGGAGCTGGCAGAAGTCATTGCTGGGCCGCTCTCCATCATCTTTGAATGGTCCTGGAGAACAGGCGAGGTGCCTGAGGACTGGAGGAAAGCCAATGTCACTCCAGTCTTCAAAAAGGGCAAGACAGACCCAGGAAAGTACAGGCCAGTCAGCCTCACCTCCATCCCTGGAAAGATGATGGAACAGCTCATTCTGGGCGTCATCTCAAAGCATCTGGAGGAAAAGAAGGTTATCAGAAGTAGCCAACATGGATTCACCAAGGGGTGGTCATGTCTGACTAATCTGATAGCCTTCTATGATGGTGTGACTGGATGGACAGATGAGGGGAGGGCAGTGGCTGTTGTCTACCTTGACTTCAGCAAGGCTTTTGACGCTGTCTCCCACAGCCTCCTCATAGGCAAGGTTAGGAAGTGTGTGTTGGATGAACGGACGGTGGGGTGGATTGAAAACTGGCTGGCAGATAGAGCTCCGAGGGTTGTGCTTAGTGGCACAGAGTCTAGTTGGAGGTCTGTGACAAGTGATGTTCCCCAGGGGTCAGGACTGGGTCCAGTCCTGCTCAACATATTCATCAATGACCTGGATGAAGGGGTAGAGGGTACCATCAGCAAGTTTGCTGATGACACAAAACTGGGAGGGGTGGCTGACACACCAGAAGGCTGTGTTGCCATTCAGCATGACCTGGACAGGCTGGAGAGTTGGGCAGAGAGAAACCTCATGAAGTTCAACAAGGGCAAGTGTAGGGTCCTGCACTTGGGGAGGAATAACCCCATGCACCAGTCCAGGTTAGGGGCTGACCTGCTGGAAAGCAGCTCGGTGGAAAGGGACCTGGGAGTCCTGGTGCACAACAGGATGACCATGAGGCAGCAATGTGCCCTTGTGGCCAAGAAGGCCAACGGCACCCTGGGATGCATCAAGAGGAGTGTGTGTGGCAAGCAGGTCATGGGAGGTTATCCTCCCCCTCTACTCTGCCCTGGTGAGGCCGCACCTGGCGTACTGTGTCCAGTTCTGGGCTCCCCAGTTCAAGAAGGACAGGGAACTGCTGGAGAGGGTACAGCAGAGGGCTACAAAGATGATTAGGGGACTGGAACATCTTTCTTATGAGGAAAGGCTAAGGGACTTGGGTCTTTTTAATCTGGAGAAGAGAAGACTGAGGGGGGATCTCATCAATGCTTACAAATACTTCAAGGGAGGGTGCCGGGAGGATGGCACCAGTCTTTTTGCAGTGGTGCCCAGTGATAGGACAGGAGGTAATAGGCACAAACTTGACCATAGGAAGTTCCATGTAAACATGAGGAGGACCTTCTTTCCTTTGAGGGTGGCAGAGCACTGGAACAGGCTGCCCAGAGAGGTGGTGGAGTCTCCAACTCTGGGAACATTCCAAACCCGCCTGGACGCCACCCTGTGCAACCTGGTCTAGGTGTCCCTGTTCTGGCAGGGGGGTTGGACTAGATGATCTCCAGAGGTCCCTTCCAATCCCTGTGGTTCTGTGATTCTGAACCCCTTAACTCTCAGTGGCTTCAGCTGAATCTGAAGGTTTTGGCACCTCAATAGTCTGATTTCTGTTTCAGTGGTGACTGATACCTTTCTGCCACACCATCCCACCAAGAAGTCTTCTTCCTCATGTCTCCGTGTATTCAGCTAGCTTACTGTAGGCAATGTAGATGGTCTGAGTTGGGGCCAAGGCACTAGTGCGTCTGACAGTACATGAGTGTTTGCAGTACCAGAAGTAATGGCTGAGGGCATGGGATGCAGAGAAGCTGGAGTATATTTAAAAGCCCACATGACTTTGAAGTGAATATGGGAAGTCTGGAAGATGTGCCTGAAATGCGTTATCTACGATTGCCTTGTTCCTCTGCATCTGCTAATGGTCTGTATTAGAGATGCGATAGACCATCTTGTCTCAGCCAGTAGTACTCTTTTTATGGACTTTTGCCAAGTGTTGCATTCTGATAAAGAAAAAAAAATAGAGTTGTCACTATATGGCTATAAGGGAAGTATATCTACAGGAGACATTCTGAGGATTTTGATAGTACCTATTAACATCCTCTATGGAGCACTTCCCTTTTCTTCCCATATAGTACTGCCTCAACATACAATACTTCTGTAAAATCTGCAGTAATTGCAGAAGGAATTTCAAGACTGTAAATATATGTTCTATGTAACTAAAGCACCTGGTGTCATGGATTTGACACAAACATCATGTGATGTACATTGCCTGACACATTCAAATTATTTTTTTAACATGATCATCAGTCAGATATCAGATGCTAAATTTGGCAATCAATAAAAGATCAGCTTTTTCTCCCAGTTAATGCTGTGTTAATGCAACCATCAAAATATACCGCCTAGTTTCAAAAGCAGTTCAGCAAGCCTAGCAGCTGTGCCAAAGAAATTTTGAGAGCAGGTGGACCAGAGATCACTGTGAAACTTTTACTGCTTATCTATTACTCAGTTTTATACACATACCTGTTGGTCTAGGCACCAATTGACATCACATGAACAAATGAGTACAAATGCAGTTAGCAAGTCCACTACAATGGGTAGGAAAACAAGACCCTGAAATGTGCTGACTCTTGCTAATATATTTCTGTTGGTACAACCCTTTGGGTAGGAAGAAGAGGGGGAAGCATCATGTTGATACACCCCGTGCTGTAAAGCGCTTGGCCAACAATATTCTTGTCCAATTTTTTCCCCATTTGTCTCAATTAAAATGCATTTCTGTACACTTGAGGCACAACAAACCCATAACAAACTGTCTCATAATGTTAAGCACATGCTGAGATGGAACAATGAATCACTATAAACACTTTACCCCACTAGCTATAAATTATTCTTAATTCTGTTTCTCTAACTCAGATCACTTCCCCAGCTGGCCTTTTCTCTTCTGAAAAATGACTCCACAAAAACAGCAATTTCATACTTTATTACCTGTCTGTACTCAAGGTTCATAAAAAATCATAAGGAACTTGTATTCTTTACTCTGTGCTGAACAAATGTCTCCAAGGCTGCAGTTTGTAGAAAACAAAAGTCACCATCAGTAGTGCAACTTCAGTACCATCCAAAGGCTGTTTTTTAAAGTCGGTAACTAGCTACTGGCAAGATCAGCTCCAAATGTGTTTTGGATTCACACTAAATGTTGTGGTAACTGTGGTCGACTAGAATTTATTCTCCTACATCTGCTGCACCACATAGCTGTGTTTTTGTGCTAATGTAGTGAGCCTGTGACAAACTGCTTGGTTTGTGGGACAAACCTGCACCTGGAAAAGCCTTTTATGAGTAAAAATTGTGAGGGGACCAAACATCTTTTCTGTGAGATAAATCTCATTACCCATGGCAGCGATCCTTCTTTCTAACTAATTTTTTGCTGCCTGTCACCAAAGAATATCTCCACTGAAGTACTGTTAAAATCCTGGGTGGGTTTTCCAAAAGTGCCTAAGTGATTCAGTACTTATGATAACATGGGGATTTCTGCATGTATCTGACAAATTTTACTTGATTTAGGGCCTTTTAATCTGCATGAGAGTGTAAATCCTGTTTCAAAGGTGAGGGGGCTTGTATCATCTTTGTTTTCTTTTAATCTTCTTGTTGGCTGTTAGTTCAAGGCAAGTTATAAGGAATTTTAAACTTAATTGTTCTAAAAACCCAAAAAAGGTAAGAAAAAAAGATTTAAGCAATCTGTTGGCTCACGTGGGAAATCTGGTTTATCTATTGCCTGACAACAAGGTCACTGGTAACTATGGTCTGTTGAGACAGACCTGGGGTCATGTGGCAAAGGAGCCTGGAAGGACTTTAAAGAGGTCTACTCTTTTCTTCACTAATTTCTGTCAACTCAGGCAGAGAAACTATTATAAGAACCTGATGAAGCAGAAGGAACTTTTCCAGAATAAATGTAGAAATCACATAAAAGAATGGCTGAGGAAGACTCCTTTCACCAAGTTCTTTGATTTACCGAATTATTTGCATTCGCTTGGACTTTACCTCATAAGACACTATCACCTAAATCAAAATCATCACAGAAAAGTGATCTGAAGAAAGAGAGAGTGCAGTTCAATAGGGGCAAACACAAAGTAGTACATTTTGGCAGGAGCAAGCAGGTACACAAATTCAATGTGTATTAACTGGCAGGAGAACTATTCTGTACGTCATCTGATCCCAAGCCACACATCCATCAGTACGAAGGGCTGACGAGAAGCTGTTGTGAAGTCAAACTTTCATCTGGGGCATACCAGCAGGAGCATGTCCAACATGATACATGAACTCATCCCTCACTGGGCTGTGTCCAGTTTTGGCAGGCACCTTCTGAGATGTGGATACAACTCAGAGAGGTAGAGGAAAGATCTATGACAGCAAGACCCATGAGAAAATAACAAACATATCCGTCATCTGCCCTTCAGAAGAAAAGATTGAGGCTGCAAAATAAAAATGAATAATCTCTTTTCCACATGTGTGATGGAAATAATTATCTGAAACAACAACAGGGAAGATTCAGGTTGGAAAAACCTTTTACCAGTAAAGATTGCATAATTTACCAGTAAGGAGGCTTTGGAATAGACTGTCTGGGGAAGCTAGAGGGTTCAGCATTAGTAAGGTAAAGTAAAGAAAGAAGCCACCTGTCGTATATGTGTTTGATTCTGCCTGGGAGTAGTAGGATGGCTGGATGCCCTCTGATTCCATGACTCTAATCCCTGGGCATGCCTGTGTTCATTTGCCTTGTGCCTTCCTAAAGAAGAAAAGTGGGACACAGAGACTTAGATTTTCAGTGGGATTTGGAAGATCCTGAGGTGAAGGTCAGGAAAGACAGAACTACCATCAGGACTCCAGTAACTGGAAAAAGGTCACTGTTATCTGATGAAAAATCCAGTCATAACATTTATGCCTCACTGTTCAAAGCAAGGAGAAATGTCCAAACTCTGCCAACCTTGGCAAATTCTGGGCATGTACTCGTGGTGGGGGTTGGACTAGATGATCTCCAGAGGTCCCTTCCAACCCCGGTGATTCTGTTATTCTGTGAAGTGTTTTCCAGACTTTTTGGCAAAGCTCTATGTCCCAGTGGTGTTGAATGCAAGATACAAATAAAGTTTATAATCAAAGATAACGGATTTTTTGTAGATCACATTTGTTACCCTGCCTTTTCCAGTCCAAAACTCTTGTCTGAGTATGGTCATTACAAGACTTGCTGTCTGAGAAAACAGTGACCAAAACAATAGAAGTACTTGTGACACTTCGCTTGAATACTGGCCACTCAGCTCTGGGAGCAAATTCAAAGCACAAAGATCATCTGCCAGTTAATTTTAATAGAGCTATGCTCATTTGAACAGCCTAAGGACCTGAACCTGCCCGTTTTCTCATTTTAGAATGTGTTTCTTATCTGCAAAGAAAAAGAGACAATGGGTATCAAAATGATATTATGATTCCCAATAACAAGCACTAGAAACACAAAGAAACTGTCATTTTATAACCGTGAAAAGGAAAAAAAGAATACCTGCTCTGGGATATCAATTATATAAAGGAATATAGCTTAAAATGTAACAGAATGCATTTTCTTTCAGTATCTTTAATGTACTGAGTACTGTATAGATCATAATTTCTCACCAGAAAAAAAAAAGCTGAGTGATAGCATTTCTATAAATGTGTTCAGTTGTGCTGTGCATGTAAGTAAATGCTGCAGAGCTCCAAGGGTCATTTAGTACTATTTTAAACTAAAGAGGATGCCTAGAATTTCACTTAATATACCCACATTTGCCAGATGTGCTTAAAAGAGCTATTAACTATGTAGGTTCAGCATACTGAATGCCAATAAAAAGGATTCTGGCACTACTAAATGATGCCTGTACTTTTGGTTTTAGCGTTCAGTTGACCTGAGAACTACAAAATAATATTGGCCACTAAAATGAAGGGCTATTTCTGCAAGTAAGATGTGATGCCAAGTATTTTATGTACAGATGATTATTCTCTTCAGTACTTTAATGATGTATAAAGAGAGCATGAAAGTTGCTTATTAGTTTGGATTTTACTATTTTTACACTGGAAGCATTGTCTCATACTGCATTTCAACAAACGCTTCGCACAGCTGTCAAGACAAGCATCTTTATGCAAGAATAATATTTTCAGTCTGGAGCAATTTTTTGAAGGGATTAATTGGACAATAACGAGCCACACTAAGAACAAGGCATGACTTATGATGTCTAAAATGTGCATATGTCAAATATTGTAGACAAAGCACTCTAATTGTGCAATTTCATGCTCTTTGGGGTCTCATTTCTTTTATTACAACCGAGATGAGGTTAGCAGCCATCAATGAAATTTACACTCAACAGAACATTACTCAGAGCTCATTGTTATATAGATAAGCAGCTGCTGTTCGTATTCTAACAGTTCCTTCAGAAACCAGTAAACTCTGTATGTGCATGGTGTAGTTGGATTATCTTTTCAAGACCTAAGCAGATATATCATAATGATTATGTTTTAAATAATACCTTATCTGCTTGTAAAATTAAGTTCCATTTTCCTTCCTATGTGCTCACACACAACTGAGAATCAGGATATAGAGCAGGAAAACCGACAGTACCTGCCCCCACTCCTATAACACAACACTGACTAACTACAGGGTGATTTTAAATTTTAACTCAGGCGTTTCAAGAAAAAGACAAAACAGAAACTAAAGACACATGCATTTGACAACAAAAAGTCCCAGAAGGAAAAACAAAGAAGAAAACACTTGTCAGTTTTGAAGCAAACAGAGAAAAAAATTTAAGAGGTCCTTTTTTATTTTGTGTTTTCAGCAGTGCATCATGAAGACTTATGGTAGAAGAAAAACACCAAAGGAGTTGAGGGAGAAACCCAGTGATAAGATGGTGACAGAGAGAACATCACTGAAGAAAAACAAGAGGCTGAGAATCTGAATTTTAAAAGAGAAACGCGGAGCAATTGGGAGAGAACCTGGAAGACTTGCGTTCGCCACATCAGAAAGGGGATTGAAAGAAACAACCAAGCATTAAGTATCTGTGTATTTATGTCTCTCTCCTCTCTCTCTCTGTGTTTGCCAGCAGAGCATTTTCAAGGCATTTCCACGCATCACACCAAAGCTCCCTATTTGGAGGGAAGCTCAAGGATTTTGCCCCAGTACACCATTCCTGTCTCCATGTTCTGCCTGAGCTCAAGATCCGGTGACGCTTCTCATAGCAACAGTAAGGTGTAATGGTGTGGCAAATGCCTAATGGAGCATTTTATCTTTGGAAAGTTATGCAGGTGACAGCTCATCCTTACACCTCTCTGGGGAGAGAAACAAGCAGATTAGGTGTCTAAGGTCAGCACACAGCAGAAGTCAGTGGGAACATCTAGGCTTAGGATGAAGGATTTAACTGATCCCCAAATCACTGCCTTAACCAGGAGAGAATAGCAATTCTTCTTGGGGTGATTTATTCCAAATGCACATCACTGCAATAATTTATTGGGTCAATCCTAGCTGCTTTATGGGTGTATAGCAGATACATAACCAGCCCAGGGATGTAAACGATGTGGTATGGGTGGAAGCACTAAGTCAAAAATCATGGCTTGGCTGCAAGTTAATCATTGCTATACCTGATTAGGTAAAGGTTTCAAGTCATTATGGCAAGTACTGAAGGGAAAAGGATGAGTCATTTTGCTAAAATTATACTGGAGTGCAGAGAGTAGCTAGGCAATTGAGCTGGTATTATACAAAGTTAGTCAAGCATTAGAGATTCCTCATGAACAGTAAGCGAGTCCAGAATTTCTGGGTATGTCACCAACCTAAACACAGTTACCTAAAGACAGACGCCCTGTAGCTTTAACAGCTGAAACCGGAGGAAGAGGCCAGTACATTTATGCACAGTTTGCAAACCATATGTAAAAACGCTGGTCTCTTTTATGATTTTTCTCTATTTTCTTTATAAATCTTTTGCATGGAAATGGTGAGGGGAGGAGGAAGGAAAACAAACAGGAGCAGTACTTTATCTCTTAAGTTCTTGCACACCAGAGTATTGAATGCTGAGCTGGGTGTTAGCAAGCTCATAGACACTAAGTGAAGGGAAAGTTATTTCCCTCTCTCAGCACCCACGTGGCCCATATGAGAAATACCGTGTTTTGTTTTTGAGCCTCCAATACCACAGAGGTGTTGATAAGCTGAAGGATATCCAGCAGAAAATCACTAAGAGCGTTTGCAGATGGGCGGAGATGGGGTATGGGGAGAGGCTGCAGGAATGGAGTTTGCTCAGCCTGGAGGAGAGAGGGCTGATGTAGGGGACTAGCCGAAGACTTCAGTTACCCAGCAGGGGCGGTGTTATGGAGAAGACAGAGGCAGGCAGCTCTCACGGATGAGCAGGACAAGGACAAAACCCAAAAGCCACAGCTTGCAGCAAGGGAAAGTCCAGTTGAACCCAGGAAACAGTTGCTCACGCTGGTAGAGGCTGAGGTGGGGATGGAGCCTGGACAAAGTATGGCACCTCAATTCTTGGAAAGCTGCAAAACTCAGCTAGGCCCCTGAGTGACTGGATGTAATTCTGAAGGCAGACTGCTTTTCAGCAGTTTGCGTTACATGACCTCTGAAGTTCCCTTCCAACCTAAATTTTGCATAGTAGCATGAGGAATTACTGAAACTGTTTTCCAGACAGAAGCTGTGGTTGAAAGAGTACTAACTACTGTGTCCCATCCCAGACAACCTATCCTTAGGAAAAGGCTGGATTACAAGAAAGCTCCCATTGAACCTCAATGAGCTTCAGACGAGGACTTCCCAACACTGAGCTTCCATCAAATACAACTTCAACATGTAAGAACCAAAAAGGTGACATGAATTGAAAAGGCTGTAGATGACAGACAGCCACGCCGAGCCAGGCACAGTTTGTGCTCCTTGTGACTAACCAAATGGAGTCATGCGCCATTGTTTCAGTACTCCAGCTGAATGACCTAACCCATGAATTTTAAAAGTTTAGTTATGCTGAATTACTTCAAGGTCGATCACATTGATTACTGATGATGCAGATTTTTTTCTTGAAAATCTTTCCTTACTGTATGCCTCAAAGCAGATGCCTCATTATGTGTTGGTTTTTCTGCAACACTATCAGTTCTTGCACGTAAAAAGGTGAATAAGCTAATTATTTTAGAACGTAGTTTGTATGTAATAGACAAAGCTTTGACTTTTGTTTCACCCTTTAAAAGCAATCACTGTTCTCCCTTCCCTGAAGTGCTGAGATTTTATAATAGTGTTAATTCAATTCCCCCCTGAATATAGGCCACCTCACCTTTAAAAGTAAAAAGGTTTGTAAAATTATATTTAAAATTTTGTCCCATGTCTGATATAAATGCTGCCTTGGGAAAATGCTGGAGTAATGGTGGGAGTTCACAAGGGAAGGAATGGGAACATCCAGGATTGGAGTCAGCTGCTGGATGTTCTCTGCTAAGGGAGCTGTCAGCATCACAGAAAACAATAGAAGCCCCTATTTCTCCCACATTGCCTTTCTTGAGCTTTCATCCCAAAGTAACAGTGCAGAAGCTTGGCATTCTTCTGGCTTATATTATATATATTCATCCTTTCAACAACATTTATTAATGCTATTTGATAACATATAATTTCAAAGAAATTCTGCTTTATTAATGCTATTTTATAATACATAATTTCAAAGAATGTCAAAGTCTGCTTTATTTCTTATATAGACTTTGGATTAAAATTGTTGCCCATATTTTGACAAATACAATGGAAAGCTTTTCTGATTATGGGTGAAAAGTAGACTATACGCCCAAATCCTTAGTAAAAATCAAAGTATTTTATCATTATACTGGACTCTTATACTATACGGTTTAGATTCTATGAACACACATGTATAATATAGGCATTAACATTAATCGCTTATAAACGAAATCCAATATTTGAAACAGAAAAATACAGTAACTGCCTGAAAGATCAAAGCAGAAATCTTGTCTTTGGTGGTTACAAGTTTTAGATCTCACAGATCCCATAGTTTTATATCAAGGGCAGGACTTCCTGGTTTCTATGTAAAACCAATTTTCTATCATCTGCTTTGTGTCTCAAGAGAACCTCAAGTCAGGAGAATACATATTAGTTCTACCATGACTCTGCATAGAGTTTTGTCATAAAGAATATAGTTGCTTGTCTATTATTCTAGAGGATAAAGTAATGAATGATCAGACAGTATTTCAGGACATTCATTTAACTTTGTTTGTAGTAGAAAGACTTATCGTAATTCAGCACACTACCAGCTCCTTATGCTCAGAAGAAATGCAACACAAGGATATTAAATCAATCATCAAGATGCTATATTTTGATGATGTTTAATGCAAATTCTTCCTTGCTGTGAAAATTACTCATCTCACCTGAGTACCTTGCTTACCAACAGGCAGTTTGGTACATCCCTAATGAGATGCTCAGTGGGTTCAAAATGCTAATCTGGTAGTTGGGAAGAAGGTTGACCCATTTGGTCTTGCAAAACAATTGGCAGCTAAGCACTTTATTCCTTGCTCAATAAATAATAAAATCTTAGAAAAAGGCACCAGAAAAGAGCAGCTGAGAAAGAAGTTCTCAGCTAGTGCGGCAGCAGGTTAGGTCCAGATGAAGCACAGACCATCAGCTGCCCAAGTATGGAGAAGATCATTAGATTGGTTTGAGGTTTATGGGGCCAGATTCCTAACTGATGTAAAGCTTGGTAACTTCCTCCTAACTAGCAGTGAAAAAGTGAGTTATGCCAAAGAACATGTTAACGTCTGATGTTTGACTAACCAGTTGTGTTCAGCTATAGAAGAGACACGTGTGGAAGATGGCAGTTTGTGATCCCAGTGGTGTCTTTACTAAAACATAGTAAACAACCTGCTGAGAAGACTTCTGGCAGTCACCTGAGATGGTTGGTTGTGGGTGGCTGATTGTTCAGCTACAACATGGAGCAGACCAAAAGCTGTTAGTACAAGCATATGAAAAGAATATGCTGTTCTAGGCCCTTGTCTTCATGTTGTATGCTCTATTATGCAAAGGCAGTGGAAAACAGGTTTAACCGTGACTTCTTGGTGACTGCTTGATGGATAAGGAATTGGCTGGATGGCCGCACTCAAAGGGTTGTGGCCAACGGCTCGATGTCCAAGTGGAAAACAGTGACAAGTGGCGTTCCTCAGCGTTTGGTATTGGAACTGGTGCTCTTTAACATCTTTGTTGGCGACATGGACAGTGGCTTTGAGTGAACCCTCAGCAAGTTTGCTGATGACACCAAGCTGTGAGACATGGTCGACATGCTGGAGGGGAGGGGTGCCATCCAGATGGACCTGGACAGGCTCGAGAGGTGGGCCTGTGCGAACCTCATGAAGGTCAACCAGACCAAGTGCAAGGTCCTGCCCATGGGTCAGGGCAATCCTAAGCACAAATCCATGCTGGGCAGAGAATAGATTGAGAGCAGCCCTGAGGAGAAGGACTTGGGAGCTGATGAGAAGCTCAACATGAGCCAGCAATGTGTGCTTGCAGCCCAGAAGGCCAACTGTATCCTGGGCTGCATCAAAAGAAGAGTGGCTAGCAGGTTGAGGGAGGTGATTCTGCCCCTCTACTCCGCTGTCATGAGACCCAACCTGGAATACTGTGTCTAGCTCTGGAGCTCCCAGCGTAAGAAGGACATTGACCTGTTGGAGCAAGTCCAGAGGAGGGCCACAAAGACGATCAGAGCACCTCGTGATCAGAGGTGTTGGAGCACCTCTGCTATGAGGACAGGCTGAGAGAGTTGGGGTTGTTCAGCCTGGAGAAGAGAAGGCTCCGGGGAGACCTTAGAGCAGCCTTCCGGTATCTGAAGGGGGCCTACAAGAAAGCTGGAGAGGGACTTTTTACAAGGGCATGTACTGATAGGACAAGGGGTAATGGTTCAAACTGGAAGAGAGTAGATTTAGGTTAGATCTCAGGAAGAAATTTTTCACTCTGAGGATGGTGAGGCACTGGAATGGGTTACCCAGAGGAGTTGTGGATGCCCCATCCCTGGAAGTGTTCAAGATCAGGTTGGATGGAGCTTTGAGCAATGTGGTCTAGTGTCCTTGCCCATGGCAGGGCGGTTGGAACTAGATGATCTTTAGCGTCCCTTCCAACCTAAACTATTCTGTGATTCTATGATTCTGTGATCCTTGCACATGACACTGGGTAATGATGGGGGCATTGTTGGAAGGGCACAGAGATACTCCTACAGTTGAGTGAAGGGATCTCTAAAAATGGGTTTAGTAGAAACAAATACAACCAGGATGACTGAAACAACATCCAAATTTGTTTCAGTCCTAGTAAAGTACTTTTGCTGGGAAGAAAAAAAACAGCAGTTGTATTTTGCCATTTCAAAATATTAAAGCATTTCTAATAAACCAAAAAAGAGTCATGTACCATCATTGAAAACAAATCTATTTCTTCATAACTTCTAAGCTTCATAAGTTTTGAAAACAACGGTTTGGATTTCACTTTCACTTAATCTCTCTGTGTCTGCTCTTTAATGCAAACAGTAAATCACAAAATCATTTAGTCGTCTATATTTATTAAGTAGAACAAACAGTAGGTTTGGAAATGCAGTAGAACAGAGCCAGAGAGTGGTTGTTGCTAGAATTAAGGTGAATCCATGGCAAAAGCCGCAAGAAATGACAGTATGATGCTTTATTTTGCCTCCTATTGGGCCTGTACCAAATTAGACCCGTTCAGAATCTCACCCACTGATTTTCGTTCTGGTATGAGAAAGGAGTGAAGCTTGTGCCTCTTCATCCGTTTGCTTATTCAACCTAAGTAATTCTTAGAAGCTTTAATGAACTTCAAATACATTTGACAGAAAGGTTAGCTGTCTCAAATAAATACATTAAGGCTGACAAATATTAAAACAAGTGGGTACATAAAGGACAGAAGCCTGAGGTAATGGATGTATCTGGAACGGAGTAAGTTTTGAACAAGGATATCAGAAAACCTGTGCAGGAGAGAGCCATTGCACCAACCATAACAGGGGAGAAACTTGGATCAGAATTTTTGCCTTGTTAGAAACCAGAGAATTTAACTAACAGACGCATCTCTGCAAAGAACCAGCTACTTTATTTCTGCTGTTCAGAGAACTGCTCACTTGATTTTGTAAATGTAGATTTGATTAATACAATGAGACATGCAGTCTTAAGGACAATGCAGTGACTTATCCATGTGAAACAGCTAATTAAAAAACCCACAGTGATAACAGACAATCAGAGGAACACATCACTTATTAATTACAGATAAGCAAAAAGGTCTGAATTAAATAAAATCTACTCAAGCGGCAATCCTGTGCGATAAAGCTGAACAAATGTTGTTTCCTTCCTGGAGATTTGATTTTGTTTTCTTTTATTCTTTTATTGCTTAGAATGCAGAGATGCAAAAAATTGTAAGTTTGCTCCTTTTGAGTTTCATTCATTTCTGTTGTAATTGTATTGTGAATGAGCAGTGAGTATGTACCTAACATCTTTATTTCACTGTGTGACACCTCAGCTACATTAATATCTTTTAACCAAAGTAAATATCTTCATTAGGAGATATGCAAGGCCACATTTTTCAGATGTATTGGATGTATTTATATGCATTATTATGGAATTAATAATTAAGGGTTGATGCATTATTTTACCAGACTGCAAAAAGTGCTTTTGTTAATGGATAGTTAATGGTTTGAAAGACAATTTTCTGGCATACATAGCTCTTTCCCTCTGCTCCCCACTCTCTTCCTTCTTCCTCCGTAAACCCCTCTGTGACTATGTATGGTACAACACACACACTTCCCTGTAGTTTTCCCCCTTGCCCATAGCTCTAAAGGCCTGTTACATTTTTCATAACCATCTTTACAGTGAGGATCATAGGCTATATTGTCAAAGACGGGTTCACAGCAGTGCGCATCAAGCCAGAGTCCTGCTTCCTCTACTCGGGCTGCTCTCGGCACAGCAGGATGGAGCAGGGAAGGATGAGGTCTGTCGTGCTCCCCCCCGAAGCGACACAGTTGAAGCTGTAGCAGGCATGTGGGGTTGTTACCCATGTGGTTGCAAAGCTTAAGGCAGTGAAAACAGTGGGCAAAAAATACCTGCTGGGTTGACTTCAGCATAGTATCACCTCCTGTGGAGGATCGGCTGATTATAGTGCTCTACCTTTTTTTTTTCAAAGTGATCAGTAGCTCAGTGGGGTAGTGGTGGCTCAGATGTGGCTTCCTCTTAACCTATCAACAGAGAACATAAGTACAAGGCAGTAAAACATTTTAAATTGGACAGAAAGGGCTGTATGAGACAGAGCTCAGTCACTGAGATGAGTGAGCGACACAGCAGTCCCTAGCAGCTGCTCCAGTAATTTTATAGTGCATGTAGATTTAAGAGTTCAGTGGAGTTGCTCACCATTTAATCTCTTGTGATTTTTCGGTTTTACCTTCCAGGTGAACTGCCAGACTCAGTTGTCATGTGTTGGTAATGAGTTGTTATCAATAAAATTTATGTTAGCGCCACAGGCTAAAATCAACTCTCCATAAATACTACCAGAGCTGTAACAAGGAACCATAGACTCTGTCTCCCTGACGCTGCTTCTTACTTGCATAGCATGTATGTATGATGAACAAGGTCATGAGGGTATATAATTCTGTTATTTGCCTGTAACATAGGAGAATAAATGGCTTTACTGAGAAAAAGCAACCATGAAGCACAGGTTCAGAATGTATGACATAACGCAGAAGAGATGCTTCACACTGCAGCCTCTTACCTCACACATGGAGTCTAGGCGAGTTAATACTGTTCCTGAGGACAGGGAGAAAAATGGGAGTGGAGTAACACAAGGAAGGAGGAAACAAGAAACAGTGAGTGAGGACATGGGTACCAGTGGCAACAGCTGTCATAGTCTGAAAGAAATATTAATCCTGTGCCTATAGACCTGGTTGGGCAACATCATCCCATAAATCGCTGGTGGAGCACCTGTACAGGCACGGCTGGCAGTGTGCAGTGCCAGGGGTGTGCTGGGCACGGTGACAAGCTGTCCCAGAGGTGCAGCCCAGCAGCACCCACCCCGTGACCTGGCTCACCACAGACACTCTCAGTCTGACATCAGCCATGAAGGCAGCTTTAAGAGACAGCCTGGCTGGTCAGGGGGATCCTTGTTACCTTCAGTGGAAGCTTTCGAACCAGCAGCAGAGGGGGATGATAAATAACTGCCAAGGAAACCTGAGAGGAAAAGATGTTGGGGACAAGCAGCAGGGAAGGAAATACAGCCAATAGCCATGATTTATAGAGCCAGGAGGGTTAAGAAAGCCACATAAGCCAGAAAATAAAGAAATTGGGGGAAAAAACCCAAAAACCTAACTTGGGCTTGGGAGTGGGTCTTGACAGCAGCACTGGAAGGAGGAGACCAGGTTGTGGGTGAACTAAAGAAAAGATCATTTGCTGGACAGCTTGCTGTGCAGAACAAAGCCAGCGAGACCTCCCAGATCAGGTGCTGGGGGCTGTTTCTGTCCCCCCGGCTCACCCCATTCACATGTGCGTGCCCAGCCCCACCACGGGTGGTCATGAAGAAAGACCTGGAAAGCTGCCCACCCTTGAGAAACACAGCCTGCTGCCGTGTGGTTATTGGTCCTCAGCAAGCCACCTGTGGGATGCAGGGAAGGAAGGCCCAGATCCTGCTCCACAAAAATCAGTAGTGAGTCTGTGGAGCTGGATGAGGTTGGGCTGTTTAGTCACAGTAACACTGCACAGCAGGTTTCAGGTTCAGAGATGAGCAGAAAGGAAGCCAGACACAGCGGTTTTTCTTCACATCAACAGCCCATGGAACACAAGAGTGGAGCAGCCACCCAGGCAGGCTCGGTGCTTGTCTGAAACAAAACACAGGAGGTACCAGATGGGGCAGTAGCTGCATGAAGAGCTTCCTGGCCTTCCTCATCCTAGGGACAGACACTTTGAAAAAATAACAGACCAAGAAAGAGTTCTTTCCTGTGTTTTCTTAAAAGCATTTCCAATGTTGTCTGTCTTCAGTCCTGCTTATGAGGCAGTGGTAGCCAAGCCAGGTGTGACTCTCACCTGATACTAGCCAAACCCCAGTTCTGCTTTCCTTGACATTAGAGAGTAAAGATGATTATTTGCACTGCACTGTTTGTTCTTCAGGTGTATTCTCTTTCATTTTAACAGCTGCTTCTTGCCTTGGTCATAGCTGACATTTTCCATGCTGTACGAATTTTCATAGTCAGTCTGCAACTTCCGCAGACTTCTGCAACGCTTCTGAACTATATAACTGTGTGGTATACGACAAAGTCAAGGCTGGGCTTCCAGAAACAAATTCTCTGTTGGTCTCAATTCATTGTTAGATCTTTTGGCAGCAAATTTGGCGCTCTGTGTAAGCAGGAGGCACCAAAACCTCATTGCTTTTCAGAAACCTCCCCCAAAAAAGCTTCCTCTTGAAGGCTTGGCTAGGTGTTTTCTGTGTGAAATGAAAGCCAGATCTTAATGGACACATTGCCTCAAGGAATCCTACTAATAAAATCTGTCATTATTTGCTCATTTAGACAGTTTCAGCATCCTTTCTATGAAATTAGGTAGTGTTGAGAGCCATGAGCTGCATAGTAGAGGCTGTTACCATTGTAACAGTGCTTCAGATCTTCTCAGTCCTCCGTCTGTTTCTGTGGGTGGGTGGGTGGATGTATAAACATGGGTGGGTGTGTATCGAAGGCATGCAAACAGCCTGGGGAGCCAAAAGCCAGTTGGGCCTCTCTGCAACCAAAAGGATGGGTACAAGGGTTATTTATTTGATGCTGCTTATGATACGGCTTACACTGCTTGTTTATGCTACGCTGCCAGAGACATGGCACAGGGAGGAGCAGTACACGCAGCAGATCTTCCAGGAGGGCTGCTCAACCCACAGCCCAGAGCAAACTTCCTGGAAGAAAATGTTATGGTTTCAAGCAAGTCAGACAAATCAAAGCATCATTAAACTTAGATGCAGGGAGAGAAACACTGCTGCTCACTGGCAAGTTTTGCTTTGAAGAAAAGGAGGAAAAAAACCTGAACAACTCTTGCTTTATGTTTCAATCTGTCCTTTTTACCTCTGCAATAAAATAACATGAGAAACCACCTGAAATACCAAAAGCCACTATTTACTGTCTTTTGAGAGAGCAGGCACTAGCAGTTGATAAAAAACCCAACATTGCTACTGCAATTAATCATGTCAGACAGTAATGTACAGAGAGCATTTATCCACGCTGCAGTCACACGGGCATTCAGAGTACCATTTCTACGTACACAACCATAAACCACCGTGGGTACGCTTTGTCCTTGCGCTGCTCGCACCCTCCCCAGTTGCAGTTCACTACTCCCCACACCAATGCTCTGTATAGCCGTGAGCACCAGGGCTCAGAACCTGTCCATCCTCCACCAGAATTCCACATTTGTCTTCCCTGAATGTGATATTTCTACACTTAAATTTGTATGCCAGTTTTCTCATCCCGGCTCTACATATTCCCAGAAGAGCTACAAAGAAGGCAATAAAAAAACCTACAAGCTCAAAAGGAAGCTTTTATTTCACCTTATTGATTGTGAGTGCCCTTACATAGTCACACGTCTCCGAGAATTTGTTATATATAATCTTTTTTTCCTAATGCATTGTTACTTTGGAAACCTACAGTGGATTTCAGTTTAGTAGAACTTAAGTGAAAACGAAGCTAGGACTTTCCTATAAGCCACACTGGTTTCAGTGGAAAATATTTGCAAACGTATATCATGTCCTGTTAAGTTAATTCTGTCCGTTAAACATGGTTTGCACAGGAGCTTTCTCTACATGGGACTAGGTTGTTTTTTGAATTTTTTAAATTCTTATTAAGCTTTCATGTGTCTATGAAGGTGACTTGGAGAATCCTGTGGTACCAGTGCATGTACGATTCAGTGATTTCTTGCTTGTCCTTTGATAGCTTTTGTGGGATGGAAAGTGTACTGTGTGTGGTTATCAATGAAACAGCGCTTATTTTCACAGCGTACTAGCCTGAAGATCTGCTGTTCCTCTCGGAGGTCTCTTGAAGGTTTGTCATGCCAAAATATTTCTCACTAGTCATCAAGCTAGGTGTGTAGAGCACACTCCTCTCGTCCAGCTCCCTTGTAGACTAAATCTTCTAATGACTCTACTTGTTGTGCTCTTACTGTCTTCTTAAAAACATGCTTTAAAGATAGGGGATTTGTAGGCCATCTCACATTTTCATTTGGAGACATCCAATGTGTCTAGAACTTTGGTGCATTGTTTTGACTAAAGAAGATCAAGCAAGGCTGACAGAGCTGCTGTTATGGATCACACGTACACTCAGCAAGGTAGACAGGAATTAGGAGCCCACTTTCAGCTGATATATTTTTTAAAAATCAAGAAAAAGTCAAAAGCTGACTATAATGACATCAGCTGTTCTAAACTATATTTCGTTTGCTCTGGACAAGTAGTAAAGCTGGCAGAAGAGGCAGGATGACATACCAAAACTGATCAAAGTTACAAATCCCACTGGTTAGACAGAAAAGTTGTGTGGCTCTGGGGACTTCCTTGCACTGCAAATAAATCCAGCTGATGGCCTGTCCTTCTCTGTAAGCACTCTGAGATCTCAGGAGCCAGGTCTCCTCCTCTAGGGGTTGGGACTTGCAGACATCACTGGAGGAAAAGCACTTGGGAGCCACTGTAGGGAAAGAAATAGAGAATCAAGTCCATGTGCTGTCCCCAAGCACCTAATAGGAGGGTGCAGAGGCAACAGAGCCAGGCTCCTCTGAGGTGCACAGTGATAGGACAAGAGGCAATGGATCAAATCAGAATGTGGGAAACTGACTGGATGTAAGAACAAACCTTTCTGCAATGACGGTGGCCAAACAGAAGAAGAGGGGCCAGAGAGATTTTGGAGACTTAGAGATATTCAGAACTTGCCTGAGCAGCCTGATCCACTTGTGAATGCACAAGAGGTTTGACTAGATGATCTCCAGAGGTGCCTTCCCACCTGCCTGCTTCCGTAACGTTAAAGGGAGATGCTGGAAAAGACTCTGGTGCATTCCTGCTCAAAGTACAGACCCACAGACTGTGCCAGGACCTATGTTTGGGTGCAGAGCAGATCTGAGCAGAGTCTAGTGAAGGATCACACCCCAGTGTGCATATGGTGTGAAGTGAGGACACAGTAGAGCAGCACAAGCAAGAGTACCAAGGTTAGTTTTTCTTATATATTTTTTCCAGGTGGACAAAATTCTGGGGTTTTGTCAGACCCTCATTATTTTTCATGTAATTGCAGAGAAATAGCGAGTCACAGCTCCGTGACAAAGCTTTGCCATTTTTTAAAAACCACATGCTACCTTTGCAAGTCAGTTAAGTGACATCCTTGCTGCCACACATGCAGAAGACAGAATCATAGAATATTAGAATCATTTAGGTTAGAAAAGACCCTTAAGATAGTTGAATTCAACCATTAACCTAACACTACCAAGTCCACCACTAAACCACATAATGGAAAATGACATTCAACTCAGCAAAGAAAAGCAACTGTTACCTAACACAAACCACAAAATGTGAAATATAGTTCATACAAACAAGCGGTTCAGAACCCCAGGATTTAAACTAAACAAACACAAAATAACATCTCAGAATAAGCACTGCTTATATGAGAATTTGTGACTCCAACCCCAACAGCCATCCCTTGCTCAAGCAGCGCCTGAAATGAAGCAGTAGCAAAAATGCAGACGTGGTGTGTGAGTTGGGCAGATTTGTCTTCATTTAACACTCCAACAAACAGAGCTATTTTAGCCAATTTCTAACAGCTCTTGTGAACTTCATTATCACTTCATACTCACAAAACTGGACAGCATAAAGACAAGAGCCCATAATAGACATTTTTCTTCCGTTGCTACATGTCTGGTTTTTCAATCAGCCTCTTAGCTGCCATGGCCATTTGCAGCCACAGAAGTTGTTTGTCCAGGATAGTCTTCCTTTGCATTTCACACCATTGGTAGGGCCACTAAGGAAAGAAGGTCCTTTAATTCACTACAATCTTTTTTGATGGAATCAGCTCGTAAAGGTAGTAGAAAGCCTCAGAAAAACTCCACAAGACCTGGCACTGCACATGAGTTTGAGGACATGTGGTATATACACCTTCTGTTAGAATGATGGCCAGAAGAAGGGCAACACAACGGTGTGGAGGGAGCAGCACCAAAGCACGTTGACCCCAATAATGTAAAGTACAGAATGAGTATAAAAGCAATATTGAGTGAATAATTAATGTCCTGCAGCCCCATATATTTAAAATTAAGTTTAAAAACGACACTGGTTCCAATATATTCCACTGGATCAGTACTTTGGTGCATGTTGCAATCGAGATATACCAAGTCAAACTTAACAACATGCTAAGGCTTATGATTCTTTAATTCAGTGCCATGCAGACGCCTTTGTCTATTGGAGAGGTAAGTCCTCATTTTTAAGCTGCTTATGAGGAACCAAAGAGGCAGGAAGCCTCCATCTGAAAAAGGTACAGTTACCCTAGCAACAGGCACTTTATGAACTGTTTCAATACAAATAAGCTATTTGGCTGTATGTATCAGAAAATGTCTGGAAACATGAGGAATTCAGAAAAGAAGGATGGGCATTCACAACATGCAGTGAATAGAGTGCTTCTTTGCATCTGCATGTCTGTGTGAGGACATGCTGCATGTCATTCAGGAATCAGTATTTGATGCCTTATTATTAGGAATAGGTGTGCAAACTGTGTATGAAACCAAAACATAACACATACTCAATCAGATCAAATGGATCACATTTTACACCCATCCACTGCTTACATTTTCCTGTCCATGTCCAAGTCCTGCACAAAGGATTTTTAGTCAAAAAAATTAACACTGGATATTATTAACAGCAAATTATCCTAGGAAACGAACACTTAAAAATAAAGCCCTGTTTTTAAGAAAGCTTTTCTGCTTTACTGCCTTGCCAAAAGAAGGGTGGCAAAGTAATTCTTTGATTCATCCTGAAGCTTGAACCCTGGGTATCATCTGTGGATGAAAACCACTGTGTGAAGATGACAGCTGATCTCAGCAAGGGTTCCCAAAGCAGCAAGCTGTACTGGTGCATTTCTTGTTGAGCGTTCCAGCTCTGAAGCCACACTTTTCAGTCATGTGATTTTATAGGATGGTAACCTTTACGTGTACTGAGTAATTGGAGAAATGCATTTTGAATTGCGTGTCATTTCTGAGCTTCGTTACACAGTTGAGATCACAAGAAGTGGGCACACAGCCCTCTGTGTTGATGAGCCCCTGTTAAGCCCAACTTCATGACATCTAGTCTTGATAAAGTAACAAAATAGTGACTTTTCTGAAAACTGAAACTTCTGAATGACGTCCATTGGTTGGAGAGCTCCAATATGGTTGTTAATTATTTCAATTAGTTTTATATTATGCCAAGGGAATGTCTGTCTTTCAAAATGAATGCCTGTCTGTGATTTAGAGGCCGTGGCTTGTGTCTCTAAGACTTGCTTGCCTGTTTCACCTGCATGCAATGGCTGTTTCCATGCTGGATGTGGCAGTCCATAATTTCTGTGGGAAAAGCAACCTGTATCTCAAAATCATTTTCACATTTCCTTATGCATCAGCTGAAGCAAACAGTGGATAACCAAGCCAAAACTGGCTGCCACAGGGCAGAGCTGAGGTAATTCCAGCCTACCTTTACCCGAGGGGGCCCATATCCCCCAGCCCTCTTGCCATAGCAGTTCAAAACTCAGAGGGGGCTCATGTGTCCCGCAGTGACAGCAGGGCAGCCACGGGCAATCCTGCACACCGTGTCTCCGCTGGAAGGTGCAAACTCGCATCAAGACCAAGGGAGGACACCGGGCTTCAGGGTGGCTTGTGGCAAGGCAAAGACAGCCTTGCTTCTCCTCTCCCTGTTCTTGCCCCTCAGGGTCACACAGTCTCTCAGTCTCTTGAAACAATACTGAAATAAATAAAATCGGTTACCATTTTTATCACTGCTACATTTTTGGTTTTACTTCTACAGTAAATGTTAAGTGGGCTTTTAAGAGGTTTTACTCTGAATGAAGGGTCATCACCATGAACAGGTTGAGAAGCGCCAATGTAATGGCTATATGAGACTAAAAAGACAGGGAAAAAAAAAAGACAAAATCCCCTGACAACAGGTGATAAATGATAATTTTCACAGTAGGGCCATGTTGATGCATCTTGTTTCATATGAACAGATCTCCACCGTGAAGCACACAGTTGCAGTTAACCAGCCTCTCAGTCTACAGGGATCCAGCCAATGGACCAGTACACTTAGAAATGGAGAAAACTGACTGGTGCCAGGATTACCACACCGTTTTTTCAACTTCTTTTCAAAATGCCTCCAACTATCCAAACCAACTCCAGTCAATATTCCAATTTTTTCTGATAGTCCTTTCCAAAACTTGGTATAAAACCTCAAAATGAACAAGTTGTGCTGGAAGCATGCACAGCCTGTTGTTTTTACATATTTCAAAGACATTCCTTCATGGCTGGCCCTTTTTTATTTTTCTCTTTGGTTATGATCTTGTTTCTACACAGAATGGGTACAAAATGCAAAGTAAAAGAGAGTTTTCCCCATTGATTCCTACAGACATCAGATCAGACCCTGACTGCGCAGACACACAAGGAACACTGCCTATCCTGTTATTCTGAGGCATCAGAAATATTTTCTTTCTAGCTGGACTGCGCTTATAACACATCTTTCTCATAAATCGGCCTCTGCTGTTGCCACTGTGGTAATATGCAGTTACAATTTACTTCCCTGTCTTTTGCTCCCTGACAACCACAAATAACCTAGAACATTTTGTCAGAGCTCTTCTCTAGGAGTTCAAACCCCATCCAGTTTGAGCAGTGGAAAACACACCAATGAAGATAACCGATTTTCATGAAGGTAGAAACAAAGAATTAATATATGCTGCTTTTTGTACAGTATCAACGATTATGTGTGGGCGCTCCTTTAAAATGAATTGTTATCCCGAGCTTTTTGCTTTCCACACAGTGAACTCCCTCTGAGAAAGGCCAAATAATCTCCTTGACAACACAGCATTAACGGTCACATCATTTTATCACAGCTGAAATTATGTTAAATAGTGAAATACATATAGCTAAAGCTTGTGGAGGCTGCGTGGATTTTCTAAGTACCTGTAACCCATCAAAACATGCATCCTCTGTAATTTGTGTTGGCATGAGGTCAGCCAGTTCCAGAAGCTTTAATCTTGCTTCACAAGGTGGCTTCATAGAGGCAGATCCATCAAATCTGGGGGCTCTGAGGCAGCACGTTCAAGGCTGAGACAGAAATGGGTATGAACAGAGATACAATGGTTTTAGGCATCACATCCCTCATCTTTCAAAAATAAAAGTGCAGCAGCTGTCTGTCATCAGACTTCCCCTCTCCCTGCTGATGGTGGTGCAGATCAAGGAGATCCCACTTGCCCCTGCAGAGCTGGGACGCTCTCCTCACTCACAATGAATGAGTCAGTTTGGAAAAGGCGCTTTCTCTCTCAGGAAGTGTCAGTTTTCTGAGTCCCTGGACAAAAGTAACACCCATTTTTCTTTACATCAAGATTTTACTATGCTTGAAGTTATAGCAAAAACTGGTAGCATTCCTATTTATCTGGTGTTTGAACACCAGTCAAAGAGCAGACATAGTCTATGGGATCTACCAAAAGAATTCAAAAGCCCAGGATTAAATTTCTTAAAACAGAGATGCAACTATGTGTGGATGTGCAGCTGGGACAGTGCTGCCATGCCATGACTTTTGAAAAGCTGCGCAGAGCTGGAGCAGAGCCGGTAACCTTCACACATCTGAATTTCTGTGAATCTTTAGCTTTGCTGGGAGCCTGCAGTGACAGAGTAGCACAAGGCTCAGGCTTTTTTTGTTGTGTCTCCCTGCATTATGTCATCAGAGCTGGCCCAGGGTTGCTCCAAAATAAGGTGAGCTTGTGGTGAGTAAGGAGGCTGGCACTGTGAAGGCTCTAGCAAGAGTGTGTGTGGGGGCCCCTTTCAGCAATTGTAATCTTCCAAGAGTCCTTGCCCTCAAACCACAATGAATTCCCCAAGACCAATCTGTCCAGCAGGTAGAGACAAGGGGCCTGACCAGGAGCGCTGTCCTGGTACAGGAGCGCTTCCATGAATCCTAACTCAGAACTGCAAATACTGTTGCTTGTATGGGAAAAGGGATGAACCAGGATGAAGCTCTCTGAGCAGGTCGTGGCCGCACCGAAGAGGTTTCCAGGATGCTCTAGAAATTGCCCCATGGTATGTCTGAGATCCTTGTGTAGACTACAGCTTCATTTTGCTGATGAGAATAAGCACATTAATCATAGGGAACTCAAAACATTTAGCAAGCCAGTTACAGTACACATATCATTAACTTCACAGAATAAATGATCTGAGAAGGTGATTTCAGACAGAAGTGATCAAATTGTTGCAGAGGAATTTCAATTGCTACTAAAAAATCCTCAGCAAAGTCTATTTCATGCTGCTTATCATGCAACAATAAATGGATTAGGATGATGCTTTGTTTGGATACAAAAAGAAGGTATTAGAATAAATTGAAAGTAACTCCAGAGAAGTCTCCAGAATATCATTTGCAGATTTTCTCTTGCCCATCTGCATCACCATGTCTTACCCAGGAAATGCAGGTACTTGTGATTCGCTCAAAGCAAATAAGGAAAACACAAAAATCAGAATCGAGGCAAAGTAAAGGGTCTACAGCAGACATCCTCCACAGCTTTGCACTCAAGATTTTAGTCCAAAAATGCAGGAGAAGAAAGAGGCAGAGTTGTTGAACAGACAACAGTTCCCACATCAAGGCAAAAATGCCCCAAACAACAAACCAGAGTTTCAGGGTATTATAGAAAAAAGTTCTGAAAAGGAAGAAAGTCCTTGAGTCAAATTCAAGAGCTATGCAATTGTAGGAAAGGAAAACGGAAATGTTTTATCACCTTCAAGTCAATGAAGACATTAGTGTGCAGAATGAGTCACAGCTGAAGAGATGCCCTTCTAAAACATCTCTACTTTCACAGGGGAAGCACAGCCTGCCAGAAAAATAAGAAACCTGTGAAAATGTAATCGGTAGCTGTTATGACTATTTTGCTATGTATTAAAGGTGTTTGGAAACACTTCAGTGATGCTTCCATCAGTCAGAAAATGGTTATTTCTTCTAAACAAAAAAAATATGTGAAAATGTACTGGAAGAGAGTGATCAGTGATCGTGTTGGAGAGCTGGACTCAGGCTCCTCACAGAGACGTGAATTTCCCCATGTGCTCGCAATTCAGGTGGGCCGCAGCAGTTCGTACTAAAGAAATAGCCCCAGGGAGACCGACCCTGCAGTTTTCTGTTTACTGCCTCTTCTTAGCTCAGTAATTTTAACACTAGCTCCTGTCATTTCCCTAAAATCCCAAGATTTTAGTCCCTGCTTTGTCTGAGGAGAAGCAGGTCTCACTGTCAGAAATCTATTTCTGTGTTGAAAGGGAAGCAACCAGAGGAATCTCTAAATTTTTTACTGGAGATAAACAATATTTTTAATGCAGTTCTATCATGTGTTACCCCTTTAAAAAGGGAAATAGCTTCTTATGGCTCTGCTGGAAGCTGTCATTTCTATATCCGAACCTAATGGCGTTCAGCTGTCACCAGCTATTGATGAAACACATTGATCCTGATCTCATAAGGATCAGGAGACCCTTACGGAGAGTCAGTGCTGACAGTTCCTAGTTTGTTCTTTTCCTAAAACAGAATAAAGGTCTCTCTGGCTAAAAGCACAAAAATATCAGACTTCTTTTTTGTGTATCTATAAACCTCAGATAAATAAAATATCCCTCAAAGAAAAATGTGAATGACACAAAATCTTCAAAAGAAAGTAAGGAATAACACATGATTTTAAGCTATTGTAGATATTTTCCCATGTGATATGCCAGCTTGATGCAAGAATTGAAGCAATAATTTTCTCAACCCCTTGTGGAAAACAAAACAGTTTTACACATCGGTTCTGCACTTTGATTTCCTCCAGGGAGGAAATGTCTTGTGGAAAATTTGAAATTGACTCAAATACTGTAAGCTAGATCTCTTTTGTTGTGGTTTTTAGAAAACAGAACTGAAGTATTTCTTTTTAAATCGAACTGTATAAAAAACAAGCACATAAAAGAGAGGTTTGAAAGAAATGGAAAGAACAGTTCCCTTTGCAACAGTTCCTGTAACAAGGGAAATCATCCATGTCATATGAGCAGAAGTTAGCAAAGGGATACAGCCTTTTTGGTCGTAAAGACATTGTTACCTTTGTAACTTCAAATTTTGTTGGAAATAATAGTACAGATCAATGTATTTCTAGGAAAATGAGAAGCATTTTTTAAAATAATTTTTTTTAAAGAAATCATTTGTTTGATTCTTCCTCCCTGCCTCCCTGCATCCTTTTCTCCAAGAATTATAAAACAAACAAGTATAGAATAAAATGGTTTGGGTTGGAAGGGACCTTTAAAGGCCATCTAGTCTAACAACCCTCCAATGAGCAGGGACATCTTCAACTAGATCAGGTTGCTCAGAGCCCCATCCAACCTGACCCTGAATGTTTCCAGGGATGGGGCACCTCTGCCACCTCTCTGGGCAACCTGTGCCAGTGTTTCACCACCCTCATTATAAAAAATTTCTTCCTTATATCTACCCTCTTCTATGTTAAAATCATTACCCCTTGTCCTGTCTCTACAGACCCTAGTAGAAAGTCTGTCCCCATCTTTCCTGTAGGCCTACTTTAAGTACTGAAAGGCCACAATAAGGTCTCACTTGAGCCTTCTCTTCTCCAGGCTGAACAACCCCAACTCCCTCAGTCTGTCCTCACAGGAGAGGCGTTCCATCCCTCTGATCTTTTTTGTGGCCCTCCTCTGGACCCACTCCAACACGTCCATGTCTTTCCTGTGCTGGGAATCGCATAGCTGGCTGCCATACTCTACGTGGGGTCTCATGAGAGTGGAGTAGAGGGGCAGAATCACTTCCCTCGACCTACTGGCCACACTTCTTTTGATGCAGCCCAGGATGCGGCTGGCTTTCTGCACTGCAAGCACACATTACCAGCTCATGTCCAGCTTTTCATCCATGGCAATAGCCCATTGTGGTGGATTGACTCTGGCTGGATGCCAGGTACCCACCAAAGCTGTTCTATCACTCCCCCTCCTCAGTTGGACAGGGGAGAGAAAATATAATGAAAGGCTCGTGGGTTGAGGTGAGGACAGGGGGATCACTCAGCAATTACCATCGTGGGCAAAACAGATTTTACTGGGGGAAATTAGTTCAATTTATTGCCAATCAAATCAGAGTAGGATAATGAGAAATAAAACCAAATCTTAAAACACCTTTACCCCATCCCTCCCTTCTTCCTGAGCTCAACTTCACTCCTGATTGTGTCTACCTCCTCCCCCACAGTGGCACAGGGGAGTGGGGAATGGGGGTTGTGGTCAGTTAGAATCATAGAATTGTTTAGGTTGGAAAAGACCTTTAAGATCATCGAGTCCAACCGTCAATCTAACACTGCCAAGTCCATCACTAAACCATGTTCTTAAGCACCATATTTACCCATCTTTTAAATACCTCCGGGCATGGTGACTCAGCCTCTTCCCTGGGCAGCCTGTTCTAATGCTTGACAACCCTTTCGGTGAAGAATTTTTTTCTAATATCCGATCTAAACCTCCGCTGGCACAACTTGAGGAGGAACTTGTCATATCGCTTGTTACTCAGGAATAGAGACTGACCCCCACCTCACTACAACCTCTTTTCAGGTAGTTGTAGAGCGTGATAAGGTCTCCCCTCAACCTCTTTTTCTCCAAACTAAACAGCTCCAGTTCCCTCAACCGCTTCTCATAGGACTTGCTCTCTAAACCCTTCACCAGCCAAGATGCTGTTGGCCTTCTTGGCCACCTGGGTACATTGCCAGCCCATATTCAGCCAGCTGTCAACCAACACCCCCAGGTCCTTTTCTGCCAAGCAGCTTTCCAGCCACAGTTCATCACACGTTGTCTCTGCCGCTCCTTCCTCCTCAGGGGGAGGACTCCTCACACTCTTCCACTGATCCAGCATGGAGTGCCTCCCAAAGAAGACAGTCCTCCATTAACTTCTCCAATGTGAGTCCTTCAGCAACAGACTGCTCCAGCATGGGTCCCCCACAGGGTCAGAAGTCCTGCCAGCAAACCTGCCCCAGTGTAGGCTTCTCTGTCCACAGGTCCTGCTAGGAGCCTGCTCCAGTGTGGGCTTCCCACGGCATCACAGCCTCCTTCAGGCATCCATCTGCTCTGGCATGGTGTCCTCCACGTTATCTACTCCACCATTAACCTCCATGGGCTGCAGGGGGACAACCTGCATCACCATGGTCTTGACCATGAGCTGCAGGGGAATCTCTGCTCTGGCACCTGGAGCACCTCCTCCCCATCCTTCTTCACCGACCTTGCTGTCTGCAGAGTTGCTTCTCTCATATGTTCTTACTCCTCTCTCTGGCTGCAATTTCTGTTGTGCAGTTGGGTGTTTTTTCCCCTGTCTTAAACACATTATCACAGAGGTGCTACTACCATCACTGATGGGCTCGACCTTGGCCAGCAGTGGGTCTGTCCTGGAGCCGCCTGGCATTGGATCTATGAGACTTAGGGGCAGCTTCTAGCAGCTTCTCACAGAATCCATCCTTGTAGCCTCCCCCCTACCAAAACCTTGCCATGCAAACCCAGTACACCCATCTAGACATTTTTACGTTCTATTTCTTTCCTTTCTTCCCTCCTTGCCTCTACACATTTCTTCCCTTGTTTTTATGCAGTCAAGCTACTTTGATTTACAGCAGCTTTATCTTATTGGAAAATATTTCCTCCAAATATACTTTAAAAATTGAAGTACAGGTTTGGATCTTTCATGTTGAATTAGGTTATAATATAATACAAGATCAATCACACTAGATCAGACCATCATGAGAAGAAATATGTCTACCTGTTTATTTTGGATTTTCCCACTGCTAGGTTCATCTGATCCTCTCTACTTCTCTTTGCAGGAAAGGCAATGAACAACTCTTCCTTTTTCTTTTGCCCTCTATTTGCCATTTGACAGACTTTTAGCATCCCACTTCAACTGCCTTTTTTCTTATTGAAATATATTAGTCTATTTAATTGTTCCTTCTACCTTATATCCTTCTTTCAGCTGTTCTCTAGCCTTCTTTTGGTTTTACCTCCTCCATTTTGAGATCAAAGGGTTAGGATTGTGCATAGTCTTCAAAATGTGTATACACTATCAATTTACGTAGGGGCATAATGGCAATTAACTGTTCCCAATCACCGAAACTAAACATAAAATGATCTATTATAATTCCCATATCTCCCTCATGGATATGAGTAGCCAGTTCAGAGCCTCCTACGATGTGTGCAGAGTTAGTATTGCTTTCATGCATACATCACTTCGCATTTATCAACGGAACTCAACATTGACTTTCATCTGACTTTTTTTTTTGTTCGGTACTGTGGGTTCCTTATGCAACTCTTCTCTGTCAGCCTTTGTTTTTATTGCACAAAATAGTTTAGAATTATCAACAATCTCTGCTACGTTATTCTCCTTGTTTTCCAAATTTATTATCAATATGTTAATCAGCGCACACCCCTGGGGAATTCTGGTAGTGACTTCCCTGCTTAAACTGACCATTTATTCCTGTCTTTTCATTCATTATGCATTCATGAGAAGACATTCCCTCTTACCCCAGGGCAGCTGCCTTGCATCCTGAAGGTCACCCTTCACAAAGCACGTAATTTGGGATCGGTAATTCTAGGTACTATTTCCAGCTCTAGCAGTAATTTGCCATGTGATCTTGGGCAGTCCTTCACATACTTTTACTTTTAAATAACCATTCATAAATGGAAATCTTTCCAATGATCTTACAAACTATTATGAGCGTGCTTAGCTTCATGCCCCTAGCTTGTCCTATGCAGTCAAAGAGCACTGTTCTCACGAAAAGAGAGAGAGACAAAATACATAAGATCCTTGGAGAATAAGTCCTTGATACAAAAACATTTCAGCCTCAGTTGCTTTTGATCTTTTTGCTCTGAACCTGACTGCTGCCCATTGCTTTCTGTGAGTGACTTATCGAAGTCTCATGGCAAACTTTCTGCTCCCTGATGAGGTGGCAGAAATTAAGCAAACACAAGAAATGGAGTAAGAGGCATTGGAAATGGCTGCTCATGTTCTCTATGTAAGAACCTTTAAAGACAGATTTACATGAGTATCATAAGATTTTTTTGCAGTCCATGAATATGTCATTGATCAAAGGAATCACATGCATGAATGTTTAAAGAAATTAAAGACAAAGCTCCTGATGAATACTTTATGCAGATGCACGCTTTCTGGTTTTGTGTTATTTTTTTAGGTTTTTTCTGGGGGAAGGGACAGATTTTTCAGTTCGCAGTATGAGGATGAATAACTGAGACTGAAGCCTGAACCACTCATTAAAATGAGGAGAGGTTGAGAAACGGTCTGAACAAGTCAGGGTTTGTTAGTAGCTTCAGAATCTCCGAGTCTCTGGAATTATTCAAGAGTTAAGAGGAGAGTTTTTCAGTTGAACCCCAGGACTCAAGGGGTATTCATCGTGTTCAGGGATTTTGCGAGGAAATGGCAAAGGAAGGCTACATTAAGGATGCTTTTGTTTGCAAGCACCTATTAGTTGAAAGGACTTTGAGTGAGCTGCAAATTTATTAAAGATAATATTTGTGTGAGTTCTCAGCAAAACATTATATCATTGTTGGCATAGTAACAAAGTTGTCCAATTAGAAAAAAAGGTTAACCCAAGTAACCCTTAACATACAAGTCTGAAAAAACTTGTCTTGTAAACAGCACATTTTCAGCACACAAGGCCAGAGGAAGTTGGCATTACTGAACTGACAAGAAGAATGCAAACCAATTTTCCAGCCAAAGTGGAGTCTACAGAGTTAAAACTGAAGTCACTTTAAAACTGTGAGCGGAGTAATGAGATTCAAGTGGTAATCCTTATGGCTCTTAAAAAGAAAATAGTATCCCCAGTGACTTTCAGAAACAGTATAAATGACCATTATTCCAGGAAATATTTTTTACTTGCTAACAAAATTTCAACAGTAGGAATTTTCAATCTACTTCTGATTGTATGGGTGTACTCCACAGACCTCATTAAGCAATATTTTAACCTCTTTGCAAGAATACTTAAGTTTCTGTCTCTCTTCTGACTTCAGATCACTTACAATAGTCCTTGACAATATGTGAACAATATTGATCCTCTCATGTTTGCCCAGAATCAATTTGAAGTGTAAGGTTTCAGCTTGCTAATCATTATAATATAAGGGATGTTATCTCTGGTATATATATATAGAAAAAAAAAAAGGAATAATGTAGTTTATAAAGGTAGTGACATGAATCTGACATGTTACAATGGGATTAGTAAACTGAATACCACCAAGCTTGGATTTCCTTCCTGCTAATTTGATAATGTGCATATTTGAGAAGAGCCAGAAAGAACACAGCATTTTTTTTTCCTTCATATGACAAAACTACAATACTCATTTAATTATCTGTGCATGAGAACAAGAAGTTCACGTCTGCATCCACAGATGCATCATTTATTTAATTGTTATAGGATAAATGTAAGGACAGACTTGAACTTTTTTTGCTCTCCTGGCTTACTGCTCAGATGCAAGAAGGCCAGCTAATTTGTAATTACTCAGGCTTGTTCCAGCTCTTTTCAAAAATACAAAAATGCTTATAAAAGCCTAGGAGGATACACTTGCACTAGGGCACTAAATGGCTTCTAATTTGCTGAAACCTTCTATACATTAAATTTTGACATCTAGTAAAAGCAAACATCTACCATGGAAGTGAAGAGAACATTTGACCTTAAATAAGTTAATACTCATTTAATATATTTTACCTGCTCCTGGCTCCACTGTCAACATCATGGTTTTACAGACATACTTTTTCTGCTTTGTTTTTATTTTTAACTTGTGAATATGCAAAAGAGTCAGAAAAAGAACAAAAAGCCGTTTGACTCATTGCCAGTCCTCATCTCTTCTGAAATGACGATACAAAACACAGTGGAATGCACAAAATAGACCTTTGGCAATGAGGTTGCTTACACTTCAGCCGCTTCATCATTCACTCTGCATTACACAGGACATGTTACACAACTGTGACACAGGACTGAATTTTCCCTGAGTAAATGATCACTAAGAAATGGACTTTTTTTTCCCCATCTGTTGCCTTCCTTGATGCTCTACCTAAAGTAAAAATATGATCAACATTGATCTTCTGAGTTTAAATGTCTTTGCTTGCATGTATTTTTTGCTGTGTTTTGGAGTACTGCTAGAGAAGACTTTGCACCACTAAAAGAAGTATGACACTGTGTTATTGTAGCTACTCGGGAGACAGTGATGGCAAAAAGAGCAATTCCTTCCTGTTCAGAGGACAGACCTCTGCCACCTCCATAGCTCATGGTGGTGGAAAGGGCCACCTTTGTGCCTCGCTGCTGTGTTGCCTGCTCCAGCCCCTTGTGTGCGCACAGCCTGGCCCAGCCCGGACACCTGCCTGGTCTCTGAATAAGCTGTCATGCTTCAAGAAATTTTTCTCTCTCCTTTTTAAGATCTAAACTAGTTTACTGCTGGTTGAGTGAGTCAAACTGTCTCATGCAGTGAAAGAAGGGCAGATGCATCACAAGAGAGGAGACTGGAAGGGTAGGGGGCAGAGGGATGCTTTGGGCTCAGCTATAGTGGCCAACTGCTCCTGAAGGAAGGTCAAATTTTGTCAAAGTGGTGACTGAAAAGAGGCTAAACAAAATCCAAACCCAGGACAAAATTCTTATTTTTGCCCGATTCCTCTGTTCTCAGGCAAACAAGACTTGCTTTGCAATTTTGTGCACAGGCAGCATTGTACCAAGGGTGAACTAGACTCCAGAATTGGTTTCTTCCTCTGAGAGGATAAATCTGCGGGATCCCAAATGCTGGCTGGCCTCTTGGGCTACCAGGAAATTAAAAATTACTGTCTGATGGTTTTCTTCTCCTTAAATAAAGTTGCAAGAGTACTTTTTAGTTTGACTGTAAAAACTCCTGGAAAGGACCTATCTTTTACTTGTGTTTCATACAGCATAGCTTGAATCATTCAAATTTGACAGAGTTTCCAGGCTTTACAGCAATATGAATACATGATAGCAGACAGTGGGTCAGAGATGAATTATCAATACCTCAAGGACCATAGTTCTGGACTCCAGACTCTGAGTCAGCAAATATAAAGTAGGACCGAAAAAAAAAAAAGAAAAACAAAAACCACAACAAATTTGATCTTGCTTCCTTTTTCTTTTTTTCCCCCAGCAATATTTCATGTTTTTCTTGTTTAACTTCAGTCCAGATGCCTCGAGGTTACTCTAGTTCTTTGTAAAGGGTTAAATGATTCTGGGTTTGCTGTTAAAGGTGATGACTTATCCCAGCAGTTCCAGTTCAGCAGATTTACTGAATGACAGAATATGTGCATGTTCTGGTGAGAAAATATTAATAGATGGTTCCCAGCGCTCTGGGATAGTTCACTTTCACCTTAGAGACTCTGAGCTGAGTGACAGGTTTGTAACAAAATGCAGCACATTTCATACAGTTTAGTGGCAAAGGTTCATTTAAATTAGAATTCAGTCACTCTACTTAGAAGCTGTTATTCATGATCCTGTAAAAAATGATCTGAATTTTGCATCATTTGTCCAAGGAAACATTAATGGATCACACTTCTGTGTTCAGCAACAGCCTCTCCTCTCATCTGTTTGCAACCAGAAAGAAAAGACCCCCAGTAACTTCACAAAATAGGTAACGAAGCAATATTGCTCCTATCTTAGTGCGCATATAGAGTATGTATTTGGAATGCCAGTCTGTTTAGATGAGTAACAAGATTTGATTTTTTTCAGTCGGATTTCTTTCATCTTTTGTTGAGCCCTGAAATAATTTTTCCTTTTCATTTCTTTAACAGGTGCTACTCTGCCAACAGATCCTGCCCGGTCTGTTACGGTGTGATATGAGTGGTACCTCCCCCAGCCCTGTCTGCTAGGGGTGTTACAAAATCAAGAGGAATTGAAAAAAGATGCAGGGAGGGGAAAACCACCAGTGAAAATGGGATGAAAGAAGACTTCAGAAGACAAGGGTATATCAAGACCACCCATGTCTCTGGGTCCCTGAAGAGATCTAACACATCTGTGGCCCTTACCTTGGAGCTTGGCTGAGGGGGGCAGCGGACCGACTTCTCAGTGGAGCAGGGGCCCTCCAGCCCCAGGCGGGTCAGCCTGTCGGGTCCTGCCTCTGCGCACGTGAGCCAGGGCAGCATGGCACAGAGATTTGGTATGGGAGATACTGGTTACTCACTTACTCCCTTTAAATACAGCGTGTAAATGCAAAGCCTCCATACTTGCTGAGTATGGAGTTCGACTGTCAACACTGCCGACTTGATGAAGTCTCCCCAACCTTTACTGATAGTTATCACATCCTCAAATCTGTCATTTCCTTTCTTTATTTCAATATTATTTTATTTCAATAAAAATTATTTCATCTGGTGAAATTTCCCCAAATGAGGAATAGAACTCCTGCACTGATCCTGCATTTTTGTCATTCATAAAAAAACACAGGCCTTGCTAAACTTCTCAGCTTCCAGCCGGAAAAGTCAGATGTCTGCTGTGGTGACAAATTTGAAGTCCCTCAGCTTGGTCATACGTATTTGTTTCAAGTATTGGCTCATCAGCATTCAACTCAGTATCAAAGGAAACACTGAAAAAGACATTGGAGAGGAGGAAAATGTAGGAGAAAAAATGGCAAAGAGCAAAAATAGTTTCTCAAATAAACTGTTCTTTCCTTCCTCTCTTATTGTGCTCTCTCATATGACTCAAAAAAGACTGTGAGCACTGGTTTTGAACCTTTAAATAGCTTTAGCTATTTTAATTTTCTTTTGCCTTGGTAAGACACCTCTGAAAATCCAGCAAAGTAATAGTTTCTTTTTTTCTATAAAGCACTACTTTTTTTATACATACTACAAATCCTTGTTTTATATACTACTGAATTTTCTCAGGAAGATAAACCAGAATTTTCTACTTCCCAGAAAAGAATAGCTGTGGCTGAAATCCTTTAAAGCAAGAAAAAGTAAGAATGGTGCTAATCACAAAAACAGTATTTATGATAATATCTAAAAAATGTATGACTGTCCAGGACTGTATCCTGTTACAGCATGCCAACAGAAAAAAACTGATCTAGTAATAATGATACTTCTGGTCCAAAAGCTTATCATTTAATCTCACTCATTCATCATACTAAATTATTACTCTAAAAAGAGCATTTGTGGTAGTATGTAGATAAAGCTATAAGGCTCTGGACTAAGAGTTGAACTGGATCAAGAAATATTTATTCGTACCATCCATGACCTGAGCAAATGATTTAGCTGTTCTGTGCCTTGGTCCCCAGCTATAACTGAGGATATTACATCCTACTTTTGGTCTCTGTTGTCTCTTTAGTCCACTGTCAGGCAGGGACTGACCCTTACTGTATGTTTGTATAGCACCAAGAACTAAGTGGGGCCGCTCTAATAGTTAATCTAACAAACAGATAATAAAAGTGTGAGAAATTCAAGCCTGTTACTGCATTTTGCATTTGCTAATTAAACTAACTACATGTTTTTGGGAGAGAAAAGGACCACATCTTTTTCTCCAGCTTAAAAATGCAAAAAAAGTTGACTAAAGCTACTCTACTCCCCTCTCTTGAAGAAGCAATCACTTCTTTCCATCCCCAAGACCTTACATTTATTAATGTAAGTAATTTGCATAGCAGCTATTGTGATATAGGCAGTCCTTTCTAGTCCAGCTCAGTAAAACTGTTGTCAGCTCTCGGCTTCATTTGCAATGAAAGGATTTTTCATGAGGTCAAGGTAGAGACCCACAGCAGGATGTGTACCTTCCGCGAATGGGTACCTCCACCACAGTTGTTACGCTGCCAGTTTTGAATGCTTCAGTGAGTTTTCTCTCCTTTAAGCCACAGCTGTGTGCAGCTGATAACAAAACCTTCTTCCACAATAATTTTATGCTGCTGAATTGTTTAGCAAGCAAATGAAAAAAAAAAAAAGGAAAAAAAACCCCAAACCATTTGTGCATAGCAGATGGAGCAAATGCTTGTTTGTTGATCTGCCTGCAGAATTATTAGTGTCTTTGAGTCTCACCTTTATTCCAGTGGCCCCTTAGGGTGCAGCAAACCTTACAGGTATGGTGCATACTGGGCGCATGTCAGGCACAGTGAGGTGCAGGTTAAGCAGCCTGCTATTCCCACTGTCTGCAGAGAAGCTGGTGGAGTGGTTTTGGAAGCTGCTTTCCCCACCATTTTTCTGCATGGAGAAGGGCACCTCTGATTCCCACCCTGTGCCCCTCATCCTACCTTTCCCTCTTGGGCTGGCATGGGTACAGTAAGCAAGGTGCTCAGGTGCTGTCCTGCTCTGTAGGTGCTTCCCAGTGCTGCATCTACCTGCTAAAGAGGAGGCTCAGCAACATAAGGTGGCCTCCACCCACTGGTGCTCCTCCGTTCTGGCTGTCAAGGCAGGCAGAAGTCCACCTGCTCCTCCTTTGCACTAGATTGCTAAAGATTAGGTAGCCTGGGAGCATGGATGGCCTCTTGGTGAAGACTATTCAAGTTTATTTCACATCTGCAGACATATTTGACAGTGGATCTTAATCTTCGGAAAGGCATCTTCCATCCTTTTCAGCTTGTGGTTTCTTGGACACGTTCCCATCAGCTGCCATGGACAGTAGAGGTAGGAAATTCAGCCCTCTTCCAAATGTCTGGCCACTCTCTTGGAAGCAAATCCTTGCCTCTCTTGCCACCGTAGCATGGTGAAACAGCAGTCTCTTCCAGCTCCCAAATGGCCCCTCAGTATCCCTGCAACCAAGACTGGGAAAGAAGATGGGACATCTCCTTTTTCCTGAGGGTAAGGAGCAAAAATAAATGATGGATAACTCTAACCACCAAAAGGAAAGGAATAGTAAGATGTAGAAGTCGGAGATAATGAACTGCAAAGTATGACAAATGCCCAAAAGTGACATAGCTTCTTCATAACACCCAAGTCCTAGGTCTCTACAGCGTGTGCTCAGTGGTTCTTGTGAAAGGTGAAACATCTGGGGGCTATTACAAGTCAAATGAAGCATGTGATTGGGAAAAGCCAGCACAGATTCACCAAGGGCAAATCATGCTTGACAAACCTGATTGCCTTCTACAACAAAGTAACCTGCTTGGTTGACATGAAGCAAGCTATGGACATTGTCTACCTGGATTTCTCCAAGGCTTTCAACACAGTTCCTCACAGCCTCCTCCTAGAGAAACTGATCCGTCATGGTCCAGACAGGTGGTCTGTGCAGTGGGTGGGGAACTGGCTGACAGGCCGCACCCAGAGGGTGGTGGTAAATAGCTCCTTTTCAAACCTGTAACCTGTCACAAGTGGGGTCCCTGAGGGACCAATATTGGGCCAACACTGTTTAATATCTTCACAAGTGATCTGGATGATGGATCAAGTGTACCCTGATGAAGTTTCCTGATGACACTAAACTGAGTGGGCAAGTGGACACTTCAGAAGGGAGAGCCACCCTGCAGGAAGACCTGGATAGGCTGGAAGAGAACAAGAGAATAAGAACCTTATGAAGTTCAACAAGGACAAGTGTAAGGTCTTGCACCTGGGAAACATAATCCAGGAATGCAGCACAGACTGAGATCTACCTGGCTGGGGAGCAGCTCTGTGGAAAGGGACCTGGGAGTCCTGGTGGAAAACAAACTCAATATGAGTGAACAGTGTGCTGCAGCAGCTAAGAAAGCAGGATGCTGGGTTGCATCAACAAGGGCATCACCAGCAGACAAAGAAGGTGTTATCTCACTCTACTCAGTGCTTGTCAGACCACACCTGGAATACTGTGTTCAGTTTTGGTGCCTGCTATACAAAAAAGATGTGGACAGGCTGGACAGGGTCCAGAGAAGGGCCACCAAGATGACCAAAGAACTGGGAAGCCTGCCATATGAGGAAAGGCTGAGAGAACTGGGTTTGTTCAGCCTTGAGAAAAGAAGACTTAGAGGAGACCTTATCACCATGTTCCTGTATTTAAAGGGTCGCTACAAAGAAGGTGGAGCCTCCGTTTTTACAAGGAGTCACATGGAAAATACAAGGGGTAATGGGTACAAGTTACTCCTGGGGAGATTATGATTGGACACAAGAGGAAAATTTTTTTACAATGAGAACAATCACCCATTGGAATAATCTCCCCAGGGAAGTGGTGGATTCCCCATCATTGGACACTTTTAAGATTCAGCTGGACAGGGTGCTGGGCCATCTTGTCTAGACTGTGCTTTTGCCAAGGCAGGTTGGACCAGATAATCCTTGAGGTTCCTTCCAATCTGGTATTCTATGATTCTACGCGCTTGGGATCTTTTTGGACTTCCCTGTGAAGAATCTGAAAGGTTACTTCACCTATGCACAGAAGGGAAGGAGACTGATTTTTCTACCATGCCTCTGTGCATTACTTAAGGAGTTAGTTCAGAGTCAGAAACTGCCCTACGAGCTGTGCAATGCTTATGTCTGTAATGGATGCTCTTCTTCCACTGCAAGGAGCAAAGCAGAGTAGGAGGCAAAGATGAACGTGAAAGATGTGGGGAGCCAGGAATCCACGTGAAGCAGGTACCCTTACAAATTGCTAGCATAGGCATGCATTATTCTCCTTGTCTCTCAGTTTCCTAATACTGAAAGAAAAAAAAAATTAAAGCAAAACTTTTTGAAATTATAATAAGTTCCATTAATGTATTCATTTTTAATAGGGAAAATTACAGAAGAAAATAAAAAAAATATTGAAATTATAATAATTTTCTTTAATGCGTTTATTTTTAAAATAGGTAAAATAGAGTTGAGAAGGCTTTTGGCTTTCCTGGATTACACTGATCAGCTTCAGTCTTGTGTAAGGCCATCCTGGGTCCTCAGTTTATTTGGCACTGCTGTTGTCATTGCTTGCTTGACTCAGCTCTTATCTTTTTAGAGAATGGGAGTGGAAATGTTTGGTTATATAATTTACCTGAACTTGGAGGCAAAGAAGGCCATCCACTTCAGTGGATGGTGCAGAAGGTTTCGAGTGTACTTGGAAAACCAGGAAAGCCATTGCAAAAGCGTAACTGTTCTATGCAGGAGAGCAAAACACTGTGTCATGAATTCATAATTATTACGTGAATGGACTACACTTAAATCGATATATCTAGTCAGAGATAGCCGAAAGCATCGTTTGACACAGCATTCGTATTACCCCAGGAATACAAAACACTGTAAAACGTCCTCACACCCTGTGCACTGAGTACGTGTGGAGCCCTTGGAGGGAGGGAAAGGGCACAGAGAGTCAAGAGGATGATGAGCAGTGCAGCCTGCAGGGCTGCAAGACTCCAGCTCCCATCACAGCTACAGTACAGAAGTAACCAGTCACCCAAACAGCTACCACACCCAAGCAGTTTAATGAGGCTCTTACTCATCATTCTCTCAAGCGTAGAGGCCAGAAAAGGTGTACAGAGGTGTACCATAGGTCAGAAGCATCTCATTATGGTTTCAAGTTCCCATGAAAAGCAGGACTGTTTGCCCGTACATTTCAGATTATTCTTTCAATAAACTCAGCTTCAGGCCATGAACACTCATGATTATACTTTGGAGAAAATATAATGGAAATATTACTAATATGTTGGGCAGTTTTTTATCTGGAGGAAACTATATTGCTTCTTGGCTTCTAATACAGCCATGCAGTACCTGAAAGTATAGTGACAGATGACTCTTAATTTATTAAATTTTTCTGTAAAGCTACTAGGCATTAAAATTGTTCTGCCCTTTTCAAAGTACACCTGTAGTGTTTGAAGTAATGTTCTCCTCCACTGGTGTGTTAGAGGTTAATCATGTGCAACTTAAGGAGATGTTTCCTTTCATTTCTCTAAATGTGCAGGTCATCAATTTCAACACGTTTTGGGGAGTGCAGGGGAAGGCAAGTAGGAGGAAAGAAACAAATCCATCATTTGGGACACAAGAAAAATATTTAACAACAGCTTAGAGATTCAGGAAAATTCAATATTCTGTAACCTTGCTGCCTTGGTTCAGAAAATGTATAAAAAAATTTCAGACAAAATGTGGCAATAGCAGGTGTTTGTGTGGGCTGGAAGCATGCTTCATCTGAGGGATGACAGAGACACATATGTTGCCTAAGAATGCTGTACAGTAGTTATATGCTGGACATTGAGCTGCCCTATAAAAAACACACACTTTCACACTTGCTTGCTAAAGCAAGTCCTGAGCAAAGCCTTTGCCCAAACAACAGATAGGGCAGCCGAGAGCACAGAGGGTGAATGAATACAACTTTTGATCATTTGACATGACATTTGATCTGACTAAGCAGTCTGGCCAGCCTGCCTACAGCCTGGGGACAAATGAAAGCCCTTGTTAAAGAGAATGACGTATTTTATTTGCAGAACTTGAACATGATCAAGAAATTGCCTTCTCCTTTCCCCTACTTTGCTTTTTTAATCAGTAGATGGCCAAAGCCTCCACCCCCTTTCAGTGTGCTCTGAGTGGGATGCCGCAGGACTGGCCAAAACCCCTTTGTCTAATGCACACCCAGCTCACCAGGGAGTTAGCTTGCAGGTGGGTGGAATTTGCTTGCTTCAAAGTAAGGAAAATCTGTTGAGAATGTAAAACTCCAAGATATTAATATTTCATTTTACTAAGTGCCAGGTTTGCGTGAAGCACAGAACTACAATAATTCATTTATTGCACAAAGACCGGATAAGGGGACATACTGGTTACTACAAAAAACCATAAAGAAGGTATTTTGGGGGGCTACAGTAGTCAGTCACAGGTGACGATGGCTCAGTAAGGAATTGCCATGTGTTGTGCCCATCGTGTGTTCCTTCACATTCTCCTCCTTGCCATCTGGGACTTGAATGATCTGTAATTATAAATGGGACTGTTTTAAATTAGAGACTAGATAATATTCTAATAAATTAGAATACTAATCTAGTTTATTTAGGATTTTTTTTTACAGAAATGCATGAGGCCACAAAGACATCATTGTTCATTTTGCTAGCAAAACATGGGTGGGATAGGCAGACACACCATCTGCAAACCTGTGCGGGTTGCAGGCAGCTCAGCACTCAGGTTTTCAATACCCCTCCGCTGTAGGTCATTCTTCTCTCCAACCTGCTGGTTGAGACGTCCACGTGATGGTAACGTACTCCACTCAGCTGAGGGCACATCTGCACGAGCTGCTCTGCTGGGTGAGGCAGCAACACTCCCATTTGCCCCTGATTTCCATGTTTTGGGAATGGTTTTGGAGCGCTGGGTTCTTTCTGCATGAAACTGATTTCATCTGGATGAAATTAAAGCATGAGATACACCCCAGGAGTGCACCTACAGCTCTCCAGCTGCCAGCGGGCATTCAGTGCACAAGGTCCAGCTAGACACACACTGAGGCAAAACCTCCTGACAGTGTCCTGTAAAATTAGAATGGTATCAGTAACATCCACAATGCTAGATACTTAATGAAATGTTAATAAATACATAAATGTCAGCACCCTGTGAGTTCAGGTTTGCACGCCCCAAGTATGGGCTGCCCCCAGAGTGCTGCTGTCCTGTCCCTTGCCAGCTGGGCACAGGCACCCCACAGCACCCCATGGCACCTGCAGGGACGGTGCTCTGTCTGGCCTGGGCAGAGGTGGTGATGCTGGTGGGGCGACTCCTGGCAGTGGCAAACCCAGCCTGATTGCAGCCCTCTACTCTCTTTGCTTTCTCTGTCACAAATTTTCCTGCACCTTTCGTATCTCTTTTCCAGGTAATGCCTTTGTGTCGGAAGTCATGCATAATTCCCTGGTCGCTGCTTAATCCTGCTGATGGTCATCTCTCACTTCAACGCCATCAGCTGGGGGGCTGATGACATCATCCTCTTTAATGTGATCAGTTTTGGGGCAAATGCCTTCGAGGCAGTGTTGTGTATTTGTTGCACACACACTCTGCACACACTCACATTCGTATCCAAACATGTGGTGTTAACGAAGCCATCGCTGAGCAGGTGCTGTGGGGGCTCCCCCCAACAAGGCACAATGCACAGGGGAACCAAACACATAGGAACACTTTAAAAGAAAATGTGCAGGTATAACACTGCAACAAGAGCAACAGAGAGCAACACAACCTTGCAGACAAAACTGCTCACTGTTTCACAGCCATCTCCAGAGTTAGAAAATAAAATGCATTCCAGTGTGGGACACTGCAGTTCTGCTGCAGGACTTCCTCTTCTCTGTTCCATTCCAAAATCTGAAAAGCCAAGTTAGAGTAGTCAAAGCATTTCGCTGGAAAAAAGAAAAGCAATGGAAATTAAACCTGGAGGCCCAATCTCTGAACACCACGTTAACTACAGTAGGTCTTCCAGGCATTCAGCTCCATGACTGTCTGCAAAAGGGCTTCCCCCAAGCCAGAAGAGCCAGCAGAGAGGTCACAGCCTCCCTGCCATCGAGTTCAGGGCACTGACTACAAAAGCCGCTAATAATATCCCAGGATTTCCACCAACAATTTCTCAGCCAGGAAAGCTGGAACACAGGAGTCCTCAGGTCTACCCTGGGAGCTGGTGCTTTTCCAATTAGGCTCAAATCCACTGACGCCCCACCTACCTTTCACCACAAATTTGAGGAAACAGATATTTCCATGAACTTGGAACCATCTCCCACCCAAAACAGTAGTTTCCAACAAAATCCAGTGTTTCAATCCAGTGCAGGCCAGTTCCTGATAAGCTTTAACAATTTGTGTGACAATCTTGTGTCTAAGAGTAAAAGGCAACAGGAACAAAGTCATGATTAACCCCCCTAATTAACTTGACCTGTTCGCTGGTTTATTTGTTATTTTTCATGTTAAGTGACTCCTACAATATGTATTCTTCCTGGAAGTTAGAAACAGAACAGTAAGTGTTTTTAATTTGTTCATGAAACACTCTGTCTAAAAGATAAACCTGCTCTAACCTGTTCTACTGTCTCCAGCATCCTGCGTATCTGGCTTATTTGAGTTGTCAACAGCTGTAGCGGTCCCTTGTTTACATGTTTTTCAGAGAAGTGGGGTAACGCGTATCCCTCAGGTCTCAGATTTCAAGAATGGTTTTTGCATTATTTATCTATGTGATGCGATCAAAGAGAGAAGAGATATCAGAGGCAAGAGTCCCATCTATTGGCCAGAAGAGGAAAATGATAGCCAAATGCTTTCTGAATCTTGAGAATATGAAAAATTATAAACAAAGAAAAATTACCAGGAATAAGGAATCATCTGAATGCTAATAACGGATATTAGTAAAGGCAGAAAATAAATTGTTCTTTTAGAGAGGAAAGAAAAGAAAAACCATGTCTTGTTTGGGAGAATTACAAAGGGAAGAAAAAGTACTGAAAAAGTAGCTAAAATGCACTATGGGCCAAGAAAAAAATGCAGAAACTTTCTTTTTTTAAAGTACAATGGTTAGGAGGCTTTGCCTACAAATCAGCAGGTCCCAGACCCAAGTTAAAGAGATTTTTATCCTTGCTTTCAAGAGTAGTCTTTTTGCCCTTGAAGTAGGGCTGATGTGTCCATAGCCTGTCATCTTTGCAGCAGGCGGCACTGATCACTAGCTGAAGGGCCACCCTTGTGTTTGCCTTCACTCTTTCCACGTACACAAAAGGGTCCAGATTCTGCCCTGTGAGTGAAAGACCACTCAAAGGCATACCTCATGTTCAGGTAGTTAAAGGTTGCTTCAGGAAGAAGCAGTTGCAAGGGGGATTAACCATCTTTCAGCCTTGTAAGCTTTTAAACACGCCTGTGCCTTTGCTTCTGCGCTCCCTGCTCCCTGCCCTGCTCTCCTCGAAACCTCTATCCGAAACCCTTTCCACAGAGACAACTAACTGGCTTTTAAGCATCACTGGTACAAAATCTGACCTCACCGCTGCAAGGATTTAGGATCTTAGGATCTACTTTAAAGAAATACTTAATAGTAATAGTACATGACTCTCAGAATTATTTAGTACCATGGCCCATTTCTCTGTTTGTTACTCTAGAGGTGAGATTTTTCTTTGGCTTGTGACATGTGCGTATTTAAATATAGGATGTACATGTGAGACAAGCATCTAAGCTCCTGGCTCCAGTCAGTGGACAGCATGACATGCACAGGTGCCTAATGCTGCTTGGGATCTTGTTGGGTACCCAACTGGTGTCCCAGAGGACCACGGGGCTTCCTGCAGGTCCTGCAGTGCCCTCCTAACTGTTTGAGCAGGCTGCTGCTGGGTTTGGATTAGAGCAAGAATTCTGAGGGATTACTTTTCTTTTTTGTGTGCGTGCTGAACACCGCCACCAGCAACACAGGTGACACCAGCTTCTTAATTCTAAGCCAAACCAGACAGTGCCTGGAAACCTGGACTTGTGCCAAGCATTTGATACTATCGTGTGCAACATCCTTGTCTCTAAAATGGAGAGACATGGATTTGACAGGTGGACCACTCAGTAGATAAAGAATTGCCCGGATGGTGACACTCAGAGTTGTGGTCAATGGCTCATTGCCTGAGTGGAGACCAATGACGAGTGGTGTCCCTCAGAGGTCCATATTGGGACCAGTATTTTTTAACCTCTTTGTTGGGGATGTGGACAGTGGGATTGGGTGCACCCTCAGCAAGTTTGCAGAAGACACCAAGCTGAGGGGTGTGGTTGATACTCTAGAGGGAAGGGATGCCATCCAGAGGGACCTGGACAGGCTAGAGAGGTGGGCCTGTGCAAATCTCATGAGATTCAACAAGGCCAAGTGCAAGGTCCTGCACATGGGTTGGGGCACCCCCCAGTATCAATACAGACTGACAGATTGATTGGTTGAGAGCAGCCCTGAGGAGAAGGACTTGGGGGTGTTGGTAGATGAGAAGCTCAACATGAGCCGGCAATGTGTGCTCGCAGCCCAGAAGGCCAACCACATCCTGGGCTGCATCAAAAGAAGCGTAGCCAGCAGGTCAAGGGAGGTGATTCTGCCACTCTACTTCACTCTCATGAGACTCCTCCTGGAGTACTCTGTTCAGATCTGGGACCCCCAATATAAGAAGGACATGGACCTGGTCCAGTGGGTCCAGAGGAGGGTCACAAAGATGATCAGGAGGCTGGAGCACCTCTCCTATGAATACATTCTGAGAGAGTTGGAGTTGTTCAGCCTGGAGAAGAGAAGGCCCCAGGGAGACCTTATAGTGGCCTTCCAGTATCTAAAGGGGGCCTACAGAAAAGATTGGGAGATGGGGAGGGACCCTTTATCAGGGACTGTAGTGATAGGACAAGGGGTAACAGTTTTAAACGGGAAGATGGTAGATTTAGATTAGATATTAGGAAGAAATTCTTTACTGTGAGGGTAGTGAGACACTGGAACAGGTTATCCAGAGACGTTGTGGATGCCTCATCCCTGGAGGTGTTCAAGGCCAGGTTGGATGGGCCTTTGAGCAACCTGGACTAGTGGGAGGTGTCCCTGCCCATGGCAGGGGGATTGGAACTAGATGGTCTTTAAGGTCCCTTCCAAACTAGATGAATTCTATGATTCTATGAAGCTGTTTCCTACCACTCACTCCCTTAGGATGGTGTAGGACACTATGCTTCATGCTCCTGCCAAAGGTCCTTCCTCTGTCTTGGAGTGGCTCTCCAGGAAGTTCTCTGTGCAAGAACATAAGAGCAAACATATTGGATCAATCCAAAGCCAGAAATGGATGTCTAGGCAAAAGCACAAGAACAGGACAAACACACATGCCATGACCTAGGGGTCTTCTCCAGTCATTTGCAGCTCATGAGCTTCACAAGTCTTGTGATTTCTGTGCATTTACGAAACCCCAATGGATTTATCTTCCATGAAGTTGTCAAATCAACCCTTAACCCACATAAACTCTTAGCAGCTGCAACAGCCTGTTGCAAGAGCTGCACATAAAACTCTACTTCCAGGATGCTACAAGAATATCTTACCTTCCCAGAAACTTTTGCTATTATAGTTAAATTAAGTGGTTCAAGTGGTTGGGTACCTTGAAAACACAAGACCTGTGTTCTAGACTAGCTTTGATATTCTACTAAAAAGCCAGAGTGAAGGAAATGGTGCTTGACCTTAAGAAAGTTTGGGTTTTTATTTTGTTTTATGAAATGAGATTATACTAATGGAAGCAGTTTAGCACACAATGGTTTGGACATAAAACTATTGTAGTGCTATGTAATGTATATGTCCTGCTCTCCTTACATCCAGGTGAAAGCCCTGGGGATAAGTTGCAGTGGTCCAGTAAAGATAGTTCACTGCAATTACAAAGCTGTACTCTGGCATCCCCTTTTTCACCTTTCTGACCAAAAAACGTTTGCAAAAAAGCAAATACGGAGCAAGTAAAACAAATCAAAACTAAGAAGGTTGTGTGTATTATGTGAGTGCTTGGAAGCAGGGAGAGAAACCCAAAGTCACTGAAGCTCCCTGCCTGCACTGACTGGCAGACCAGCCCATGTCACGAAGCTGTCATGTCTATGGAGAAGAGAGATAATAAGGTAAAAATTGTGGACAAGCCCACTGCATAAATATCACGGTGTGCTGTAACCTGGCCACCGCTTATAGACCATGAGCGTGGCTCTGTCTGGCTGAGAGGAGTGCCTGTTTCAGGCATGGCTGAGAGGGGCGATTCTTGCAGGTGCACCCCACCAGCTGCAGAAGGCGTCCAAAGCTGCTGTTCTACACAAGTGGTCTGCACCGCCACAGAGCCCAGATATGTGATGTGATGTGGCGGAAAATTTAAAAATTGATTATTCTTTTCTACTCATGAGCATCAGAGCAGGAAAAGGCAGAGACTAACACTCACCTGAGCAGTAAACTTGGTCACAAGCATGCAGTTGTAACATTTTCCATCTTAGAAGTTGCTGAGGCACGAAAATCTGAATGTTTCATCATGATGATGAAAAAATCCTCCAAACCCTAAAATACTTTCATCTTGAAAAATTATAAAACAGGGCTAGCAGCAGCCTGTTTAGTACTGTTTAGTACAGCAGTGCTCAGAACAGGAGGTCCTGCATTATGGATCTCTGACAAGCAGCAAGGAACAAAATGTTTTTAAAGGTAATGTAACAGAAATGTGTATGCAGAAGAATGCTTTTAAAGGATTTAAATATGTATGTAAACAGAGGGTTGACCTCTAGTTTTCCATGAAAGCTGCCACAGCTGTTTTCTCCAGAAGGCTTATTAAAATTGCATCTTTCTTGGAGAAAGATTATGTTTGCTCTTATCCTGATCATATGATATCAGGTGACGTAAATTGATACAAAATCCAATGCTTGGATCAATACTGTGATAATAATGCTAAGAGAACTGAAAAAATGGATAAAAGCATCACTCTCCACAGAAATGTTGATTCACTGACCATCTGTCTTACTTCAGTTAAGTGCTTCACCACTTTAGCTTGGCATTAGACAAGTCAGCCCATAAATTAAAAAACTGAAGTCATACTATAATTCTTGGCTACCCTGGTCTATTTTTTTAAGCTGTCAACATCTAAAATGTCACATGTATTTCTTTTCGGGTAGATAGTGAGCAAGTGGCAAGTCCTGCCTACTCATCTGAAGCATGAATACAGACAAGCAGCAGTTATAGTCACCCAAATTGAAATAAGAGCTCTTCAGAGTTTAAATGTGTGCATTAAATATATTTCTATTTATTTGCTTACCTACTTATATGAACAATGTCTGACTAAAGACACCTAGAATATACATACTAAGATATAGGAAGGTGTTAGCAAGAAACAAATTCACTTGACATGTTAGAGCGCTGTGCCCATATTCTGCACTCAGACAGCAACAGAAGCAAGAGAACCCATTAAGAACTTTAAAATATCACAATAAAAGGTTCATTTTTCCAGGCCATTAGGATTCCATTAGTCTCATCTATTTGTTTCCAGGCTGCCCTCAGACTGAAAAGTGAGTATCTAATTGGATGCTTTCATTAGACTAAAAAAAAAAAGCAATATGATTTTAACAAAGACTACACAGTGAGATGGCTGCCCACTCAACTGGAAGGTTAAGAAGAAGTTCAGAATTATGTTCATATGTGTTTTGGACAAATTTAAAGCATATACTGCAGAGAGTGACATCTTGGATAAACAAATATTTCAATGATGTGACGAAAGAGATATTGTTGATTTTAAACTAACAGTAGCCGTTGACATATTTTACACCCTCATTGTCTGCATAAAGAAGCTATACTTAGATAGAGGAGAGAAAAGTTTACATTATTTTCCTAGATGACAACAATTCCATGTTGATACCTTAAATAACACCAGACTGGCCTAGATCAGATGCCAAAATAAAAGATTAAAAGCTTGCTGCTGGAGACATCAAAGCCTGAGGCTCCAGTCCAGCAAAGAACATAAGCAGTTGATTAAGAAGAAGGTCAAGTTTAAGCCTTCTCATCTTTAGCAAGCTGCACAGGTCTGTGCCTGCTGGGATCTAAGTGCACTCCTGCAGTTCAGCGCGTGCCTAGAGTCCTCATTTGGCAAAGCATGGGATGTCCCTCCCTACAAGACTTATGCAACCTGTGGAGAAGTCCTTGCTGTCAAGCCCTCGGTGCTATTCGTAGCTCACAGGAGCCAGATTTTAACAAGCCACCCAAGCATGGGCTGTGTCTTCGTGTGCTGTGCACCCGCATGAGTAGGCTTAAAGGTGAACCCGTTAACAGACAGACAGAAGATTTTATGTTATCCAAGCATGACTGTGGCAAGATCCCAGAGACAAAGAATGAGGCAAAACGGTACAAGAAGTTGGTACTACATATAGTCAACAGGAATACTTACAGCTGTATGAGTCAACGTAAAAGGTGTTCCTTAAAGGACAGAAGCACTGGTTTAGCATTTAATCAGTCCCTTGTAAGGTGAGCATGACATCTTTTAGGGGGAACAGATTTCCCTCTAGACTAGCAGAAGATACTACATCTTGTTTTGAGGTCCGAGGACCCTCCTGCAGGCAGGCAGGAACCGCTCTGATCACGGGCTCAGTCCTACATTCCTCAGCACAGGATAAATGCAGCGCTGGAAAAAATGTGAACGGGCCTGGGGACTGAACGCTGCTCTCATTCTGCAGAAATAGTGCTTGTAGGAACAAGAGGTAGATGCTTTATTTTGAAAAATAATAAAACATGTCAATAGATGAGTAAGAAGTTGGGGGCAAATAAACTTTCAAAATCATATTGCAAGATAAAAGGAAAAAATTCCAGAAACTAACTGTGCTTTTTAGAGAAAAACAAGAATTATGATTCAGCATCAGGAGCAAAAAGCTTGGTGGCATACCAGTAAAAACATTTTAAATCCCACATTAACATGATACATTTTCTACATTTAACTGGTAAACCAATTTTTATTTCGACCTTCAGTAGCCATAATAATTCATACAGGGTTATTCCCTTGTAAGGGGTTTCTGTATTTATGGTAGAACATTAAGCACTTTAGCATTTATGCTACAGATGTGTCTAGAGAGCAGTGGGTATACAGAAAAGGTCAGAAATAAAAAGCCCTAGATACGCAGAGAAAAGAGAAAAGGGATGTGTTATTTCAGGTTGTGGCGGTTGTTATGAAACCAGCACTTGCAGATTCTGACATCTCGTGGCACACCTGGGTAACTGCAAAACTCGTCGCTTTCTTCTTATTTTATTTTATGTGAGGGTTTTTTCTTTGATTTACTTTATTTTATTTTTGAGGAGTGCTTGGAACCAACGTTGATGTAAAGAACAATATTTTTACTAGAACTTCGAAAGTGGGAAGCCTTGAAAATACAAGAAGATCAAATATACAGCTCAACGTCAATCTGGGAAAGAAATATCGGGTAACTGCTCCCATGCTTATAGGTGCTGCACAAAATATCTTTAATTTCACTGCAAAATACTTTAATTTTAACAATTCATAAAATATCACATATGTAGTTTTAGTATTTCCTAAATCCACAGCTTTTTAGCCTAAAATCTCCAGTCTGCAAGTAGGAGCCTGTATGATCTTTTCTGTTGTTCAGAGCATGGTGTTTTAGTTCTGTAGACCTCCTGACTGCAAACAACACGTTGTACTTTGGGAGTCTGCAAACCATTTCCTACCCTTGTCCACAGCATCCATGCGGTTGCCAAACTTCTGGGGCAGAGCCTGCCCATTGCCAGCCACGCAGCACAATGTATTTGCCCACTGGCTTCCCATATAGCCTGGCATAGCAACCATACATCATGCTTATTCATATTATACCCTGTGTTTGGTTATCTATGGGTATGTTACTCTCCATGGAGACCAAGCCATTCTTCTGCCTACTACCACCCAAATTTAATCCAGTGCTCCACTTTAAGCTTGTGCTTAAATACTTAGAGAATTGGGACTTTATATTTCTTGCTCTTGAAAATGCAAAAAAGAACATAAGTAATTATTGCTCTCAGTAAAGCAGAAACATTTGTTCACGATTCCTTTAATTTCTAAGAGATTTTCAGTTTCATTATTATTCATTGTTTCACCAGTTTTGTCTTTATTAGGCATTCATAAAAAATACTTCATTATCATCCATAAAGCACAGTTCATTAGCATAGCTGCTTTGTGAAGTCAATTGTTTCTTCATTAGCAACAGCTCCTCAGAAATTCAGGTCTTTGATGTTTGTTTGAATTATTTGTATCTTTTCATTGCCTCAGTTGTGTTTCTGAAATATTTCATTTTTTCTACAGCTGTTCACATTTATGAATATCCTTGTGAGCTCTGCACTTCTAATTTGTGATGTAGTTTGCTTTCAACTACATTAGCTGTTCATACAAATGCAATGGCATAGAGAGTTTATTCATAGGCTTCATCCTGCATTTGTGAGCGCTAATCTATTAACTCTCTCTCTTCCTTTAGGCAGGAATGAAAACATTTGTCCTCAAGCATGCTCCAGTGAAGTAGGTATAATTTTGAGAGCCCCACACTTTCACTGCTCTTCACTCCGATGCCTGGCAAAACCTATATCAAGAACTAAACATGTGTAGGGTGCATGAGACACAGAGGTTGCATTTTGCAAATATTATCAAATGAATCAAATCAAATGACTCCAAAACGATTAAAACCCCCCCATCTTTCCTTTGCTTGAATGTTGCCTTTCACCTTGCTAGATAGTGACCCACACGGCACTTTCCCTCCTAGACCACGGCGGTGCCCAGATGCTCCTCCTGCTTCACAGTCAGCTGGGAGCTGGCGAGGAATTCTAGTGCCAGAGAGGACCTCCAGTGTGCTCTGCTGCACCACTGAACCGCCTTGGCCCCCCGCAGCTCTGACCTGCCTTAGCCTTGTTCTCCAACTTGCCGGCCACATTTCATTTTTAGTATACCATTTGCTTACAAATGAAATGAATATTTTCCTGATTGTAAATCCCTCATCTGACACTGACTGGAAATAGGTTTCTCTCAAGAGCTGCTGACCTCAGGAAAAGGACCTAAGAAATGTTTCTGAGTGTATTTTTTTTTTATCCCATCACTCTTTTGGTATTTTCAAAGGCTCATTTCTGGATTGGAGAACATTTCTTATGGGACAGATGGTTCAAAAAATTTAGAATTACATAAAACAGGGAGGACAGATTTGTTGAACCTTCCCTCTATATGCATCTCACTCTTTATAAAGAACTTAAGCCCAGTTACAGCTTGTCGTGGTTTGGGCACACAGCTCCTCACACTCTTGGCTCTGAGATTGCTCCTCTTTTCTGGGTAGTACAGTGGTACGCAGGCTTCAAATATATGCTTGAAGCCAAGGACAGCCAAGGCCGAAAGATATTACCTATGTCCTTTGCTTATTATGAATATTTAATATGGGCAATATGCCTACATTCATAACAATGCAATCATCCTCCATGCAAACAGTTAAGAAAATAACACAAGCCGCCTATTTTCACCACAAACTCAGGCCAAGGTAAAAAACCAAAGCCAGCTGGCCAGCCTTCAAGAAGAGCTCACTTGCTGGATGGAAAGAGAGGAACTTTGTTGACATGGAAACCTATAATTTCAATATAGATGTATAATTAACAGATAAAATAACAAGATGAGAAAGATCTCAAAAAGCCCTCATCAACTATAATTGTGAGATAATTTTTAATATCCAAATATTAGAGGTGAAAGAGTAAAAATAGCGACAAGGAAGGTGTTAAACAAATTGTTGTTCCAGGCTGGTGTTAGAGGGCTCAATGGGAATGTGAGAAATGAAACAACAGCAATCTGATGCTGGAGCATGTTTCCCTATCGGTGCTCTGTCGCTGCTATAAAAAGGAGCTTCATGTGGATTTTGTCTGTGCACATTCAAATGAGAGCTGCTGCCCTGAAAATTTCCAATCAGAATAGATGGCAGAGAGGGGGAAAAGGGTAAAATATTTAAAATGAGGTGCAGAGACGCAAAAGATGCAGCCGTAATATAAATGCAGAGGTTGCACAACCGCAGTCATATCTGATGACACAGGAGGACACTAAATAGCTCCGATTTGGCAACAATCCTTGGGATAAGGAGGTGGTAACAACCCTTTAGTCATCAGACAAATCCATACCAGAGATGACCTGGACCAAGCAGTGGGAATGAGACTTTCTGGATACTGCTGTACATGATAGGGAGAATTCTTCCACTACGGCTTTTCTCTCTTTCTGGGGCATTTCATGGCTACCAAAGACCAAGTAATTGTAGAGAATGCTTCTACACATTGTTTACGTTATTAGTTCAGGTTTTGATAACACCTCAGCAATAAACCTTATTTCCTTGGAGAGAAGCCTCTAAATAAGTAGCCCATGCATCAGTCCAAAAATAGAAGGGCACAATTCACTAGAGCAAGCTAACTTTTTCACGTTCAGAAGTGACAGGCTCAGTCCCTCTACAGTCCCTCTAAAGAGAAAATGAGGGTTGTTGTTACACTATTATCTTTGCTTGATATTTGCTGTTAAAATAACTTCTGTTCACGAATTCAGGTGTTTCACTAAAAGACCTGGGCATGCAACATTCTTCACAGATAGACAAGCACCGTTACAGGGACGAGGGCAGAGATCTGTCTGTCTTTTCCATGTCCCACCTGAAATGAGAAGGTGGAGTTCACAGCAGGCTTCATTTGTGGTAAGAAATATTATCTGTGATGCAAAGTCATTTGTATTTCTCCACTCGCCAAGTCTGGGCAGAGCTGGTGATGAAAAAATAATAATAATAAAAAAGAATCCATTCATTTGTATGTAAATAAAGTAAACATAACAAAGACTAGCTGGAGTTACCATCTGCTGCACAGATTTTTCACATAGATATAGTAACTGCATGGGGGTAATGTAACTCATCTCTTGGTGTTTGATGGTTATTGGTCTAGTCACTTTTCCAAAAGTCATTGCAAATTCGAGGCACTTCAAAACTTGCAGTAATCATTTTTTTCTATCTATTATGCAGTAGTATACTAGTGAGGGCCAAGGGAGAAGAACAAGATATATGTTTGAGATCACCCTAAGTATAATAAAACCCAGGCGTTAAATGACAAGCTCTATTTTATTTTGGATCTCTTCATTTTTAACTGCACCTTTTTAATATTCTCCCTCCTATTTTTTAAAATACAAAAGGCCAGAGGCTCCCTCCCCAGGAAAAAAAGTAAGTTCGTTGTAACTGGATTGCTGATCTCTTCATCATTATTTTTATGGGCCTTAGGAAATGATAAGGAGATAAAACTGTGGGGAAAAGAAAATAACTGCCTTCCTTGCTTTCTGTGCACCTGCTGATCATCAGGAAAGAAAGGCACAATCTACTGCATATCTGCTCCTGTTGCCCAACTCACTACAGACCCCCAGGTGTGAACCCCTGGGCAAAACTGCAGACAACTGTCAGGCTTTTAAGCGTGGAGGGTGTTTTTAATACAAAACTTACATTAGGAGAAGTTAAACCTCGAGGCATAAATACATCATTCTCTTTTACATCATTTAAGATAGCTGAATGCTTCTTAGTGCTCAGTAAATATAAATGTATTTTGCTGCAGAGCCAGAACATGCCGCAAAGAGGTATTGTTCTGCTTAGGATGAAAATCAAGCATGGATTTAAAAGTCTTCCTCAGAAAGACAGTCTGTTTAATTGGTAGAATTTAGGTGAAGCCTAGGTACTTTCCTGCCTTGTTATTCAGCAGTCACCTCGTATGTACAGCACTGCATGACTTCTACAAAACAATAATGGTATTCACACATTGTATAACCATTAAAACATCACAGGCACAAATGTGATCAAGTCCTCCAGTCTCTGTTGACTTTGTCTCCTTTTTCACTGACATGATGGTGATTCATTAGTTGTGCCATTGTAGCCCAACAACTGAAACAGGCATGGACAGTGAATAGACCTGGGAGTCCTGGTGGACAATAGGATGACCATGAGGCAGCAGTGTGCCCTTGTGGCCAAGAAGGCCAATGGCATCCTGGGGTGCATCAAGAGGATTGTGGCAAGCAGGTCATGGGAGGTGATCCTCCCCTTCTACTCTGCCCTGGTGAGGCCACACCTGGAGTCCTGTGTCCAGTTCTGGGCTCCCCAGTTCAAGAAGGACAGGGAACTGCTGGAGAGGGTACAGCAGAGGGCTACAAAGATGATTAGGGGGCTGGGACATCTTTCTTGTGAGGAAAGGCCGAGGGACTTGGGTCTTTTTAATCTGGAGGAGGGAAGACTGAGGGAGGATCTCATCAATGCTCACAAATACTTAAAGGGAGGGTGTTGGGAGGATGGCACCAGTCTTTTTACAGTGGTGCCCAGTGACAGGACAAGAGGTAACGGGCACAAAGTTGAATGTAGGAAGTTCCATCTAAACATGAGGAGGACTTTCTTTTCTTTGAGGGTGGCAGAGCACTGGAACAGGCTGCCCAGAGAGGTGGTGGAGTCTCCGACTCTGGAGACATCCAAACCCACCTGCACGCCATCCTGTGCAACCTGGTCTAGGTGTCCCTGTTCTGGCAGGGGGGTTGGACTAGATGATCTCCAGAGGTCCCTTCCAACCCCTGTGATTCTGGGATTCTGTGATATCAGTGCCTGCACTACATTGCGTGGCTCGGATAATCTCTCTCGGAGGTAAATGGAGTGAAATACCATATCATTCTTCTTTTCTCGTGCTAGACAAACGCCTCCTAATGAAAATGTTGAACTGCACTGTCTTTCAATTAGTGTATCTTAAGCCACTGCTGATCATATGTGTCTGAAAGGGCATTTTGGGAAGTCTGGTGAGTTTAGTCAGTGGGTGAAATACGATGAAATCAATTAAAAAAACACCTCTTCTGTTCTTTAGGACTAGTCTTTCTCTGTGCATATTTCAATACAATAAATACCTCAGGAAAACATCCTTTATATTTTCCCTCTTATCTGAATAATTCCCTTTGGCCCTTCCAGGAAAGAGTGCTGGAAAATGTATTCAAAGCCTGATTATATTTTCTGCCGGTTTTATACTCTTTAATTAGCAAAAGTAGGATTGTAGCTGCCTTAGGAGTCAGATTATGCTTATTCTCACTATCTTCTGGGCCATGTTACTCTATCACCTACCAACCCTGAGGACACCAAGGCCTCCCTGTACTACGTGCTGCACAGACTGACAACGTAGCCCCTCTCTGAAGGGTGGCACTCTTTTCCTCTTGGAAGTCTACGGGAGTTTTGTCACTCATTGCAGCAAGTCAGATCCTCCCTATAACAAGCTAAATGGACAGAGGATCCAAAAAAGGCCTACCCCACGCAAGCACATTTTAAGATTAGGCAATATTACATTAAAGTTTTTTCCTGATCTATCCAGTGCCATCCTTTCTGTCATATGGTTTTTCACCCACATTTTTAACTGTCAGCCTGGGTGCGTATTGGCAGCCCCTGATGGAAAGCTCCTCATTTAGAATCAGACAGAAAATAGTTTCCCTTAAAGGGGTTATCTGAGGTGCGTTTTCTCTTAAATGCCTATGTTAATAGCTGCTTCAGAGAGTGTTTTCTTATCCAGAATTGGAGTTTGATGAGTTACCCTCTGAGCTACTCAGCAGACAGACATTTCTGCCTGCCATTTGGATTATATTTCCCTCTCTTATTTTTTTCATTTTGCACGCAGCATTTCAGGATAATCAGTTTTATTTGTTTATTTGTTTGGTTTTGCGCTGCTTTATGCAGAATTCTGTAAGTCCCATTTCTGTGTTGGTGAAATATTGAGCAGGTGCAGATGTGGCCCATCTGTGAAATGTGTGGTTTATATTGGGCAGAGGGGGAGGAAGAGAGGAAAAATAGTACTATTTGCCTTCTTTCTAGGAGGAGGAGATAGAGGCAATATGGAAGGGGAAAGTTACTGCTGCAGCTGGGGCTGGAAGGCATGGATTTGGGCATGCTTCATCCTGAACATGCAATAGTCATGTTTTGACATTTTCTGATTTTGACAAAAAATATCAAAACGTTGCTATTCTAAGCGATTCTGCTGAGTGACAAAGAAAGACTGTACTGAGAACTGTATTGAAAATGCAGTTATTCTTAGTTGTCACAGAGAGCGGCAGAGCCCTGAGCTCCCAAATAACCGGGTGCATTCAGAAGACTGCTTTTCCTTTGCTGTGAAAACATGAAAACAGGAATGTGTAGCAAAGGTAGCTAAGGATAAAAGTGTTCACTAATGGTCAGAGGCCAAATGTTCCTGCTGTAGGCCTTTTTAGGAAGCACGTAGACAAAATTCGCAGCTCGTTGCTCCCAGCAAGATCGTATATGCTTGCTTTGCACATTTTATCCCGGAACATGTATTGAAGTGGGCTTGGCGCTTTGCTCATCTGCAACTGATGCATCAGTTTATGATGTGAAGAAGCACAACGGCACTCTAGCAGATGGGTCTAAGCACACCCATGCCAGAAAATCAGCATCTGAAATAAGTTTGAATAAGACAAGTAGATGATTTGAAGGCCAATACAAACCTCTCGGTACTCCCTGCTCAATTAGCTTTGAAAGCAAAAGCTGGTGTGTAAGATGTGCTCTCTCCTCAGGTAACGAGCAATTCAGCCAGTTCCAGTGCTTTGAAGTTTTTCTGTAGCACAGAAAGATCCTGTTGATAAATTCCTCAGCTAAACTTTGTTTTTAACTTCAGTGAGTGTTCAGTTAATTCATAGTCACGCAACAGCCATGTAACTTAGGCAATTCAGTAAACTTTTAGCAAACGCTGGATGCTGTTTGGGTTTTTGACTTGGCTTTTTGTATCTGTCCCTGGCTGCCAGAATAAATGAACCTTAATGCAAAAAACCTTAGGAGAGAGTTTAAGTACTAGGTGGGCTCTCTGAAGAATCTAAAACCATCTGAAGGCTGTCACTTAGAAAGGAAAAAACAATTTACCCAGCTACAGAAAATCATTTTTAGCTCTCACAAATTTGTCTTGCCGCTTTTTATGAGAAAAAAAAGTGCTTTTTAACAATTTTATATGATAAAAATGTTTCTCACCCCAAAAACCCTTTAACTTAACTGGAGCTTTTGCCTGAGGAAACATATATATAATTTCTGCTAACTATACTCAGATCTTAATTTCATAAAGAAATTTTTTTGTAATGTATCAGCACATTAATTTCTTTTAGCTGAAAAATGTTTCACAGAGGAAATCATCATATAGTCTTCCTTAAAAAAAATCATTTTTATCTGGAAGAATAAAAAAGGGATGCTGGAACTACCCTCAATTCCCTTTTGAAATGACAGTAAAGTGTGCATTTGGATACCATACCACCAGTCTGAAGGTTTCCAGGAGAAACGGCAAGAATATCCTCTTGGCATTGATGGCAATACATATAAATCATGTGTCATATCTGACTTTGATAAAAGAATTTCATTACCAATTAATTCTATTAAGGCACCATTCCATTTTTTGTCAGTGAATTACCTATAGCTAAGTTGAAGTCATTACATTTTTCAGGGAAAATCTATTTATAAGTACTCACAAAGCAAACTAATTGAAAACATAATTAAATAGAGGCCAGAATCTTAAATAAATGACAGATGCTTACTCCCTAGATAAGGCACACTAAGCAGGCAATGCTTCACACATAACTCTTCCAAATACTCCCATATTACCATTTTGCCCTTGACACTGAGGACTGAAACTGCGTCATCCTCTGATAATAAGTGGTATTTCAGTCCTGCTCAGGGGCGAGAGGAGAGCCCACCTCTGCTACGGCCAGCACTGGCCCCTGGCTATCGCGGAGGTTTTCTGCAGCCCCTTGCCAGTCTCAGCCAGCGCCCCGCAGGCAGGGGTGCACCCACCCTGGCACTGCCTCACACAAGGTGATGGACAATTTTAGCATGCAGTGTCAAAAGCCTCCCGCCCTCGGTTTGACTCCGGTTACCCTCTGCCCCACATTGCACAAGTCTCAATTTCATGTGCTTAAAATAATTTTAAATGGCGGATTCCCTTGGGAGGGGCTGGGGATAACAAACCTCCTCCTCCAGCCCCAGGAACAGCCTTGCCACAGCGGCACAGAGTTTGCACCAGACTGCATGCCGGGTTGGCATGGCTCCACGGGAGAGTCAGTGACTTAAAGAGATGATGGCTGGGAGTGATGGATTCAAGGAGATGATGGCTGGGAAAGTCATCCCCCGCACATACAACCCTGAGGCTGTGCTGTGCCGGATCCTGCTCTCCCTGTGGAGGCTTCCGGGCTGTGCAGCACCGTCATCCCTGCTGGCCCCTGCCATGCCAAGCTGGTTGGCCACAGCCTTGCCTGGGGCTGCCCGTCCATCTCTTGGCTTTGGCAGTGTAAGAACTAGTATTTAGTATTTTCTAGAATAAATGCTAAAAATAAATAGTATTTAGTAATAAATTTAATATTTCAAATAGTTATTATGTTAACTAATTAATATATTTATTTTAATGAATAAATATATTAACTAATAACAAATACATTTAGTATTTTCAGCCACCCTTGTTATTTGCTGCATTTCTCAATATTTTCATTGCCTGAATAATTAAGTAAATAACAAAGGCTATTTCTAATAGGGATAACTTTTTCAAACCAGCTACTATTAACATCCATCACCAGCTTCCTAAATCTGCTGCCTTTCAAAAATGCTGAACCATGACAGCACCTATTAACTTCAGGCCTAAATGCGGCAGTATTGCCCAAAATGCCACATGTATCTCTCAAATGCCTGTCAAGAAAAACTTTTCCGTAAATGATGTAGTGATGCTGCCTAACCAGCTACTTGCTCCAGAGGCGGGAGTCGAGTCCATGGACACCACATCTGCTGTCACTGCAATGGCACCAGCAGCCATGTCCCCACAGAATGTTTGTGCAGAGATTACATGGGTCACTGTGCAGGAGCTAACCAGTGACATGGTCATAACGTCACTTCACTGCAGTGTGAGTGAATTTCTGAACAATGCCCCTTCTCATGTTTGTATGTGTATAATCAAAGAGGCAGAAATAATTGTAGCATATGTTCAAAATGGCACTTCCATCTAGAATGCCCTATAAGTTCAGCTGGTCTATTATTTTGTGCTCCATATAAATTCGTGTTAAACAATTCTCTTTCTCTCCAGCTAATCCAACATGAATTGAATTAATTGTCTCAGACTAGCGTTGAACAATATTGTGGCTTTCCTCTCCACCTCAGATTCTTTCTCCTTAGCATCGACCCCCATATGCAGCTCACGGGGCGGTGCTGCGTGTGCTGCATCCCCTCCCCAGCACGGAGCGCCCTGTGCTCCTCACTGCACCCGCTTCTGCTCCCGGCAGCGGCTGAGGCTACGAGCACACAGTGAAATCGGAGTGAAGCACTACAGGGACAGTGCAGCCCAGATGAAGCCAGCTGAAACCCTCCCAAAACACCCGTGCCTGATTCTTATTGATTGACTCTAAACTTTGTGAGGTACCAAACAGGCATGGGAAAAAGAGGCTTAGAGACCAAACCTCAGCCTGCATGGGCTCAGCATCCTCAAACCTTTAGAAGAAAGGCAGTCTCTGACATTATCGCACAGAGCTCTTAGGGACAGAGCCCTGTTTCCGAACCCCTACGGAAACAAAGCTGGAAGTTTCAAAGTAGTCTATTAACTGTCAGTATAGAAAAATGAGCAGGTAGACCAAACAATCTCTTCACTTTGCCAAAGCAATCTCTAATTTTCCTATGATGTCTTGGGATAGCTTCACAGTGCGACATCATCCCTAAATAAAAATGCAAGTTACCCTGCAACCACTAGGCATCCTCTTGTTCCAAGAAGACCTGGTTCTGCACTTTGCAGAAGCAAACATATCAGTGGAATAAATGTTCAGGCAATGGATGTATTTGGGGATTAGCAGAAAGGTTGACTGGTGGTAGAAGTACCACTGTTGGAGCATTTCTGTTGCTCAGAATGAATGTCAGCAGCATCTGTTCAGCTTCTCATTCTGAGTTTGTTCAGAGCATCCAGTAACTGAAAAATAAAATCTCCCACTGGGAAAAATATACACTTGTCATTGCCGAATTAGAAGCTGGCAATAACAATGCTAGCAGATGTTTGGGGTTTTTTGGTTCTATGTCTTGTCTGATTAATTCGCTACCTGAAAAAATGTCAACATGAAATTTTCTGGTCTAAGGAAAAAATCAGCCATTACAGTACTAAACAGTAGTGTTGACATATCTTCTTAAGTGGAATAACATTCTTTTTCAGATCATAGGCATAAATGTCATTTTAAAGGCTTAACGAGGATGAGGACAAGCACATCAAAATCAAAATGTGCTTGAATCATTGGTTATTTAACAAATAGAAAATATGTAGATTTAGGCTGATACAACTCAATGGCTACAGTGAAATAACTAAATTTATATTAATATAGACATGGCAGAGGTGAATTTTAAATTTTGTTAGTCATTTATTTGGGCTTTTTTATGCTAATTTGTCTTCATTATACTAAATAAATCACAACCAGAAATCCGCACATCAGTAGCATCGCACAAAGATTACAAAAGCATAACCTTCAACTTTTTGTATCCAAATTGGTAGTGGCATTGGAATGATCACCTAATATTAAAATATGCCTGTTTACTTAATTCTTCCTTTTTTGAAGGAATAGAAAAGCAAAACAGGATGATCTTTTGTGAAATGTAATGATATCAGATGCTTACAAGTCTGGAAGTCAAATGTAGAGAGAAACGACGAAAACATGAGGGTCTGAGTAAGGGTGGAAAGGACATTTCTGCCTAGATCATACCGATCCTGTCAGCAGTCACATGAATAGCTTCCTTCTCCCCTTGTTCCCATTCTCCCCTGAGTGAGGTTTTCAAAGCCACAGATTTTGGATCACCATTGCCAAAGATCCACTGACCTCTTTCCTTTTCTGTAAGCAAGCATTGCTTTTCCTAGCCATGCAGATCCAGGGAAGGACACTTCTCTGCAGCATGTAAAAGTGCTCTTGTCTATCTTCTCCAACTGGGGTTTTTTTCCAGTCCTTTGCAATACTGATCATGTACACGGAGATCTTCACACCTGGCTTCTGCCTGACCTCAACACCCTACATTGCGCTAGAGGGCTGTGCCTTGTTATGGGTAAAAAATATATTGTTTTTTCCACTTGGGATTTATCATGTACGAGAAGACAGTGACGGTTAAGATAGATATTCTGTGGGAAATTGTTTTTTGCTTTAGCATAAGAGGCCAGCATGACATTTTGCCAGATGACTTATGGTGCTTGTTCATCTTTATTGGAAAATCACCTCGCTCCATCAAATAAGGTAGGGTTTACTTATTCCCATTTTAAAATTCCATGCTGCAGAATGCTCAGTTAGCACTCTAAATGCCCTTGACAAGAATTTAAAAGCACAATAAAGAAACATTTCATCCAAACAAAACAGCAGCAGCAGAACTTTTTCATAGCTATTCAAACCTTCAGCTAGATTAATTCCTCTCTCTTAGGTATGCTTTGCTCTTTCACTACATCAGCCCATTAGGTATGAAAAAAAAAAATTCTGAGCACAAGTTTTGTTTTCTCCCTATCCTATTAAGGAAATAATTTAGGATTCTTCAGGAAAAAGAGATCTTTGCTCTGCAAGGAGGGTATGAGAACATTCAGGCACCCAGTCACAATGGCAGGGGATTCTATCAAGGCCTCAGGCACGTCTCAGACTTTTGCATCACTGCTTAAATGAAACTTTTGGTTTTACAGCCTCCAAATTTCCCCCAGCTATTCAGACAATGATAATCATTTTGACACATGATTACAAGAATTTGTTTTTACCTTGAGCAAAAGACATCTCCAGTTTGAATATGATCTTTTAGCTACTTAAATCTGTTTTCTAAACCAATATTAGAATATTTTCATCAAATCAAGGTAGGCTCTCTGGGTGGGATTCAGTTGCTGGAACATGGATGTCTAGTGCCATTTTAGATGCTTTAGGGTGTTACACCTAGCTGTTGTTCTAGACAGTTGGGGTTTTGCTGTCATATCTGCTGTTCAGTAGCTAAAACAGCACTAGAAGTCTGTATTTAGATACCTGAATGATTCATTCTGTCCTTTCCCTTAACATCATCTTGAAAGATATTTAAACATCACTGTAAAGTTATTTTAACTCTGTATCTCTGTATTACTGTTCTCTTTCTTCTGCTCTGCATAGTATTGTTTCATTTTATTTTCAGCATGCCTCTCTGTGAAGGGTAAAAACGTGGTCAGAGCTGCCCAGGGGACCTCTAACTGAAGAATGGTTAAAATTTCCCTCCCTTATAAAATATATTCTCCTTAACAACATCACAACACAGGTATCCCCTCTTGAAAGAAAGAATTTATTTTTAAACATCATAAAAATCCATTTAAAATAACTTTTTAAGTGTCCAAGAGGCTGAAAAGAATCATAGCTTACCATCTACCTAAATATATGATGATCATTCCTGAAAGTTTCTACAGAAAGTTATTTTCTGAACCCTCAATTATTTCTCCAAATTCTCGACATCTCATGTGACAGACAATACCTAACGAAGCATGGTCCAAAATGAAGAATTCAAGGAGAGTGGCTTAATTTTATATTGGAATTTTTTTCCAGCTTGCAATTTTAGAAATAAATTCCTGCAATTTATAAAGACTGAGCACAACAGCAACACGCCTTCAAACAATATTCAGATAACCTCATGGCCTCAAGATCAGCCTTACATAGCAGCATTTTTCCACAATAGCAAATTAATTTATTCTCGGAAGAAGAATGGATAGACATTACACAGAGTAGACTGGCAGAGGAGAACGATGCGTCCACGTGACTACCTCTACTTTCTAGTTACTAAGCATTATTTGTAAAGTTAAATTCAACAGCTGAAAGTAAGGCTGTTTTCTCCAGTAACTGGTGTTAGAATGGACCCTGGAGACAGAAGTTAAATCAAGCTGCTGTTTTGCTGCAGCCAAAGTTACAAACAGCATGTATTGGAATGAGCAGGCATTTGGCATTACCTCCAGACTAGTAGAAAATGAAGTGTTCGCATTTCTAGAAATGCATAAATCATCCTTGCAAAACCTGCATGAAAATGCATGCAGGCTTAAAATGAACAGCAATATTTATGATGCAACATTATCTATATCAAACTACATTCATAATTCATACTTCCCAAGAATAATTTTCAACATTTTCTTACATATTCTTGCCCAAAACAAGCTGCAAGACGCGTGCATATTTTCAATACATCTACATTAAATCAGCATTTGTCCACATTTATAGAAAATCTCAGAACAAGCTTTGGTATGGCCTGGGAAGTAAGTTTTATGTGGTACTGGCCCATCAATATATATTCATAATTAAAAGCAGTCATTTTTAATTTTGGTTATAGGAAAAAAATCAAAAGCTAAAGATGTAAACAGAAGAAATATTGTTAAACAGAAATGCAATTTAGTATAAGAAAATGTATCTATTATGAAATTTAATTTCTAGGCCTATATCCAAAAGCCACCTTAAACACATAAGTAGAGTGAGATTATACATATGCTGGCAGCTATACATATGTTGTAACACCTTGTCTAATTGGCAACCTCCATTGTTTCATCCTCATATCTCCAAAATTACGTCTCTACATCTGCACGCAAAATTAATGCGCTCATTTTTGTTGTAATAGCAAATAATGCAAATTTATAGTTGCATGTGACTTTGTGAGAGTATTGATCACTGTCCTTATTAGCTGCCTCTGTGTTCTGCAGAATAAGGATCAAATATGAATGATGAACTAAAATAAACCTACAGAGCAAAGTAGTCAGGTAATTGCCCTCTTTCACCCCTCCACCTACCTTACTTTTAGAGTGGGATGTGGATGATGAGGTGCATAAGGAATACACTTGTCCTGAGGAATTTACAGTCTCAACAGATGAACAACAGTCTGTGAGTAAGACACAAGTCCTTGGTCAATAAAATATATTCACTGCAAGGTTGTGAAACCACTATTTCTTATGCATATTTCTAGATTCTAGAGGAACTGACACATATGCATTTCACCATTGAGCTGGTCCCTTACTCAAACCAATGCTGCAGGTACTAGATCAAAATAAACTAAAAGTTCAGCAAAAATATCTGTCCTGTAGTGGTGGCCCAGAGAAACGAAAACATTCCTTCTTCTCTGCCATAAAGTCATATTTAGCATATGAGGGAAGCATGGAAGAAGCAGAGAGGAGAGTAACGGGGAAAACCAATGAGACATGAGGAAGAGAAGACAAGACCTGAGAGAGAAAGAAACTGAAACCTCCTCAACACCAGATCAGGCATAGGATTTTTGGAGCCTTACTGACAAGGAAGAAGGTAGTATTTTTTAAATGAGGTTGTTACAGTAATCCCACTGAAAATCAGTGACAACTGCCCACTTAGAGTAGGATTAATCTAAACGCACCTGTCTACAGTGAGAAAGCCAGTGTGTGACAGAGTCAATGTGAGCAACAATCACAGTCAACAGACTTTAGTGCACAATTCACCTCATCCTAAAGTAAATGTCTACATTTGGTCAGATGAATCTCAAACTGTTGACTGTGTAGAGTTTATCTTCCCAGTTACAATGGTAGCCAAGACAGCTGGTTTAAATGTAGACTTCTATGTTGCATAGCTCCACATGTAGTCCGACGAATGCCAAACCTGACCCTGTTAGATTCACTTGAGTAATCGCAATGAAAGAGATTACTTTTGATGTTAGAGCAACTAAATTTTTTTTTTGAAAAATCCAAACTTAGAAATACAAGATCAGAAATTTGGAGCAGGAAAAAGAAGACAATCTTAGCTGTCTGCACAGAGTGAAGATACCCAAGGAGGGAGAAACATCTGGAGACCACAGGAACATCTTGCGTTAATCCATAGACTACATTTCATGGCTTTAAACATGCTAAATAGACACCATGTCATTTTCAAACTTGAATAATGTTAGGAATAAAATTAGATTTTCTCCTGAACACTCATTGTATTGATGCTTGAAGTATGTTTCCTAAATTTAGACTTTGCCATAGATGTTGTACTTACTAAGTTATTTAAGTAATGGCGCTAGCGCAGATTAAAGAAGTAACTTCATAATAATCAAAATATCAGAGCCATAATCTTTTCTCCCCCTGCCCCAGCTTCTGGCCATGATTCACTTTAAGCCCAGATGTTGCCTCATGGAGCAATGTTAGCATCCTTTACTTGCATTGAATCAGTTAGCTCCCATTCCCAATGGGATACACATGTTCCCTCTGCCTTTGGTTTCACGCTTGCAGAGTTACCGTTTGCTTGTTTCTCCTCCAGCATAAAAAGTGTATCATTTCTCTTTAACTGTGAGTTGTCTTTTTATTCCAAGATCTCAACATCTATTAAAACATTAATAAAAGTGTTACAGAATCCATGTGAGGAAGGAAAAGGACAAGATAGATTTGTAGCAACGCACAAAACCACAGAACTTTATTCCAGGATGTGAAAACATCCTCTCAGATTGAAGCTCATGATATAAGTTTCCGCAGACAAGAAGGATATGTGGATATATATGGATATAGAAGGATATACCTGTTCTGAGATATATTGAATAAAATCTTTCATGGTCACAAGTACCCTTTGATTTCTCCTGTCATCCAAAAACAGGGATGTAAATGCTCCTGGTTTAAAAATATCATAAGAAAACCAGATGAAGAAGCACATCAGTAGTTAAAAAGTGACAATATTTCTCCAAGATTGCAAAGCAATGCAATTCAAACAGTCCTCACACACCTTCTCTTTCAACACTTCAGAAGACAGGCAGAAAACTCAGTTTCCAGTGTAATCATATGTTTTATTACCTTCTGATGCTCAGGTAGCAAAAGGGGTGATCACATTGTAAACGGACAGACAGCTAAACTCCTATATTATGTGCACCAAAACATCTCCTTGTCTCCTCCTCAGAAGTTATCCTTATCATTTGATTAGGTGGAAAGAATCCATCATTCAGAATACAAACAAATTTTTCTTCATGTGCTGTCATTATCCTTTCTTGCCATCTCTGCTTAAAGGCAACAGAATGCTTCTAAATTAATAAAATCAATCCATAAAACTAACTATAAATGTTTTAAATATTTGTTTCTCAGTCTGAATTTATTTTTATAAAACCATGGTAGATGCTCTTCATTCATCCTTTGGAAAGATAACTATGGGTATTCTTTCCCCCGCAGGATTATGCCTTTGAACATGAAGAAATCATTGGTTTCTCCGTTCATTTTTTATTTTCTACGTTAATTAAAAACTTGTCCAGATGGCACTGTACAAATGTCTTTCATGCAGATTTCTGGCTTTGAAATGCAGCTACCCACCTCAAAATACAGCATTGCCGTCTGCCTGGGAAAATAGCTCTCCATGGTTCATTTTAGGTATGGTATTGTGCGGAGGAGAGACTGTGTCACTTGGAGTAAAAGGAGAGGAGGGGACATTCATCTCCAACCTTCCACTTTTCATGAAAATCTCCATGTAATTATTTGTGTGTGCATATGTTTTGTGCGTGTGTATATATATGTGCGTGTACGTATGTGTATGCACATATAGATGCCTCAGAAGTAAGAATAACCGAAAAATTCATATTACCTTAATATAATGTCTACCTGTAATCCTCAGCCAGGTGGTTAATGAGAGCAGAAACAAGTAGCATCAACTTATTTCACATCTCTTGAGGCAAATGATTAAATAACGTTTAAATCGCCGCCCAAGAAGTGCCAGAAAATCACATGCCCTCACTAGGTCCGATTTCCCAACTCAGGAGGACTCTGAGAAAGCATACAAGCACATAAATCTTTATTCAGGGAAAGACAAAATGGTGATACACTTAGCACACAGTAAGAGTAAATCCTCCTCCCTTGTTCACCCCTCTCAAGATGCCTCTCGTCCAGGAGAAGCTATCTATCCGCAGGGATCCCTTGGCACCTGCAAGCTGCCCCTTCAGCCTCACCAGGCGCTGCCCTGGCCCCCCCCAGCTCAGGAATTCCCCCATGGGCACTTGGATCACCGCAGTCCTCTCCTGGGCAAGGTGAAGGTGAATCCTCCAAGGTGAATCCTGCCATCCTCCACACAAATACTACTTTTTTGACTGCACTCAAGGAGGCCTCACGCTAAGGCATTTCTCACCAAAGAGCCTGCTACGTGTCTCCATCTCTTACAGTGAAATCCCATTGCAATGGAAAGAGCATTCAGAGCTGTGTAACCACTGTGTTCCTGCTTGCCCAGGAACAAGGTCTTTGCCACAAGTTAAAATCACCTTCTCTTTTTCAAGAGCCAACCTTCCTGCAGAACCCAACCTGCCTGTGGTGGCTCCCCAGGTGTTACCAGAGGAACTGTTGGTAATTAGCCAATGTAAACTAAGGCCTCTGTGGTCCTGCTTTCTGCTATTCACCAACAGTGGGATAGAGACCTCTTTACTTTCTTGAATTGATAGACTGACATGTATATATAGTTATTACAAACAAATATTGATTTCCTATAAATAATGTATTATGAGCTCTTGAACTGCTCAAGTCAGCGACTGCTTTTTTTCATACTGTGCCTGCGGTCCTGTCTGCATGCCGCAGATTTTACTGTCATTGCAGTTCAGTTGCATGCATAACATAGTAATCAGATAAAAATGGCTATGATGTGTCAAGAGCAGAAAACCATAAAACATTTTCTTTAGCAGCATGTGATCTAAGACTTCTGTTTGTGAAAGAGTCAACGCAGTGTGCTATCCCTGTTTGAATATATGGCTTCAAAACACTGCAGTTAAAAGCTATAGGAGAGCTGGTTTAACATACAGGATGACATCATATTTTCTTCCATGCCTCCTAACTAAAGAAAAACAAACCCATCAGGCCAGGTTTTATTTTCCTCTATTGATTCCAGATATCTCCATTAATCTCAACCTTAAGAAGAGATACTACTCCTTCCTCCAAGGCTATCAAGGGAGGACAGCAAATAGAAAGTCCATAGGAATATGAACAGTGGCTATGTGACAAGGAGAAGAAGGTTAACAGCCTTAACCGTATCTGATGAATTAAATGTTTACTGCTCTGTGGGTATTTGGTCTGCAATGCCTGCCACTGATATCAATAGAGGTCTTGTTTAAAAACCTCAGGTTGCATTCTCAAAATTCAGGGGATAGACTGGACTTTAAAGGTCTGACTGTTGAAAAAGGTGAAATATTTTTCCTTCTACTTTCACTCTGATTACACCCCCTTGGAAAGCAAACAGGATCAAATCTTAGTATTGGACTTCAGAAAGGAAAATGCCTAGATAGATGGTCTAGCTCATTTAACGTGGCCCCGTGAAGGTTTGTTCCTTGCAGTTTATTTTCTACTACTTTATTCAAAGTGTTTTTCAATATTTGAACAAGAAATGTTGCCCTTTGGAAGAGTTTGCCAGATCTGTCAGGGCTTGTATTACTGTAATTAGTCTTACATTACCCCTTTTGTTCATCTACCCCAGGTTTTAGGCTGCTGTATCTCACCAGTTATTTTTCCAGTCCTTGCAGAAAACGTTCTATAAGGAAACTCATTACTACTAAGAGATGGGGAAAGGCAATGCGAAATCCTGGTCTGTTTAAAGTTGATTACAAAAATGCTAGAGTGATTGTAATGGGGCCAGGACTAGACACACAGGCAAAGCGTTTCTCCACACATAGATTTAGTATGATACTCAGCTTAACAGACTGGGGGAGAGAGGAGTGAAAAGAGGAGAAAAGCTCTGCCTTGTGCCCTCTTGAGTCTGGGCTGTTGTTGCTGCTAATTTAGATACAAATGCCACCATCAGCAGTTTGCGTGGACCCTAGCACTGCTTTGAAACCCCACTGAGATACCTTCCTGGCATATTTTACTCTGATGCTATGATTTGTGAGCTTAATATAGCTCCATGGCTCTGCCAATGGCTCTCCTCCAGTTGGGTATAAAGACTTTAGGTCCCTCACAAGTCACCACTCGCCCAATTCAGTTGGCTAAAAGGGGTGGCATGAGGAAAAAGGCTAAAGCCTCTACTCTTTCATCTTAATTTTGGTGCCTTGGTTTTGGTGGTAACGTGTTGTCTGGCTTGTAACAAATTATACAAGCTCCCCATGTTCCAGCTTCTTCACCTTTAAAATGGGAATAATGATTTCGGCTTTTTAATGTACTTCGAAACATGTGGACATAAACCACTACCAAGAGAAGAAGGTTTTATTTTTTTTTTTATATTTTGTCTTTTTAATACAGGCTCAGTCCATAAATTATCAGCATTACCTCTCTAATGTGAATACATTTTCGTTGTTGTTGTTGAAGATACTCTTCAACACTTTGCTGATAATATAGAATCTCTGTCTACTCTTCCTGATAATTTCTATAAAACCTCATTCTGTCACCAGTAATATATATTTTACTGAAGGCTGTGTGTCCTTGTCTTGTCAGAATCTGCAGCCTTCACTTTCTTCTTTCACCCACAGTTTTATGTGTACTGCAACAGTCATGAGTAATTTTTGTTTCCAGATCCAGCATAAAGAAAAATCACTAGTTTATGGGACAAGCTATTATTTCCTCATATTATGTTGCACTCCCCTTTTTTCTGCATTATCCGTTGCCCTTTAAATCCCTTGCTTAAAACCTCCTTGGTGATTTCTTTATTTCTCCCCTAAGCAGCCTCTTATTTTCAGGTTGGTTTCCCTGCAGGTTAGTCTATCATCTCACTTTTCCTTTACATTCCTCCATTCCAGAATCAGTATTTTGCAATCTATGCTGGATATCTGGTGGACTAGACGTCCCGGATCTAATGTGTGATTACTGGAGGTGAATCACTGCCTTTCCATGTAAGTGCACAGGAAGGTGATGAGGCTAACCATCCAGGAAAGCACCTGGAAAAGGCAATGACAGGAATCAGTCATGTGCATGACATCTGGCACTCAGCAGTCACAGAGCACTCAGAGCTGCAGCCTCTGATCTGTGGGGTGACCCGGGGAGAAACGTGTCCTTAATGTCCCAGGTGTGGCTCTGGTGGGAAACAAATGGAGATTTTGGCTCTCACAGGTGTGACAGACAGCACAGTGCTGGTATTTCCTCATCAGTGGGCAGACGCCTGTGAGAAAATGTGGTGGCCTCAGGCCCACAGCAGGGAGGAGGTGTTTGGGCTCTGCCATGGCTCCTTCAGAGGATGCCTCACAGCTCTGTGCTCCGGAGGCATGCAGGGAGGCAGAAGTCATCTCCACCACCCCAGTGTTCAACAGTTTAGGCACTTCCAGTGGTGTCCAGGTGCCTGACAATAGGCAGCCAGTCTGCTGGAAACACCACAGGGCTTTGGTATGTTCTGCTGTGCAACCTGAGCCCAGACTGCTGAGAAAGAGCTGTGAGGAAGTCAGTGGGATGCTAGAAAAATAAAAGTACAGCCAAGGGTAGGGGTATTGAGATGGGGGTGGTCAGTCACTCAAGGATTCAGGAGGGAAAATGGCTGAGTATGAGTTCCTGAAGGAGGAAAGCATGGAGGCTGGTCAGGATGAATGGCAAAGCCTGGGGTAGTGCAGTCGGTCAGGTCACCAGCTCGAGTCACTGGTGTGGGCAGAGCGGGTGGGAGACAGCAGCTCCGGGACACCCAGACCTGGCCCTTCCCCTTTTGGTGTCCCTGGAGCCAGTAAAGTCTCCACGGGTGCCGCACAGGGAGCAGACCTCAGCCTGACAGCTCATTAAATCCTACCTGTCCTCCATGTCTCTTAGCTCATAAATTGATTTACATTTCTAAGTTGTGTTTCTCTTACTTGCAGAGTCTCTTTGCACATAGCTAAAAATGTCCAAGCAAGCTGACCCGAAAAACTGGGCTATAACAACCATGTTTTTCACGTGGTCAACAGCCCACTCTGCCACCCCTGCTCTTCCAGGTGACCCTTTGCTCTAAGACCAAGGAGTGACTTCTTTTGTTCTTGCTGAGGAGCTCTAGTTATCCAAACCATGATTTCACATACTCAGACATAGGAAGCAGAAAACTTTAGCTAAAGGATTTAATCACCACTTGACAATTCTGGTACATGGTATCACACATCTATGGTTACTTTGTGTCTCTGTAAATTTATTTACTTATTGTGTCTTTTATTAATGCACAATGGATGTGCATTAGTGAAGCAACCAAAGTAGAATTAAATTGCTTTTCTATCTACTTTGCTATATAAATCAATAGATCTGTGACAGTAATGTGTTTTAAACACACAGAAATGCTGGATACTTCTTTTCATAGTGAGTTGTCCAAATATTTGCTTGCTATCCTCAGAATACTTATATTCTCTAAGCAAAAAAATTATATCGCTTTTTTCTTTTGCACTCTATATAAAAGCTTAGCTTTGCCTCTTCATTCACTTCTATTACCTTTGTTATTTTTCACAGACCTGTACACAGGTCCATATATTTCTTTAATAGGTTTTAAATTTTACTGCAGCCCCTTGTTATTGGCTCCCTAGCCAATTTACTTTACTCAGCAATATGATCTATTCGAGTGGAAATGGGAAGTTTATGCGATGGTCTCCCTAGACTTGTCTGAATATATTATGCTCTGAGCCAGGCTGGCCAGCGTGCACCTTTATCTTAGAAGCTATGCAGTCTTGTAATGCTTGCACAGGGGCCGCTGGAAACCCAAGATCCCGTGACCATGTGGGGCAAGGAATTGAATTGCTGCAAACACAAGATCACTAAAGGACTCTGTGTACATGTTATTAAGCTGAAAGCAATTAAATGAAAAAAAATGTTTGGGGGAATGCTCCACTGAGGATACCATCCAGCACTGGAAAATTTCCTGGACTGGTAAGAGCAAGCAGAATATTTCCAAACCCCTCCTTCATCAGCCCGTGATGGGGTGCATCATTCAGAAAACTGGTTCCGGTTTTGCCTGGTTTCTCTGATGTCTTCAGGGCTGGCCAAGCCCTCATCAAGGCTCCAAATGCAGGCATAGTTAGACAGTGTAAAACCACTTTTAGATCTCACAAGCCTCCTTCCAGTCTTATACTGAACATAGCTCGTTGAGAACAGAAAAGGCGTATCCGTCTAGTTCATATAGTCATTTATAGTTGGGTCAACTGGAAGAGAGCTTCCAAGCAGGTCTAGAGCGTGGTTTAGGTTTAATCCCATATATCCCAACTGAGACATCTTTATCAGTCTACTGTCACATCCCGTATTATCACTGTGTTGCTACTGTAGCCCAGTTTAGTCTCTGAATGGACTGTATGACGGGGTAGGCTGCAGTGGAGAGAACAAGGTTCACCAACCCTAACGGTCTACTCTAGTCCTTTATTCCTGTCCCATTGTGTGCCCATCACTCTGTTTTTAGCTCTACGTAGCCATTTTTTTCTGTGACAAATGTTCTTACTTCCTGCCCTTGCTTGATTAATCTTTTCACCAGCTGTATTTGTGTTTGCAGAGTATGTGTTGCTATGCATTCATTTCACCACCTCCACACCTCAGAGCATTGGCAACAATCACTTACATTCTTTAAACAAAAATGCTGTTAACTCTTTGCATCCAAACTAAGAAAAAGAAATGTCAGTATTATGGATTGTGACTGGATAATGATTTTGCTATAAGATCCTGTGCACTGCAGGAGGCAAAGGAGGGACAGCATCACCTGGGAAGACATATAATAGACAATATTTGGCTTGATAGAGTCGTGGGTCACTCTCTGTTTGCTCCTTACTTTGCGGAATTGTAATTATTAGCAACAAATTAATATACATGCCCAACACGAGCTGGCACATAATGAGGAGGAGAGTGGGTGGCAGAGCAGCAAGATGTTTGACTGTGGTTAAATAACAAGTAGGTAAAGTTCTAGCAAGTGCTCAAGAATATGTGCTGTGGCTCCTGGGTTTTGAAAGACCAATGACACGGCCATTTGTTGTGCACTGACAACAATTTCCTGCCTTTGTATCAGCTATCGGAAAGAAACTGCCCACCCAAAGCCTTGGCAGATTGTGCTGGGGCCCGGGAGAGGTGTTTGCTTTCTTCCAGGCTGCATTGCTGGGGCTGAGCACATTTTGTCCTGTCAGTCACTTAATTAAGACTTGTCTGTCGGATGTGGCAGGTGCAGCTTGCGGTGTCAATGGCCAATATCTGCATGTTCCTGTTCTGCTCCTTCCCAAATGGAAATGTGCAATTGTCTTAAAGAGAGTTAGTTTCTGTCTTTGCTTTTGCTTTAAAGTATGCGTACAATTTACAGATAAGCTTTTTTTGTTGGTTTTTTCTTTGATTACGTTTTATTTGCTCCTTTACATTTATTTCAAAGAGAGCATTGTTACGAAAAGCTCCAAGGACAGTCTGTGCTGTTTTCCCTGCTCCATAATTTTCTCCTTACAATTTTTCTTCAAAGAGTGAATAATACACCATTCAATGCATTGAAACTGCACTCTGCTAATGGAAACGCTGCCTGGAGCTGCTTTGAAACGGTGGTCCAAACCAGCCCACAGCACTGAGCAATCTGAGATGAGCACCAGAAGTCCCCTGGTATTGCTGTGTCCTGGCAAGTCATTTTGGCATTCATGGGAGCTATCGCAACAAAAATTTGAATCTTCTGTGCTGGGTCTTTCAGGTCTCATCAGGATTTGTCTTCAAAAGCTTCACTTGTTTGCCTAATGCAGTGTTTCAGAACTGGCAAAGAGTCCTTACACAGAATCGCCCTGTCCTCTGATGTCAGGACAGCTCCTTCAGACAGTTTGTCCTTCTCTCTTCTGCCTCATTTGGTTCCTTCCCAGCTCATCCTCCCTCTTGTGCCCCTGCTTTCCTACCTGACGGCCATGCAGGCAGGTGCTGCTCACTTCTACTTCCTATGGGCACCCTCATTTCAGCTCCATGCCAAAGGTCCCTACCTCCACGCTCTTTGTATCCCAGAGCCCGGTCTCTCCCCAGCAGCGCAGTATCCATCTATGATAAATCTCCAGTTCTTCCTCCTCCACAATTTCCTTTCACAGTTACCATGTCAGAGAAAGCACTGGCAAGAAAAGTCAGTGAAGGTTCCTACCAACTGGTCATTCATTTTATTATGTCTTTTTGGCACCAATCTTTTCGTCAATAGTCATTTATGCCTGCCAGAGAAAGTGTGCGGAGAGTCTGCCAACGTGGAGTGAGCTCCTGAGATTTCGCTGTACGTCTCCTGCAGTGAGTACATTTCTTGAAGTCTCAGCTCTGGGAACGCTACGATCATTTGAGAATCTGATTTTATCTTTCCATGGAGTAAGTCGTGAGTTCTCGTGACTACGGAAAAAAAGCCTGGGTGATGATCAAGCTAGACAGAGGCACCAGAGCAACCTCACAAGGCTCGCTTTATGGAAACTCCTCTCCAAACCCATGCCAGGAACCCGGGGCTCGGAGGCGACTGACTGGTGAGGTCTGAACCCTGGCAGCGAGACCCAGGAGGCAGCGGCTGGGTCCTCCCCCCGCCCCAGGTCCCCAGCCGGGAGGCGCCGGGGGGGCGGCGGCGCGGGCAGGCGCGGCTCCTTGCCCTGCCGCAGCAGCGCGGCCGCCCGCCGCCTGCGGACTACAACTCCCAGCGTGCCGCCGCCACCGCCCGCCCGCCGGCACAGCCCGCCCGCCTCGGCACTGCCCGGCTGGGCTCGGCTGGGCTCGGCAGGGCTCGCCGCCGCCCGGCTGTGCCCCGGGGCGCTGGTGGCAGCGCGGGCGGCGGGGCGCGGCGGGCGCCGCCGGTGGCGGAGGCGGGAGGGAGGTAGGTGTGCGGGGCGGGCAGCGCGGCGGGCGGGCCAGCCGCCGTGCCGGGCAGGTGAGAGCCCCGCGGGAGGAGGAGGCGGAGGCGGAGGAGGAGGCGGAGGAGGAGGAGGCGTGCTCCTGCCTGGCGGGGTGTGCGTGTGTGTCTGTGCGCCTGTAACCTCGGTATCACTCGGGTCACACAGTTGCGTGTGGATCCAGCATCTCCCCGCGCCGGCGGGGATCGTGTTTCCTAGCGTGGCCGGTTCCCGCTGAGGTCCCGAGAAGAGCGTGAGTGAGCAGCGTCTCTTATCGATCACGTATATTCTATAGGCGCACATGTGTTTTCTACGCATGCAACACATTTATTGGGCTGCAGGCTTTTCCTGATGACACCGGGCATTCGGCCTCGAGGGGGGATGGGGCGCAGAGGAAGGGGGTAATAACGAATTAATTGCAGATGAGAAGTAATATCCGCCTTTGAGTCATCAGTCTTTGAGGCATAATTTCATTCCAAAAGCTCTTAATCAAACTGGAGATCTGCTATAGGAAAGCACTGCTTTTCCCATAGGATTATCGGATTTCCACCAGAGAATACAGATCCCGGATTATTGAGCTACATGGGATTTGCGTGTTTCTTCTAATTAGTCTGAGAATCTGAGTTTAAAATTCTTTATTTGGAAGGGGGTGGGGGAGTTACTTGCTTGTAAAAGGCTAGACGTCTCTTTTCCCTGACATTTTATGCCGTTATTCTGGTCATCCTGTGCTCTGTCGATGACTTACTGCCTTAATTGGATATGGGTGTCAAAGGTTGATTAGACTCCCTAATAGATTTTGGATCTGCAAGAGGATTGCAGTTTTAAATGCGTAGTTAAAACAATCGTGTTTGCCATCTCCCCTCCAACAGTTGAGAGGAAGGCTGATATATTACATTTGCGTTATCTTCTCTTTGGTTTATTAATGTATCATCATGAGGTTGTCGGGTTTGGTTTTGTTGGTGTTGGTTTTTTTTCCCCTCTGCTCTTTCATTTGCAGACCAAAAAGAAATGAATGTCAGAGAGGATTTGTTTAATCATTTAACAGCTGACACAAGCCACGTCCCTAACAAAACGTTGGTGAAAGAGTAGAAGAGCAGCTCCGGTACCGTGAAGCCGCTTCAGCGGGTCAGGGGCAGCGTTTGCGGAAGGATGCGGTAGCCCAGGAGTCGGGGCTGGCCGGGACGAGGTCGATGGCTTGCATGGAGCTTCTCTACCTGGCCGAGGAGAGCAGGCAGGCACCCCTGGGCACCGCCACCGGCTGGAGCCTGCCCTCCCCTCCCTACGAGCAGCAGCAGCAGCATGAGGGGGGTGAGGGGGACCCCAGAGCAGCCGCTGCCGTGGCAGCCCTGCGCTGCGAAAGACATTGCAAGCCCTTGCAGAGGGGCCCTGTTGCTGAGCCCCCCCCAGCACCCCAGCCTTCTCCCCGGGGCACCTCGCCCCAGGAGCACCCAGCACCCCCCGGCACCTCCCAGCCCTGCCACCCACCTGAGCACTTGCCTGGGGAAGGGGACGGAGGGAAGAAGAAAGCCTGCTGCTGTGCCCAGGAACTCGAGACGTCATTCACCTACATGGATGAAAATGTGAACCTGGAGCATGCAAGAAGTCCCCCCAGTCCTACAGGTGGTCACTGCCAGGATGCCCCTCTGCAGCAGCATTCCTGCAGGGAGCTGCCGCCCGAGTGGGTGCATGATTCTCCTTCCCTGGTCTCCGAGGAGGACGACGCTGCCTCAGAGGCAGCGGCAGGGAAATCTGTGGACTATGGGTTCATTAGTGCCATTTTGTTCCTGGTTAGTGGCATTTTGCTGGTGATCATTTCCTACGTGGTACCCAGAGACGTGACTGTGGATCCCAACACCGTGGCTGCCCGGGAGATGGAGAGGCTGGAGAATGAGAGTGCTAGGATTGGGGCTCACTTGGACCGCTGTGTTATTGCTGGGCTATGTCTCTTAACCCTGGGGGGAGTGGTGCTCTCCAGCCTGCTGATGATGTCCATGTGGAAAGGGGAGTTGTACCGGAGGAGCAGGTTTGCGTCCTCCAAGGAGTCTGCAAAGCTCTATGGGTCTTTCAATTTCAGAATGAAGTCTGGTGCAAATGATAATATGCTCGAGCTGTCGTTAGTTGAGGAAGATGTGCTTGCCATAGATAATTAGTGTGGTCATGTTTTTTAAGGCAGCATTTCTGCAGGAAAATGTTTTGTTAAAGAAAACAGATGCGGCTAAAGATAGCTGGTGATGCAGTTTATTTGTCTGACAAGAACATTTTTTTCTTAAACTCTATAATCGAATGTTTGCAGTATATGAGCACTTGTTGTAAAGGGAAAACGTGCCAGAGAAAATGCAACTGATACAAAGTAATGAAAACCACTGAATAAAAAGAGATTTGTGATAAGTAGGTTCCTCAGATACTCCTTTATCCTAATGTAAAACATTCCACTGGTGTCTTGCCTATATAATTTTTTTATTACTCCCATATAGAACAGGAATGACCTTGACACTTTGGAAGCTGTTAATTATTGCAGCCTGCAGGATTATTAACAGTCTACTTGGTAGACTGTTAAGAAGCAGGACCAATAATCAAACAGCAGGGCTAATATTTAATTGAGAGATGCTTTTTTATCCTTTAATTTTAAGCTGATCCCTTCTCTTCTATTGAGTGAGAGCTAAGGGAAAAAAGAATGCCACTTGGTCACGACTTGCAACAAACCTCCCATATTTTCAAACCATTGTACAATTAGTGATGATTATTTAAAATATAAAATGAGAAGCAGAGGGCAGGGAACCATATGGCTCATGGTATTGGTAGGAGACAAAAGGCTCTTTCAGCTTGAGGTCAATGGCTCCATTTCAGTTCAGATTAGCAATGACTGATAGTCTTTAACTTCTGATAGCTATAGTGACCCATATAAAAGAAGTTTAGTTCCTGGTGGACAGATGTCTTTGTATGAAAACTGCCATAACTTGAATTGACTGACGTCTTGTTTGGAGTCTCAAAAGACCTAAAGAGTGAAAAAGCATGGGGATGCTGAGACTGAACACTTCTCCTTCAGTATGGATGCCAGAAGAAATTCAAGCTCAGCTGCAGGGCTTTGCTTATACTGGGGCTGTCTACATCTTACTAGTCCTTTTGAAACTTCAGTTTTATGTCACTAGGCTGTCAGCCTTCTCATAACCAGCAAGGAAAGGTCAGGAAGGAGCTTTCTGGCACTCGTTCAATAAAAACCAATTTATTTGTAAAAAAATAAATTGTCAGGAAATACAAAGGTTAAATATCAGGTAGTTTACTGACTGACATGGGGCTTACTTAACGTAGGGGATGATCAAGGGTACGTGTTATTATTAATCACAGTTCTGTGGCACAGTAGCCAAAAACCTGTACCACTGATGCTATTTACTTTATTATCAGCCAGTTTCTGTGGAACATTAAAGTTGTGTTCTTGCAGTGCTGAGGAAACCAACAAAGATTGTTGTATGCACCGCTGTCAGTTCTTGCTGAACAGTGGTTAATATGTGTGTATATATATCCTGTTAACATATATATGTATGTTAATATATATATATGTGTCCCTGCCAAAGCCAAACATGGGCGAAGAGCTCTGTCTGTACAGCCCCTGGCTGCAGAGTCTTAGTAGAAACATGTGATTCACCGTCACAGCCTTGTCAGTCATGAGTTAAGTCTCGAATATCAGGAATATCAAATATTTTTTAAATGATACTTTTTTTTCCCACTGTGACATACCTGAGAAGAGTTCTCTTAGGAAGGGGAGAGGAGATCTCCTTTATGACTCCTTTACCCAGAAGTATGTGGCAGCACAAAGTTCCGAATAACAAGTGGCAGGTGAAAACATGGGGTCCTCACATGGAGACACTGAACACTGTTTTGCCACCTCGTTCCTCATTCACTCTTCTCTGGCTGTTCATATCAGGAGACATGTGCAGCACCTGTGTCTGGCACTCACCTAGTTCAGTCCCTCCTGCTTGCCTGCCATGGGTGCTGGCACGGGTGCCTTCGACCGAGGGCCCATGGAGCTGCACTGCTCCAGGTTCATGCCTTTGGTCACTGTAAATAGCATGATGTGGTACCCAGGCTTTAATGTTGGCCCTGCAAAAGAGATGCTGCTTCAGATGTTATCTGCTCTAACTGTCACTTTAGTTCAGTGTTACTTGATAATTAAAGGAGCAGCCTTATTAGGCAGTGCTGCTGCCTAGTAGATTATTTTTCCAGTTTATGTCATGATGCAGAGCGTCTTTGTAGGCAGGAACTCAACAGTGGCCAGCATCTCCACAGTCGTCTTTGGAGAGCTTACATCCCTCTGGATGTGTCATCAGGGATTCAGGACGGAATTTCTAGGGTAAATAAATGGAATAGCTTCCAGATGTGAGGAGAAGCCTTCAGCCTGTTGTGATTGGTGAGCGTGAGGAAGGAAATAGCCTGAGAAGCAGGACACAGAGGAGACAGGCTCCTCCTTAGCTGGCTTTGCCTGCTGGTGGGTACAAGGACACTACCTGCAGGGCCTGCCACCGGCTCGAGGTGGGGCAGTGGGGACACCGCTGCCTCCTGTCCTGCCCCGAGCATGGGAAGGGACTGGCCATGGCCTCCAGAGGTCCAGGGAAGCCCGTGCTGAGAGAAGGCAAATGGTGCTGAGCTGGGTGCAGCAAGATGGCATGGGGCAAGGGACAGACGTTGTGGGGGATGCAAACCCTTTCACCAACCTTGACCCCTAACAGGAATCACTGTACTCACCTACACAGCAGAAGCCCTAAAACTGAGGCTGGTGGTTTTGAGAGCCATTATTTTTATTTTTTAATGATACATATCTATAAAATTGGAGTACATTCCATTATTGCAGAAAGATGACAGCTAAAGCTGTAAGGATCACAGATTTCTTGTAGGAACCGTGGCATGCCTTAATGCTGATTATTAGCACTAGAAAAGGGAACGCTCCCCTGACTGTCAGTATGTTATTATCAAGTGAGAAGTTTTCTGACACTTTGTAAAATGCCTGTCATAGATCATGAGCCTGCAATACTTAAATGAACCCTCAGTTTTTCCCTGGCCATTTTAAGGAACCATAAGTCAACCTAATAATCTAAATATACGCTGCAGAAGTGTGAGGAGTAAGAAAGTTTAAGTAACAGGACTAACAGTTTCTTTTTTTTAGTGTTAGTGTGTGCTACAAAAGAGGCAAAGGAAGGCCTTCAGAGTGCAGGAGTTTAGCAGATAGAAACCCTCAGGACATTTCTCTGATCACCCAACGAGATACCTTTACAGGTTACAGGACTGTGTGGGTTGGTGGTGCGATATAAAATCTCTGGACTCAGGTTCTCGTGCTGTGCAGTGTGACCGAGACCAAAACGCTTGCTTTCTGGTGGAAAATGAATGTATTAGCCCACTGCCCGGTGAACGAGCCATCGCATTGTTCACCTCGCACGAGGCAATACCAAAAGCTGAGGCCAAAGGAAATTAATTGCCCTCTCGTGCACTCTCGCAATTTGATTTCCCCTGCTCAAAATTTAAATGCTTTAAGGGTACAAGTGTGAGAAAAATTGTTTGGTTTTTTTTCATTGCCTGGGCTAAACTTGTCGCATGGATCATTGGAGAGCTTTCTTCTTTGGGGATCTAAATTTTGGGGTGTACCAGGTGGGTTTTTGGTGCCCCCTGGAGTACCCCTGAAACGTATCAAGATTTGTGCTGTCAGTCAGTCTATTTCTGACCGACCCTAACATCGAAACGTGACACTTTCCCATTTTCTACCTCATGATGTGTCCACGGGCCAGGCCCTGCTCTGGCCTCGGCCTTCCCGCTGGAGGAACCTGGAGGCCTGCAGCCATGTCGTGGCCAGGCTCCCCCGCGGCCAGGCGCTGGCAGCCAGCGGCTGCCCCCCCGCTGTTCAAACAGCTCCCCGCTGACCAGTTTTCTCAGTTTCTTTTTCTCGGTGAGGCGTTTTTTGGCCGAGGCTGGCCGTTTGGGAACTGCTTGGTGCCTGCTGGGGACTGTTACCGAAAAGGCAGCCCATGGCCCCGAGCTGCCGGCCCCGGCAGGGCAGCGGGCGCCCAGGGCGGCTCCCAGGCGCAGCCGGCCTCCCCTCCTCACTGCCAGCCCGACGCCCGCCCCGCAGCAGAAATGCCTGAGACTTCTCGCCTAGGAAGCTACGCTGGGTTGTTGCTGGTTTTGATATGTTTACAGTTTTTTAATCTTTGTAGTTCTTTTAAAAATCTGTCTGTAATGAATATAAAGTTTACCGACTGGGAAAGCAACCGATTTAACCTTGTAAAACTCCTTTTTGACCCACGACAGGGCAAAATGTCACAGTCCATCATGAGCTTTTCAACAGTGCATTTGATGCCTTACTATAATAGCAACGGTGTTCTGTACAGATTGAAAAATAAAAATCTGTAAAGCTGAGTGCTGTCGTCATGGTCCTCTTTGCTCCCCGCTGGGCGGCCGGTGGCAGTGCTTGGCTTTTCCCCACCGTGTCGCGGGCACAGCCCCTCGTCCTCAGCCGCCAGGAGGGGCGGCAGGGCCACGCCGGCAGCAGGGCCATGCTGGCAGCAGGGCCACCTGGCGAGAGGCAGTCCCAGATCAGGCTGCGCCGGCGCATCGAGCTTGTCCCCAGCTCACCTCAGCAGCCATGTCCCTGCCAGCCGGTCCTTCCCAGTCAGAAACTGCCAGACAATGCAGGCTTTAAAACTCCGCTACGCCAGTGTCCCGCCTAACTCTGTATAACCAAAAAACTGAAGAGAAAAGAAGGAGGATGAGACCAGCCGGGGCTGCGTGAGGCCAGGGAGGTGCTGTGGCGGGAGGTGGGTGTTGAGCCCCTGCCTGCTATAACGCTGTGCGTAACCACCTTGGTACCACGTCCTTGCCCCGGCCTGGCTCTGCTGCAGCCAGGGCTGGACGGCAGATGGAGCTGGGCCTAGCGCTGGCCACAGTGGCAGTGGGTGGACACGGCGTCCCCAGGAAGCACCGGTGGCAGCAGGTGGTGCAGGGAGAGGCAGGAGTGGTGCTCCTGGAGGGCTGCGGGCTGGGCATGGTGACCTTGGCTCACCCTAGGGAAGACATGGCAGATTCACCTCCCCCTTCCAGAAGGGACACTAGCATGCCATGGCTGTACCAGAGTCAGGCAGCAACGGGGGGTGCTGGTGTGGGGCCAGCAGGGACCAGCGCCAGCAGCTGAGCAGGACCTCCAAGGGAGCCTGGGTTTGCTCCTGGCTCACATTTTTTTGTTTCTCCCAGATGCCCAGTGCATGTCAGTTAAGCACCTTACCCACCTCTGACAAGCCCAGTTCCCCCCCCCGATGCGATACGAAGGTATGCCAATGCCTTGAAATGTCACTTTTCATCCCAGTGTGACAGGATCAGACCCTTTCCTGCCACTGTTGCATGAATCAAAGCGGGGGTGGGAGTGCTGCGATGGGTGCGGATCCAGGCTGGAGCAGGGGCTGTCTGCTCTTATTACCAGTTTCCACCGTACTGGATACAACAGGGCCCCAATTCGCAATTCAGATTTCAGACTGTTACTGCTATAGCAGTAATGAATGTGTCCCTGAGGTGACCAAATTGGCTGCAGTAATGTTGCACTGGTGCCAGTGTGCAACTGATGGTTAGTAAGAGGTTAAGAGAGTAGGTGTATTTATAGATATGACAATCCATCAGCTTAAAGATCTGGGAGGCTTTCTAACTGAAAACAAACACTAAATTAATTGTTTCTCTTTTCGACTGGACTCTTCTTAATCTTACCTTTTTGAATTTTGCAGGATTCATTGTTATGTACTATGTTCACAGGGACTTTTTACCCCCACATTTCTAAGTCCTGGCAAGGTCAAGAGTCCTGTAGACTGCAGGGAGGTGAGACTTCTCTGATTTTCTTATCAGTTTAAATTAAATTGGGGCTGTTACAAATTTGCATAAAACCAGACAAGACAAGAACCTCTTCTTTGAAATGAACCTGGTTAATATTTGTTTGTGTAAATGTAAATGCACTGCCCACTGTAGAAACTGAACCAAATAATGCACGTTTTTATTAGATTTTCAATACAAATCCACAGTTAAAATACTTCTGCAGACTTGCTGTATTAAAGACTTGTAAAGAGTGTTCTGCTCATTTATGTGCAGATTTGTTCTCCTTTAGGTATGGTAAAAATACTGAGGTACTACCATTAACTGAGTTGCACTTCACGGGCATTTGGTTGTCTCTGTGAACATCTCTGTGGGCATTGCAATCTAACACACACATGTATTTTTTATTCACCTGCACCCAGAGTATAACCCACAGACCAGCACTGAAAGTGCTTCCGTCGGCATGTATGCAACTGCTTGAGAAGTGAGATATCATGGGGCATAACATAATGTTTACAAAAAGCCTCCTGCACATAGATATCAAAGCGCTGTATAGAACATATACTGCCCCCATTTTACAGATGAAGTGACTCACCCCCTTTGCCAAGAGAGCCAGTTGGAGAGCTGAGAACAGAAACCAAGGCCTCTGAAGTCACAGTCCAGCACTGCAGAAGGGGCTTAATTATTACAGAACGTCTAGAATAAATGAATACAAAAGGGATGGCAATTTTTTTTTCCTGAAGAATACCATTAAAGTTTAATTTCAAGTACAAAATAATTTTTAAAAATCCTAGCAAAGTCAACCCAAACTAAATTTTGCTAATATTTGCAGGAATATGGGGAAGGTTTTGCACATTTAAGTAATTTGTATTATAGTAAGCTTTTTTTTAAGGTATCAAAAAATCAATAGACTTCTGTTGAAATAATAAAACAGATGTCTTTATATCAGCACTAAAGGCTTCTCTTTTCCAATAATAATCTCTGCTTTGACAGATGTGTAAGCAGGGAAATTTAGCTATTGTTGAATAAACATTTTCAGACGCAAAATTGATTAAGTCCCTTTTGTAGAGGAAAAAAATCAATTCTTCCCATTAGAAGTATCTAAAAGATGTTGATCAGCTAGAAATGTAAATAAAGTCCTTTAATCACTATTCTCCAACTGCAGTGTATCCATCTACAGGAGATTGTCTTTTGTCTCTTTATAGCTTAAAATAAATTTGGTTCAACTCTAACATGAAGCAGCTTCTGAAAAACTAGCCAGAGTAACTGTGCTTGAATGTAAATAATATCAAGTAGCTATCCTGACGTTTTGTTACTGCTTTTCTCAAGGATTAGCTGTTCATGAAATGAATGTATACTTGATAACAATATATCCAAGCTGGGAACAAAAAAATATTCCCTGAAAGGCAGAGTAGTAGAAAGTACGTGACTATTTTCAGTTTCTATGTATTATCTTCTGATTTCATGTAATAAAGACAGTACTTTCAAAATCTCTTGATTAGTAATTGTTAAGGGCTATTAAGGGTCATGGAGGGCTATTAACAGAAAGATGCAAAGTCTCTAGCTCTGTAAGTCCCTAAGCTTCTGGTTGCTAAGAGCTGAGACAGTATGCCCGTGCATGCTTGCCTTACACTTTGGTTTAGATACAGCAGTATCTGCTGCAGGCTACTATCTAAGACAATTTTATGACAGCTGGACCTTTGATTTGATCCAGCCTGACCCGGTGTTCTCAAAACTTTATGCTTTGCCTATAGTGAGAATACCAAGTAGTTGCTTTGCCACTGTGGCTTCCCAAAGAAGGCACTACGGATCAATAAGTCACAGTCTTACCTTTGTTTTGCCCTCCTTACAGGAATGGTAACCATGGCTGGGAGAGCTCTTGAGAGGTCAGTTTCCAGTCTTCTGAACTTCATTCACCCTCCATCAGTCCTCCTGGATAATTGCTCATGGCTGTGAAATTGCTTTACTCAATTCCCTGAGCACTCTGGGGTGAATTTTATAAGGCTCACATGATTTGAAAATATATAATGTAGCCTCTTTTTCTGCTCTCTACCAGCTGAAGTTCTTAATATGTTCTAAAGTCTATGGATAGTCTGAATTGTTTTAGTTTTTTTTAATGAGGTAAAGAAAAAATAATAGACTGAAGCACTTCAGCCTTTTTAGCATCATTTTCAGTTGTGCTCCTCTTTCCCTCCCCACAAAGCAGAAAACCCATTCTTTCTTTGTCTTTTTTCTTTCTAGTATAAATATAGAGCACTTCCTTATGACCTTTATTTCTCTTCCAGCAGGATCTCACTTGCTGTCCTTGCATGTTGTCCTCACAAAAAAAAAAAAAAATTATTAAATATATGTCCCCCAGTGGGGATATTTCATAAATCTTAGGTCACTGTCATGTTTACAAATACTTCTTTTTCTTTCACGTTTTCATGTTTCACATATGCTTATCTTGTTTCTTTAATTTTGGTTAAGGATTTGCTAAATTTCCTGAATGTCTTTTTCCTTTAAACTTCTGTTTTGTGGGAGCGCACCAATTAGTGCTTTGAATTTACTGAAGTTTCTTGTTCCTTGGGACCCCTTGTCTGGAGGCAGAAATTATCTGTTATACCAGCACTATACTGTGTTGGGTTTTTTTTTTTATTGGTACGGGTTGAGCTTGGTGAGCAGCTTAGGGACTGGGTTCCCCACTCCAGCCCACCTCCATTCATTCCTCTCTCAGCCTTTCTTGCATGTGGGCAGCAATGGTCCAGGGTGGAGATTTTGTGGCACTCTTGCTTTTTAAGCCAAACCATATTACTAAGGAAAATACTACTGGCTTATCTATGGTATCAAATGTCAATGCATGGCTATTGAGATGGGAAATATCTTCACTTAAATTTCACAGGATATTGAAACCAGTCTTAGCAAAGAGGCAAGTTAGAGGCAAAATCAATATTAGACAGTGCTCAAATGCCTCTGTTTAGCTGCTGTTTTAAGTGGCTTGTACAGACCTTTCAAATCATGTTGCCAACAAATGGAGGAAATACAGCTTTTAAAAAGTCAGAGAATTATTAATAGCGTGTTTGACCTCCAGCTCTGCACAGTCTACAGATGGAGTATCATTTGTCATATGCTGCTGCCTTATGCCTAATTCTGCAGCCCCTGTTGGAAAGCAGTTGCACATAGGAGAAGTACATTGCAGAGAGCGAGGGTCAAAGCTTTAGATCCATGATGGACTGTGGGAAGGAAGGAGAAAGGGAACAGCTCACAGTCAACCCCTGAACACAAAGGGAGGGCTACAGGAACTGCTCACCTCATACATCATTCACACGCTAATGGTATTTCTTGTCCTGATGTGTGAGAGAAGAACATTGACTGTGCTGAGGTTACACTTTCAGCTCTCCAGCAGGGACAGAGAAGTATGGAGAGAAGCAAATGTCAGATGTCTTCATAAGAAAATGAATGCTGCAGCCACCATCCTGGCTTCCAAGGAGAGATCTGGGGCCCAGCACCTCCCACTGGGCTCCTCGGCAGGCTGGTCTGTCACGCGGCATTTGCAGCACAAAGAAGCAGCCTGAACCTTTATTAACTTTAACCACTGTCTGAGTAACCTCAAGTGACAATCCATCTCTCTTATTGCTGTTATTAAGTTGGTTTTGGACAATACCTTATCATCTGCAGGAAAATGAAGGGGAGATGTAATGCAGGCAGCAAGTTTCTAGTTAAAATTAGTCTGTCTGAGAAGGGGAGAAAAATGCCACATATTCGGCTGAACAATTTTTTGCATTGATTTCTGGAACCAGAGTCGTCCTAGGAGCACCACAAATGCATGTCTTTATTTAGTGCTCAGATTCAAAGAGCTGTCAGTCTTTCTCTATCCAGACAACTCCCATTTATGTTCACTTCTGGGGTGATTCAGGGTCATACATTATTTCTGCTTGTGCTATTCTTGCTTTACACTTTGATGCCAGCTCCACAGTCCTTCATAAGCCTCACGTATGCATGCACGCACACATACAGAACCACTTGAACACCACTGCCTTGATGGCAGCAGGCAGTGTCCGGCTGACACACAGAACCACCACAGCTCCAGGAGTGCACGCATGAGCCTGGGTAATGAAATATATTTCTGTTCTCACAGAGTCCCAAATATCCTGTTAAATATCCATAGAGGTCTCATTTATACATTTTCAGCTGAGAGCCCAAATCTCGTCTATCAATGGACATGCCTGTGGTGTGTGCTCTGCAGCCCAGCAAAGAACCCATTCCTCCTCTTTGACTGTCCTACATATTTTCTGATTCTGGGTCCAGTGCGCAGGAATAAAAAGACAATTATTTTATATGTCCCCTCCAATTCAGATGGGATTAAGCCTGCCTTTCAGGTGGGTGGCTGAGGTAGCCTGAGATAAAATTTGAGGCCAGTAATAAGTTACTGCTCCTACACAGAGCAAGATGAAAGGAAAGGAATTGTGACTCAGAGAGATAAACAGCTCCTGGGGATGCTCTGCAGCACAGCGGTAATAGCTCAAGGCTGTGGCTCAAAATCACAGTCTTAACCACAGTAAACAGAACAGTTTTTAGTGGCTTTTTTTTTTTACAAGGGTGAAGGGTAGAACCCAGGCCATGGAGGACTGACATGGAAATTTTGTACAGTATTTAAGGATTCTTCACTGGAAATGCCCAGCATCCCATTTAAATGTGCTGCAACACACAATAACAAACTCACATAAATAACTGTAGTCATTTATTTACACACAGAATGAGCCAATGCATTGCAAGTAAGGAGATCTGTATCCAAACACCACAGGATGTGAATCTGTCACAGCTCCAAGGAAGAGAGCATCACTCTTTACCTTGAGCTGAAGCCTTTAGCATGGGATCCCCAAGCTAATTGCTATGTTCATCCAAGATGTTGCTGTCATTTATATAGGACAATGATTAGTTCCAGTTGTAATGAAGGTATTTTAAGCATACACAGTTACCTGTGCATCTTACTGTTTTATCTTGGTGAACACAAAGGCAAAAAGTAAGAAAAATATTTTTCATTCTTCTTTTTTCAGAGAAAGTATATGGAACTAAAAAGAATATGGGAGGCAGTGTGAAGGTCTTGTCGGCAACCAGGTATATATGGATTTCATAATGGAAATAGCTACAATCAATAATTATTAGGGAAATAGATTTCACATTTCATACTGAATTGAATTTAGTCAGCTAATTGATGCTGTTGTAATACAAAAGGCTAATCAAGAATGTATCTGTTTACTAAAATCATGGATTGGTCATTCTTTATATTAGTAAACCAAGAAAATCAATAATAAAAAGTCCTGATTTTGAAAGCAATGGCTCCTTTTCATAAAATATGTCCCCTAGTTAACTTCAGTGTGTTCAAAGGTCCCTATCCATTAATATTTTAATGGAAGGGACAGTCAGTTGTCAGGAGTTTCTTATGCTACACTGTATAAGACCAATTATGTTTCTAGTGATGGTAATGGCAAAGAGTTCTTTGAATTTAATTGCTTTGGACAGACCTTAAATTCTCTCTCACATCATTTTGTCATCTTTCAGAATAAAAGTTGATTTTGCATTTAATTTGAGGACACTCTACATTCTCCAAGTTTCCTGAAGGGCACAAATCACCCCAAAACCTTAGGCAGTGGCTTCATGAGCAGCTGCACAATTCCAGCAGTTTTCTGATGTTCCAAAGGGAGATCTTGTTTCTCCTCCATTCTTTCTCTCTCCTTCACTCCTCCCCCACCTCTCCCAGCCATGCAGTCCCTCTCTGCCTTGTGTACCAGCTCTGATGGTTGTCAGTCCCATTTATAAGCTGATGATGCCAGGCTTGGCAGAAGACTATTTCATGTTTAATAGAACAATTTCCATCTTTCCTTTCCATTTTCCTATGTTCCATTTGCTTCCCACCTTGGGAAGAAACTAAAATGCTTCTGGGAATTTGCTCCTTGGGACATACCTGTGTGGGTGGAGACAAACAGACCCTTGCTTGAGCTATGCAAGCTTTTGAGATAACTGGACACAGAGCCCACTCTGGTCCCAAGCAGCGTAGAGCTGCCGTAGCATGGCAAAGTGCCCAAGCAAGATGTTGTGCCTCTCAGCATATTAACACAGCTATGTGGTTTGTGGAGTGGAAGTGCCTCATGCATCGTCCATCTAGGTTTGGGCAAAGGGAGCTTGAGCTGAATGCGGCTGCCACTGTAGCCTTACCACCTTAACCATCATGGTGATTGTCCTCGCTGCCCTGCCAGCTCTGCCTGTATCCTCAACCCCTCTCCTCCATCAGCATCTCCTCTCCTGTTAATTCTGTATCTCTTGTATTACTCACAGTCTTTTTGCTGTCATGAGCTGCATGCAAATGCTGTGCTTATTGTTAAAGATAGTGCATTTCTGCTATCTCGATGAAATATGTGTATTCCATTGGGTTTATTAGCTAATTAAACTAATCTCTAGAAGACCTTCAAAATGTCTCCTGCTCTTCTGCAGTGAAGTTAATTTATCTTTTTGGTGCTGGCAGCAGGAAAATGGTCTATATGCCCTGCAGAAAAGTTTGGTTTTCATGTTTTTATCCAAAGTGTTTCAAAATAATAATCTAAAAGTCAGATTCAGATATTCAGGAGTCTTTGGCTGAATGATCTGCAGCAAAAGAAACACATGGGAAGTACAGGCATTTTCTGATCTGATCTCTCAAGCTGACAGATAAATAATTTGCCAAAACAGAGATTGCTTAGAAGTTAAGAAATAATTTTATTTGCTCAGAAACGTGTCCTGATGACTGTTCATTTCCTTTGAGAAATGAACTGGATGACACTCAGTGTGTCAGTCTGCTTTCAGAGTTTCATAAAAACTACTGGTAGAGAAGAAGCCGTATCATAGAATGATGGTGGAGGCTGGTGGACACCTCTGGAGCTCATCTGGTTCAACCCCTGCTCAAGCAGGGTCAGCAAGAGCAGATTGCCCACGGCTTGTCCAGCTGAGTTTTGAATAGCTCCACAGATGAAGACTCCATAGCCTCTCTGGGCAACATGTTCCCGTGTTTGACCATCTGCACAATAAAAAAGGTCTTTCTGATCATTAAACAGAATTTCCTGTGTTTCAGTTTGTGCCTGTTGCTTCTTGCCCTGTCAGTGCGTACCACTGGGAAGAGTCCAGCTTCATCTTCTCTATGCCCCCACTCAGGTATTTATATACATGGCTAAGATCCCCCTGAGCCTTCTCTTCTCCAGGCTGAGCAGTGGACTATGATAAAGCCAGGGCATCGTACTTTAAAGCCATCATGCACCGAGGAGCACAGTCTTTCCAGCAATTATAACTTGTGGCACCTCCTGTCTGGGTCCGGAGATCTCTGCCTCTGGACAAATGAAAAGGGAAACACTGTTCCAGGAGAGATGTCTCCTAAAGGAAAAAGGTATTTTTCCTCAGCCCAAGCAAGCATTACAAGGTGCTTTAGAAGGAATTTCAGTTTTTTGCTTCCCCACAACAAAACCAAAATATTTTGCTTAGCTTATGTCAGTTTGAAATGAAAATATGTTAAATGAGAAGCTGAAGCCTTTTGCACAAGTATGTTGAAATTAAATTTTATCATTTTGTGAATTCCCCCCTGTCTTTAATTCATCTAAAACTGGTCATGAACTGCAGTCTTTGACAATTTTACTTCTCATCACAACAATATTAATCATCCACATCTCAGTTCTACATCTATCTGGTGCATTTCGATCTCCTCATTTTTGTGTGGGTTTGATTCATGAACACCAGAAATAAAATGCAGACACTGGGCATTTTAACATTTTTTTTCAGCTGAAGAAAGCAACTTCTAAATTAAGAGAGTCAGATATCTGAGGCATATATCAGTTCAACCTTCCCATCAGCAAAGGCATTTCATTATTTTGCCACTTGCTTAGCGCATAAATGATGTCATGCACTTTCTTATTTACTTTTTACAGTCCGGGAGGTGACTGTGTGATAAAATCTCTCTCTCCTCTGAAGTTTTAAGTGTTATGGCTTTTTTTTTTTCCTATCTTGCCAGAGGAGATGTTCAGACTCTTTTGGATTAATATCAGTTTTCCTGACCTAAGATAAAAAAGCAGTAAATAATAAAAAACTATATCCTCCAGCTGGATCGTTAGCATGAGTTAAAAATGCAAACAGCTTGTAATTAACTACAGCGTGTGAAGAGGTTTATTCTCTGGCCCTGAATCAATGGGAGCTTTGCCAAAGGCTGTGGCCCACGTTCTGCAAAATTCTCTGAAAGGAAGAAGTGTTTCTTCCATAGCAGTGAAAACAGATATAGCATTAATGAAATTTGAGGTTACGATTGCGATTGATCTTACTGATATGGCGACCCAACTTGTGCTTGCTTAGTGCGACAGCGTCTCCACTGCAGTGTGATTTCTGTGAGCGCCTTCTGTTTCCTGCCCCTCTGGCAAAGCCCCCAGGGATGCGCTGTGCTAAGCAGTCGTCTGAACACCAGGATGAAGCAAGTGCTGCTTCCAGCAGATTTATGTCTCATCGTTAATTGAAGCTTTTCCAAAGATGCGGTCGCTGTTTCTGCTTCTTTGTATTGTCTGGTGTCTAATAAGGTGTGAGCTGTCGCTACACTTTTCCCTCAGCTGGAGCACTTAAAAGGTCCTTGTCTCCTATTCAATTGCTAATGTTCACTGAATGTAACAATATATACAGCATTTATCCCCCGGTCAAATTAGATTTGGATTGGTTAATGGGATCAAAATTTATGGAAGAAAGGTTGACAATAGACATGTACATGTGAACATACATATATACACAGGGTAAGTGCAGGAGCCTCGTTTTGCTGTGTGGAAGTAGCCTACCGAAAAGACACTATCTATCACTAGGACAAACTAGGCTGGGATTTTTTTAATGGTTTTGCAATTTGGTTATATTCACAGTTCTAACAATTCTGGGTTCAAAAACATTTTAGTAACAATTCTTGGTTGCTGCATGTGATTGCAATATGTAAGAACTTGATTTTTTATGTGCATGCTTTCAGCATATCCCATTCTGATAGGATATTTGATTTGTTAATAAATCTTGTAGAGGTGAAGCTATATCTTCCTATAGTAATTACCCATTAAAATTATATCAGTGCAGGCAGGAAGAAGCTACAGATTAAACAAAGTCTAAAACAAAGGCACTTTGAAGACCAAGTTTCTTACATTAGTCCCTCCTGGAAAATTTATAGGCACATTAATTACCGTCTTTTGCCTCTAAGTTCTTCTGTACTCTAATGGCATATACCCATGTATGAAGACACAGAGAGGATCTCTCTATTTATGTTATACCAAATGTGGAAAGCAGGGCATACTGCTAACGGCAATTCAACAGAAAATGATACATTCACCTTTGACAAGCAAAGGACAAAAGGAGAGTTACGATCTGGCGTTTTCAAGCAGCATCGATAAAGCAAAACCTTACAAACAGCACCATAGCAGCTCAAGCCCTTTGTCATGACAGAGTGAAGACCTTCGCTCTGTATTGTTTAACCACAGGTACACAGACAAAAGTACAGAATGTTCTCACCTCAGTCTATATATACTTACTGGAGACCAGAACTTGATAGTAGAGGGCTCCTGGATTTAGTAGATGGATTTATAGCCTGACCAGCACTGGTAGTTGAAGCAAGTTGGAGTAATGTACCACATGAACATTTTAGCAAGGATTTTGCATCCCTGGAAGTTTTAAAAACCAGATGGATGATTTTCCTAAAATAATAGTGATAATAATTATAATAATGATTATAATTATAATAGAAGCCCTATGTGCCGTGTAATACAGGAGATCAGAGAGATAATTACAGTCTCCTGTGACCTTAGATGCAGTAATTGATTATTACTACTCTTCTTTGAAGCCTTAGCATGCTTTATTGGCCTGAATTAGAGCTGCTAGGTCATCTTGTGCAGGTCATGTACCATAACCACTTCAATTCTCCACACATATCATTTCCTTCTCCTTATGTCCCTACCTCACAGTGCAAGGCTGAGCAAGGAGCAGGCTGAGCATCTCTTCTCTGCTCCTGTGCACCAGCCCAAGGAGCTAGTGGGAGTAAGCCCTTCCCTCGGCAGGGAGAAGTACAATATGCATGCCCTTTTTTCCCCGAGGAAAAGGGGAGGAGAGGATATTCCCCAAGGAGCTGCCTCTGGGTAACAGTGTACCCAGGTTAACTTGGAGGATCACACTTACTTGGGCCTGTGGCTAATGAGGCAAATTAGCCCTACATGAATAAAATATCTGTCAGGCAAAACAGAGCAGTGTACATTCCCCCTGAAACGCTCGTGTGTGCGTGTGCCAAGAAAGGCAATCTGCTGGTACTGAGCATGCACAGAGTGGCCGTACAAAAAGCCGATTCTTTGTGTGAGCAGGGCAGGAGGGTGCCATGTCCCATAAAACAAATTGCCACTGTTCAAACCCCTGAGAACAGGCAGAAGGAGAGGCTGCTATTGAGTGCTCTGACTATCTTGCACTCTCTCAGGATAAATGGCTGTTATAGAAAAGGCTCCTTCAGTATTTCTGGAATGCAGCAACATAGTACATCAGGTTAGTGGGAACAGGTAAATGAACCTGATTTACTTATATCAGAAAGACTCTGTATTGTCAGATTTTGGTTTTCTTCCAGTGGGTGATCAGATTTTTACAAGGTCAAGTGGCATTTGACTCCAAGCATTCAATCTATTAGGAATGGACAGGAGGGAATTAGTCTAATGTCAGCTCAGGAAAAAATGCTTTTAATACAGACATCTTTTTCAACAGAAAGGAGATTTCTGTACTGCCTCTGCTACAGTCTCATATTAGTTACTTCTTAACTTCTTGGAAAATGAAGAGCTTGAACTGACAGATGTCTCTCATTTTATTAAGCACAGCTATTATACAACATTACTTACTTACTGCTTCTTAGTTCACTTCAGTGATTAGCATTTTCTGCACCTCTTGAAGCAACGCAATAGAAATGAGAGCCAAAAGCAGCAGAGAACCTCTTCCAACCTCCTTCATTCTTCTGCACAAGCAGTTGCTTGGAAATGCCAAACACAAACTGGATGTTTTCTCCCTGTGCCTAGTGTGAGATGCAGAAAGGATGAACAGAAGCTCCTTGGATTCATCTCTTCCTTGATAAACAGATAAACCTAGACCTAAGCTGACACCTACTAAACTGCCCACCTTACCTGCTTCCAAGTAACACTGGTTTCTGTGCACAGGATCATGGACAGACATCAAAAGTGGCCTCTGAAATGCCTGTCTCTCAGCAGTAGGCTGGTTCCTACCTTTATGCATGAGTACGTCTGATGAATTTCCTTGGAGAAATGAAAAGCTGAAAGGTACTGCTTAGAGTAGCCTGAGAGACAAATTAGGAGCTGGGGATGGAAATTAGTGTAAAGGAATTCTCAGTAGACTGCTGGAGAGTCATGAGATGCAGATGTCTTTTAGATGAGGAACAGTCCCGCAAGGCAATTACCAGGAGCCTCAGCACTTAAGCCACATGATATTAGATAAGAGACTTAAGGGAACTATTTTTCACTGGCAAGAGGGAGAAACATAATCAAATTCATCTTTTCCACTCAAGTGGATCTAATGCTATACATAATCTATATGTCCAGGGAATTAAGTTCACTTATTTAGGATACAAAACTGGTGAACTGCGTGACAAAGCCCTTATAAACCCTGTTACACTTTGAGATGCAAGTAGACAGAGAGCCACAGAAAGCCCTACGATAAACACTGCCAAAAAAAAAAACCCAACAAAAAAACCACACACTCTTACTAAAAGAAAATACCTGTGTGATGGAAGGAGGTGATGGTGGTGAGTAGGGAGTTAGGTGTTAAAGCATCTCCTGTTAAATTGTTTATACTATGTCTAACTCACACTGGGTTGTCAGGGTTTTTTTAATTATATTATTTAATTAATTATAATCCAGTCTCAGCACTATCACTCTAACAGAACTGACTAAAGAAACATGCCAATGAAGTGTTAATAGACATGAAAAATTAAATCTCACTGCTAGATTCATTACTCTTGCCTTTGTATAAGGTAAGGAAGAAGTCAGGTATATAATTAACTACAGTCTTGCACTTTGAACATTGAGAATGAAGCAAAATAGTGCTTTTGAAGTGCTACAAAAGCATATCACTTAATCGTGTATTCAGAAAGCAGTGATCTTGGCAATGAAAGTGGGGGGAACAAGAAAGGAAGAAAAAAGTATAAAGTACCTTGTAAAAGAGAATACTCCATGTGAACAGTGTAATTTTCCCAAACTTAATTTTTCCTTATGGCTTATGTTAATTCAGAGAATGCAGTTTGTAATTAGTACGATGCACATATGTGCTCACACATTTCTGACAGGCTGTTCTTTAGCTTCTACAGTTCACCTTTTGCTCTAATAATAGAGCAAACATCTTAGATTGTCCACTATACCTCCTCAAAAATGTAGAGTGAATCTCTTCAATACTTTTGCTGATGTCATGTCCAGTCTGTTTTTAGTGATATTCTCAGTTGACTCACAAACCTCCTGTTAGAGAGGGTTTCCTGGTCTTTCCTGTCATCCAAGCCTTATCTTCATCTTACTGTTGTTAGTCTTGTCTACAGAAATAATTCAGAAGAAATACGTTCATCAGCTACTTTCATCAATATATGCAGGCAGTATCTTCTGTTTGAATCGTATGGAGAGATACCACACAAGAATTTACGATCCTTAGCTTGAGGTTTTATTTTGGATGTATTCCCCTCTGAGCCATGTTTCATTTCAGGAACCCAATGTCTTTCTTCTGTCCCTCCACCAGTGCTACTGTGATAGAAATCAGCTCAATGTTCAAAGCCATGCTTTGTCATAATTCATGATTAGCGTGGTCAGTAAGTATTTGCAGTGCTGTAGAATGTCTTATGCTGAAGTCAATTCCCAATTTCTTCTATTCTGAGAAGTCAATGAAGAATATTTCAGAACCCGAGTCATGTCTATGTTGTTTCCTTCATACTCCACTTTAATCTGATCTCTTTCCTCCTTACTTTTACCTGTAATTGGTAGATCAGATAAAGGTATTCCAGAGTGGATGCCTGGGTTACATAGGATATGTGACAGAATTATAGAATTACTTGTGTTAGCAGGGACCTCTTGAGGTTATTTTCTCCAAGATCTTCCTGAAAGAAGGGCTGACTTCAAAGTTAGTTTAAGCTGCTCAGAATCATGTCCATCTGGGTTTTGAAGACAGAAATTCCCTAACCTCTCTGAGCAGCTGGTTCCAGTGTTTGACCACTGGACCACATATGGAACTTTTTTCCTTATATAAAGCCAGAACTTCCCATGTTGCAAGTTGTGACAGCTACCTATGTCCCTTTGTCTGCCTCCTCTCTAACCACCCCACTAGGTAGCTGCGGACAGCAATTAGGTCCCCTTCTTTTCCACAGACCACCTCCCTAGGTCTAGGAGCCAAAGCATTTACAAGAAGCAGCTGCAAGATGTACAGCTCACGCCTCCTCTTCTGAGCTTGGCAGGAGCTGCTGCATCTCACAGGGGAAAGGAGTGTCAGAAAAGTGATCAGTATCATCTTGCCCTCTCTAAGGGGCATCACCTTCCATCTCTACTGTCTTAACTTCTAAGTTAAGAGTCTTAACTAAGTTAGAGTCTTAACTTCTAAGTTGGAACAGAAAATGCAGTCTGAATAATATATCACTTACAAATAGTTTCTGATGTTAAATGATGAGGTCTAGCTGTTTCAGTGATGGAACCCAAAACATATCAAAAACATTAATATGGCTGTCAGCACAGCCATATCATCTCATCATCCCAAATCCTACTAAAACACAGAAGCAGCAACTTTACCTTGATAAAAGTGCTTCAGAAGGTCCTGTCCTATAGCACCACCTCTAACCTTTCAGTTCTTGAACATTTAATACTGACTGAAGCTTGTGAACTCTGTCTTCTCCCTAGTGAGAACATTAGTTCTGCACCTTCATGATTTCCACGCCACCCCACTGCTCTTCAAAAAAAACCCACCCATCTCTCTGCTGCTCTTTTACTTTCTTTGCATTTTTTTTTCATTTTGCTGTGTCTTAATTACCACAAATGGAACAGGAAACAGTTCAGGCTGAGTGGCATTGATGTCATATTAATAACTATCTATCAAACATATATTCCTCCATAAAGATTTTTGGCTGTAATTTTATTTAACAGTGAGGATTTAACATTTTACTTGATGTTGTATCTTGTAAAATTCATTAAAGCTCAAATTATTATTCTGTAAAAAATTTAATTAGATGGCAAGTGAAAGAAAAGAAAAAGCAGAAAATACTCACCCCTTCTTGCCTGTATTCTGTCCTCGTTTCTATGTGAGTCAGCCAGTAATCACTTTCTACCTTTCCCCCAATAATAAGCATTTACCTAAAAAAGATGCTGCTGCACGTTAAGAAGGAAGAAGATAAAAATGCTCAGATGCCACACTGAGGGGAGTTACACTAAAGACAAAACACCAAATAAAAGCAGAGACATTAAACACATAACATAATTGCTTTCCAGATGCAGAAATCCTATGTATTCCATAGACATTGCTCCCTCTAATGGGAAGTTAGTGTTAAAGTTACAGGTAGAGCCTGCTTAATATAATCCATGAACATTTGTGGATATGCTTCACATCACTTTCTGGAGGATTTCTGGTCACACTTGTGAAAGAAGTTACCAAAAGTTACAGAGGTAATCATAGAATCATTTGGGTTGGAAAAGACCTTTAAGATCATCCAGTCCAACCATTGACCCTACTCTACCAGGTCTGCCACTAAACCATGTCTCTAAGCACCACATCTACACGACTTTTAAACACATCTAGGGATGGTGACTCAACCACCTCCCTGGGCAGCCTGTTCCAGTGTTTGATAACTCTTTCGGTGAAAAATTTTTTCCTAATGTCGAGCCTAAACCTCCCCTGGCTCAACTTGAACCCATTTCCTCTTGTCCTATCGCTAGTTACTTGGGAGAAGAGATCAGCTCCCATCTCACTACAGCCTCCTTTCAGGTACCTGTAGAGAGCAATAAGGTCTCCCCTCAACCTTCTCTTCTCCAGACTAAACAATCCTAATTCCTTCAGCCGCTCCTCATAAGACATGTTCTCCAGACTCCTCACCAGCTTTGTTGCCCTTCTCCGGACACGCTCCAGCACCTCAATGTCCCTCCTATACTGTGACGCCCAAAACTGCACACAGTACTCAAGCTGCGGCCCCACAAGCACTGAGTACAGGGGCACGATCACTTCCCTACTCCTGCTGGCCACACTATTCTTGATACAGGCCAAGATGCCATTGGCCTTCTTGGCTACCTGGGCGCACTGCTGGCTCATGTTCAGCCGGCTGTCCACCAGGACCCCCAGATCCTTTTCTGCCAGGCATCCTTCCAGGCACTCCTCCCAAGCCTGTAGCGTTGCCTGGGGTTGTTGTGACCCAAGTGCAGGACCCGGCACTTGGCCTTGTTAAACCTCATGCAGTGGGCTTCAGCCCATCCATCCAGTCTGTCCAGATCTCTCTGCAGAGCCTTCCTACCCTCAAACAGATCAACACTGCTTCTTAATTTGGTGTCATCTGCAAACTTACTGAGGATGCACTCAGTCCCCTCGTCCAGATTGTCAATAAAGATGTTAAACAAGGCTGGCCCCAAAACTGAGCCCTGAGGAACACCGCTTGAGACCTGCCGCCAGCTGGATTTAACGCCATTCACCACAACTCTCTGGGCTTGGCCATCCAGCCAGTTTTTAATCCAGCGAAAAGTACACCTGTCTAAGCCATGGGCGGCCAGTTTCTCTAGCAGAATGCTGTGGAAGACTGTGTCAAAGACCTTACTAAAGTCCAAGTAGACAACATCCACAGCCTTTCCTTCATCCACCAGGCGGGTCACCTGGTTATAAAAGGAGATCAGGTTGGTGAAGCAGGACCTGCCTTTCATGAACCCATGTTGGCTGGGCCTGATCCCCTGGTTTTCCTTCAAATGCTGCATGAGTGCACTCAGGATGAACCATTCCATGATCTTTCCTGGTACAGAGGTCAGGCTGACAGACGTGTAGTTGCCTGGATCCTCCTTCTGGCCCTTCTTGTAGATGGGTGTCACACTGGCAAGCCTCCAATCATCTGGGACCTCCCCTGTTGACCAGGACTGCTGATAAATGATGGAGAGTGGCTTGGCAAGCTCCTCCACCAGCTCCCTCAGCACTGTCGGATGGAATGAGAAGATGAATGCCAGAGCAGGGGAAAAGAGCTTAGGTAGAGCAGCATTGATTGGGCAATGGTTAAGAGAAGAGAAATTATACAAGTTGCATGAACAGGAGAGACAACTACAAACAGCACCCACAGGTAATGGGAGCATAGTGAAGAGGACACAGAAGACGCGAATGTCCACAGAAGTGGTTGCACAGGGGTAAAGCTAAGTTTCAGAGAGAACCAAGACCTGGAAGACGAAAGAGAGAAAGAAGTGCAACACGCTCAGGCGCAGTGTTTTCTAGTTTCAGTGTACAATATCACAATGATGCACCTACTTCTCTTTATTTTCTGTTTCAAGTTGCAGATCATTTGGGAGCCTGATATATTCATGTGAAGTCCTTGGTTTTTCTTGGACTTCAGGAAAAAACATTAACTGAGGGGATTTGGTTTTGCTTATTCCTCTAATTCTGTTTTTGCTGGGAAAGCTCTTAATGCATCATTGGATCTCACCTCTGATTCATCCTTTCCAACCTGACCTCAGAGGAACCAGGGACTGAGACCTAACTCAGGAACGGTAACTCTGGCCTGAAACAATTACCACAATTACCATCTGCTTCCCGCAAAACTGGAAAAACAGAACCTCAGCTTTCTTCCATATTGCCTTGGCCGCCTTCCCTTCAATGTGGTACGTCTTCTCCAGGTTTTGTTGCGGGAACTGACAAGACAAGGCTCACAGTTGGGAACATATTGGCTTCCATGCTGATATTCCATGACTTAAGAAAAGGGTTAAGAAATGAAACTAGTATTGTAATTCACAGAGAAAGTGTGTTCCAAAGTCCTCTGAAGTCAGTGGAATGAATCCCACCAACGTCACCAAGTACTGGCTTAGGGCCTTAGTAAATACAGTATTTATAAAGGAATCATTGTACATAGTGGGTGCAAAAAAAGATGTAATTCAGAAGCCACAACTGAGGAAGGAGTAGAAGCAAAGATTGAGGCAAAGATTGTTAGAGGTGAAGGCTGAAAAACCATGGATGTTAGACTAAAGTGAGGTATGGAAGGGAAGTTGAAAGACATGAAAGCTAGTCTGAAGCTGGTCTGGTATCATCTACTGTTAGAAGAACACAAGCATGTTGTCACACTCTGATGTGCCTTTTATTCCTTGAAACACTGTTGCCTCTGCAAATTTCTTTATCCTTAGCTGATATTTACTGCTTCTTTTCCTGACTGCAGCTGCACTATACACTACTGTTAAATTAACACCTTAATTCACTTAATTTGCCCAAGAAGAGTTCTCCCAGTCTTTTCAGTTCTTCACGGGTATAGACACATCTAAGCACAGTGGCACCACAGCCCTTTTCTTGTGCAGAGAAACAGCCCATGGAGAGATGAGATGGGAGTACTGTGAGCGCTGGGATGTAACATTCCCCCAGATCTGAGGGCTCCTAGACTCAGTTTAATGAGGATTCCTCTGTGGTTTGTGAAAGTAGTATACTGTGTCTTCCCATGAGGGGTTAGAGGGTGCTGCTCCCATCACCTTACGTGAAGCCTGATCAAGTGAGTTAGAACAGATGTTCAGGATTTGGCCTAATCCAGCATTTGAATGTATTTTCTGCTTAAATTAACCCACACAAAATGGGTTTTTATGACAGTTTATCAAGTTAGCTCACCTCTTGTAAATCAGATCTATGATCTTCTTATGGTCTGGTCTCCTCCCAGATCTACCACACAGCCTCCAGACATCAATGGACACACTTCAAATGTCATAACTTCAGGGTCCAAGTTCATAATTGCTCACAATGGTCGTCAGTCATAGAAGAAACCCTTCCCCTTTGCCTCCTTCTCTGCACTTATATGCTTGAGATAAGACAGGCAGTGAAGAGTTCATTCGTTCGCTAGATAACGTGGCTCTTCATGCAGTAAGTCGATAGGAACAGCTCTGCATTTGTAGGCATGTAGACGTGTTGGATTTCACCTGAGGTACAAAAGCAGCTACCAGGTGGTCTCTGTATGGTTTGTCTCATTTCCCTCTTGTGCTGCCAAGCCCTTGATAGAGAGGGTGCCCCAGCACTTGTGGTTGCGTTTCCAGTGTTGCAGAAGAGCTGCCCTGCAGAACAGGAGGGGCACTACCAGCTCTGGCAGCACTGCACTAACGTTGATCCATGGAGAATTTGCTCCCTGGGGGACTGCACCTGTCTGACTTTTTAATAGATATTGGCACTTTCCATCACCTTCTTTTCATAAGGAAAATATCAGCAGACTGCAACGTACTGAGAGTTTCCAGCAGGGAGCAGCATTTATTCATTTGTGAAGGAGAAGAGGCTCCAGCCGGAAAGGATCACGCACGCAAAGCTGAAATACAACTCAGAAATCCCTTGCTTAAGAAAAAATGTTTGCAGATGGCTAGATAGGCAGCAGTGTGAGGGGTCTAGGAGGCAAGGCAGGTTAAACAGTTGGCACTAGGCGTCTCTTGTCCTCTTGCTCCGTGTGCGATGCTTCTGTGAGCATGGTTTGGTATCGGGGCTAGAGAGGTTGGGTGCTCAGAGGCAGTGCCTGCAGATGGGCTGGATCAAAACATTCCTATTTAGGAAAACATTTTCGTCAAAAAGTTCACAGTGTTCTTCCTGGTTCAAAATTATTACTTCAGATACTGGAAATCCAGATTAAGCTCTCCTAGCGATGTGTGCATAGTATTACCATGACCCTCATAATATAGCATATTTTGCTCTTAGAAGACTAACAGGGTTCTTCATCCATCTAGGCTACTGTCTGTTTTGAAAGCTTTCCATTTAAAAAATACCTTTCTAAAGAACTGTTTCTTACCATGAAATCTTAACAATTTCAGATCTACAGTCTCAAAATGTCACACCTTTGAAATCAGCCTTCCACAGGGGCAGAAGTAGTCATGCTGTGACTATGCAAAGGAGAATATTTTAGTGTTTGGTAACTATAGTAAAAAACCCTCTTTGCTACATAAGCAACTTGCTATTAAAAGCAATTTTATAAAACCCGTATACCTCATTGACAGCATTTGTGGTACTGTCCCAATGCTTCCTACCCACCCTTGTGCCAGCCCACCCGCCCCGGCTGTGCACAGCACCTTCCTCTTGCTGCCCCCAGAGAAGTGGCTGCATCCCAGCAGTGGAGCCTCGGAGTGGGTGAATCAGTCCGTGAAGACTTAGGTAATTACTATAGTCTATGTAGACATACCCAAATTGGCTTTAAACCCTCAGGCTAGATCACAAGAGCAGTGAAGCTAACCAGCATGTGCTTGTGTGATCCTCTACAGGATCCTGGCACTCTCAGTGTGTGCTTAATGGGTAAAGCCTGTGCCATTGACACCTCGGGCTTTCAATCACCAAGTTAAGAAGATGAAAGCAAGTTCCATCCTACCTCTAACCGAAATGTTATATTACCTACTAGTACCTTGGCCCTCCCTGCAGTCAGAAACGTGTATAGTCACAAATTAGATTAAATTGACTTTTACAGACACACTTTACTTTCATCATACATTTTTCTGTTCATGTTGCGGCTAAAGGTTTGTTTTAGTAAGATTGTTACGATCATGCAATTGTCTTAAATATGTATTCCCACATCTTCATTTGCCTAGATTTATTTTTTAAGTATAAACTTACGTTGTGTAAACTTAACTTTGCATGTCCTGGATTCATAAGGCTTGGTTCTGAGATAATAGCAACATTCTTGTAGTATTTTTTTACTCCTCAAATTACTATGTTCTTTTAGCAGTAACTCCAGATTAATGTAGCTTGGTTTCCTGGCATCTTTTATGTGTTTTTAAATAATTAAAACTGCATATATGTTCTCTGTATGAGAAGACCAAAGCCAGTACCAACAGTGTGTTTTCACTAGTTTGAAAACTGGTAGACTTAGTATTAAATTCCTTTTAAAATTTCACCTTCAGGGAGTACTACTGTTGGTACAGAAGAGTCTCCACAAAGCATCAGCCAGCATGACTCCAATGGCAGCAGCTCTGCACTGTGTTATGCAATGAGCAATGTACCTTGGTAAATCTCTCTCTTAATTTGCAGTTTCAGGATGTATACCTGAATTAACTAAGAGGTTTGTGAACAATAAAGCTAGCATCTGGCTTGAAAGTGGGTAGGAGCAAGGGGCACATACATGACAAACAGGGAAATAATCGTTCTGGGTGGATGGGGAGTCTAGCCCAGTGCCTTTTGTCTCCATCAGTCGCAGATGGAGATTTCACAGATTTCTGGGGAAGACCACAGGAGCAGCACAAGGATCTAGTGTTACATGCCCAAGTACTTTCATAGCCTCCAACGTCTTATAGCTTGGGAATTTTCTGAGGAAGAGTCCCTGTCTTCACAGCTTCAGCAATTTTTTCCTTCAATAATGGATCCAGCTTCTCCTTAAACTCATGGGAACCATGTTCCTGCAATCTCCTATGGTGAGGAGTCCCACAACGCTCTCACACCCTAAGCAATGAGCTGCCTCCTTTCATCTGTCTGAACCCATCACATGCTAGTTTCTTTTGATACCCTCAATTATTGCACCAGGAAAGGTGATATAAAGTATCCACCTGCTCCATTCCACCCAACTTTATAGCTCTCCACCACCCGCTTTGGTGGTCTCCTTGCTGTGCTGAAGACACTTAGCTGTTCCTTCATGGGAGTGACTCCCTGCAGTGACCAGCCAGTGAGAGAAGGACAGCCAAGGACACTGACTTCATTTAGGGCTACCAAAGCCATCAGGGCTACGACCATGAACAGCCCCTAAGGACCTGCCCCCTGTGCAAAGCGGAGTCAAGTCAACAACTCTCGAGGAACCCTTCAAGCCCCGCTGCCCAAACTTCACGAAACCCCACGTTTCTTTGTCTGCAGCATATGCTGCAGCGTGGTGTGGTAATAGCTGAACTCCTTTTAAATGAACCACAGCCTAGCCACAGCAGCACGGAGCTCGGCGGAGGGGAATTTACTCTGCCTCTTAGCAGGGACCATTAAAGAGTCATGACAGGTCCAAGTAATCTGTCAGAGAGCAGCCTGAGGAGCCAGCAGTCTCTGGACGCTAATCCCTTACAAACAATAGACTCATTATATGCAAATTAACAGGGGAAGTGGTGATTGGCCACTACATCTACCGAGACAACTGCTCCATTTAAAAGGAACGTTAACTACCCTCAAATCTGTAAGTTAAAAAAGTTAAGTGACCACAGTCTGCATCTTTGTTTAAAAACAACCTGATTTCCTCAGACAGCCTGCGCACGGATCCCGTGAGTGCTGCCGACACGGCAAGCTGGAAGTAGTGCTCCGTGACTGAAATCCACAGGACAAAAACCAATAACAAATCGATACGGACACTGAATTTCTTAAACAGTCCTGTTTTTAATTAATTTTAATGCACTACTCCATTACAGATTTACTTGTTAAATGTCAGAAAATCTGTCTGAATCCAGGGAGTGAGTTGTGTATTTGTGGAACAGATACGTGGGCGGTTTTTATACATGACTGTTTTCTTACCGAGGAGTCAAAGCTGAACCCGAGGAGCAGGACAGCAGCTAGACACTGCCTGACAAAGTGGAGTAGGTTTCTACCTTGGTTCAAAGTTAAACAACAGCTCTGTAGCCAACTGCTTACTGCTTTCTCCAGTTGATATTTGATTGTGGGAAGGTTATGGGATTTCTGATGCCAGTGTGCAAAGCTGATCTTAATTAAAATATTCCATTGAAAATGTTTCATAAGATAGGAATACAAGACTGACGCCAGTCTGTCACAATTCGCTAGACCGCTTGAAATCCTCAGCCTGGCCAGTGAGGAGCTGCTGTTGCTGTACTGTGGCCAAATGGAGTCCCGGACAGAAGGTTTGGCTTCTAGACGGGTGATTTTTACTGTTTTTTTGTTGTTGTTTTTTTTGTTTGTTTTGTTTTGTTTTAATTTTATTAAAGCACATCATGTCAAATGTGTTTATGGTACTTTTAGGTAGGTAAGAAGCCTGTAGGGTCTTTATGACCCTGTTTTGCTCATGGTAACAGCATGTAGGCTAAGTAAATATTAGCTTCCATAGACACTTCAATAGATACATTTTTAAAAATTAGGCTTATAGGGATGGATCTAGTTACCCAAATATACACATCTATTTCTGAAAATCTCAGCCAGGGTTCAACAGAAGTTGACTCCCCAACTCATCTCTCCCCTTTATAGCTCAAAATCCCATTCTCACTTTCAGCTTCAGTTTGAAGAGACGATCAGTCTGACACGCTGGAGCCCGCTAAAGCACAGCTAATTTCCCATGGCAGTTGATAGATGAAGCCCGAGGAGCCGAAGTTAATGTGATGCTGTGGATCTTGCAGTTATAGCGTGCTTCAGGAGTGATAGGGAGCAGTTATCTGGCTGCTCATTTTAGTGCTCTGTCCTACATTGAATATTTTCATAATCAGTGCCTTTTTATAATATGTCATCAATTTAAACAAAGCAAAAAAAAATTCACATCCCTCTTCCGTGAGAAAAAAAATCTACATAATTGGCAGGCTCAAGGCATCTGCAGCAGATGTATGCATTGGTAAATATTCGGTTCACCTGTGTTCCTGTTCTGCTCCCATTTTTGAGGGTTTTTTCATAAGAAAGTACTCAGCACACAGGACCTCAGTCACCAGTGCTGTTGCATCAGTGATGATCATACCATACAGCACGCAGAACACTTTGCAGGCTTTTCCTAATTAAGACTAATACTAAACAGCTATTTCAGCTGTACACATAAGATAGGGGAATGTGACTCAGCCTACATAAAAAAAAATACTTTGCACTTACAGTATGCTCTCCTTCCAAGGATTTTAGTGTGCTTTCCAAAAGAACTCATTTAGCCTCACAATATCCCTGGGTGCTTATTGAAGGAACAATTTCCCCACACTTCCTGACGGAAACATTGGCAAAGAGGTCACAGGCCCAATTTTCAGATGTTTTCAGTGCAGAAATATGCATGCACAATGCAGGCATATCGCTGAAAACAATTCTTAATCTCACTAACTACACGTGCGATGACCAGGCAAGCACATGAATGGTCACTTTAATCCCCATCCAGCTGTTGTTTGGCCAAAATAAACACAAAAAAAAAGTGTGTATATTTGTAACCCCTGATCTACTGAACTTCAGGCTTTAAGGTCATGAAGGAAATCTGTGGGTTTATTTGGTGCAGCCTTGCAGATAGCTTCAGTGACCCTGCCTGTTTTACTACAAAAATATGCTTCTTTTTTCACCAAAGCCATGCATGTTTTTAAATCTACTGAAGCAAACCTTTAACAGAGATCTTTGGTGATGCTGTTACTGATGAGTGCAGCGAGGATCTTTGTGATGAGCAGAAAGCACGCACATTGGCAAGTCCCACACTCTGGCGGATCCACCTCAAGTTCAGGAGAAAGTATGAGCTGGAAAGACAGATACCTTTTTATTTTGTGAAGTTTTGCAGATGAAAATATTTTCCCATAATGCAAAGAGTTCTCTTTTTTTCTTTTTTCCCTACTCATTTTTATGATATTCTGAGTAATTTCCCATTTAAAATTCTTTTTCTTGCCTCCACAGGCCACCATCCCCAAAAGTATCATATTCATCCTTCTTCTGACTGGATTTTTGAATGATTGTTTTGGAGTCTGACTTTAAGTCCCTTGAGTCTCATATCTAGGGATCAGCAAACTGGCTCATATAACTTACAAACCGACCTGAACCATAATTCAGAACTAAGGAAATGTTTTGAGGTTAAAAAAAAACAGTGTACTTTTCACATTCATACACCTCTCTGCCTCCACCTCCTAGAATCAGCTGGAATGCCGAATGATGCCGAGTTACCTGCTGCCTCAGGAGTTTGGGTACAGTTTTGAAAGCCTCATGGGTTTACAAGGCATCTGATTTCTTGACTCCTTGTTTCCTCACCAAATTGCCAATTGTTAGCGGCTGTCGCGGAGGGGCTTTTTGCCCTTTTCTCTTTTTCTTTCATTCAGTTGTGCAATAATGTCTAATTTGTTTTGTGTTTGGAACTGCATGGCAGGGGGAGGGCAGTTGGAAGAAGAAATAAAAAGAAATGAATGAAAAGAAGAACTCTGTATTAGTTCTTGACTTCCAAATTCACCCGCAAAAAAAACCCCAACCCCACTAATATTCTTGCAGTGTTCACTATGGCATTTGTCCCAGATGAGAAATTTTGTGTCGTTTTCTGCTCTGTCCCCCTATTGCAAACATGTAAAGAAATGCAGTCCACTACATCTTTTATTGAGATAGCATCTATAAATAAATCTAATCCAAAGTCTTTCTATATCTGCTTTCTATCTTCACCCTCATATTAGGTGAATCTATGCTCACGCAGCTCCACACCTCTGTGAAGACACAGAAGCCTCACAGAATCAATGGCTGGGTTTTGCCATAATGCCATTTGTTTTGCCTGATTTACTTGGCATCTAATCTACATTGCTCCTTTCCTTACAGTAAGACTGTGTAAACATGCAGGAACTTTCTCTAAAGGTGAAGAAAGGTAGTGAAGAATCAGCAAAGTAGTTTTGTGGAGCTTATTTGTTCAGAAAATATGAAGTGGCCTTTCATTTTTATTCGTTATAGTCCAGTTAGCCATGACAGCACTGAAGTTCTCTCCTTAAGTCCTTTTCATGATACAGAGTGTTATTTCTTAAACAAAGCACATTTGTAGGCATAGTTTCATCAAAACAAAAAGAAGTACTTGATATCATAAGTTCCTGGCACAGAACTTATTTCTGCTTTCACTGAAAGGGACAGGAGTTTTGCCATTGTTTTTAAGGGGAGTGGTCTCAGGTCACCAGCTACCACAGCAGTTTTAATATCTGCTAGCATTACTTTTTTTTTTTTAACAGAAGTGCATCTGTTTTCCTGTCAGATTGTGTATACCAAGTTAAAAACGCTTATTTGGAATGTATAGCCGGGTGGATGTGATATTGTTGAAATAAAAGATGTTCAAGTAGTTGAACTAAGCATCCAAAGTGATAAAATCAAAACTTGCTTGTCAACTGGAACTTGTTTCAAACATGATAGTCTGATAAAACATTACCCTGCTGCCTGTCTTTCTCTGGCCCTGGCTTTACAATAATATTAAAATGTGAGAAAAAAAAATCAATTGATGTCCAGTGTCTACAAATTATTCTTTAAGATATCGCTCCTGCTTTAGCTATTCATCTAACTTAACACTCCTGCTGTTGTACCCATCAGCTCTGTTAAAGTACTTCCCTTTCTATATCGTCTGCCCCTAGAGTAACTACTCAGAGAAGACACTTAGCAACACTTTAAAATTTACAGACATAGGTCAAAACTATTGGGCATGACCTTGCCAGCAGATACATGACTAACACTAAAAGACTGCTCACCTAAATGGAGGTCCTCATATTGGCAACTTTTTTCAAAGGTTGCAGGTCCAGGGTCAGGATCTACTGAATATTTATTTGATGTGACAATTTTAGCATTTTAGCTTCACCATTTTTAAGTGAAGCAACTTTTTTTATGTATTAAAATGCACTGTTGGGTTTTGGCTTTGATATTTGAGGAAAAATAGGAACGTTCGCAGATTTAATAAAACAATGGTAAGACTGAAGTGTTTTTCAGGGGAACTCACCCACGGATATTCCTGCATTTCAGCAGTGTTAATTCAGTTAGTCTGAAACTAACTCAAATAGAACATTGTGGTCCACAATGGTGGAACTTCTAGGATCTTCCTTTGAAAACATTTTTATCCCCATGAAAACCAAATGCCAAATCTAACTTAAATTTTCCTGCAGCAGTTTACAGAGCCTGATCCAATTCCCACTGAAGCTAACAGAGCCATTTCAATTACTCCTCCAGTAAGAACAATTTATTATGACAGTGCCTCACTCTTTATTGACCCCTGTTCAATTTATCTTCGGTAATAATCCCCCCACTCCCATTCTTTGTGTTAAACTACTACAGAACCAATTTCCCTCTTTTCGCCTTTTCTTATCTATTTCATGATTTCTTCTCCTTCAGACCACTTCATATTGGCCTTTGCTGGATCCTGTTGACTGATTTCAGCTCAGTTTGTCAAGATGTAATTCTAAAGTTGATTGAATTTTCAGTCCTCCCAAATCTCCTTCGCCCACAAGCTGAAGTCTGCTATTGTCAGCAAGGCAAATATTGGGACTTTAAGTTGCTGGCAAATGAAGTAGAAAAATGTATGCAGTCTGGGATTACTGGAACACTGGGAGCTTTTTTTCTCGCATCTTTGCTTTAGGGATGGCAGGAATAATGTAAGAAGAAACTCAGAGCCACTTTTTCATTCACACCTTTGACAGTTCATTCCTTTACAAAAGCAGCTGCTACTGCTAAACTTTTTTATTGCTGGTGAGTACCACTAAGAGAATTACTGGAGGTGCAGGATGTAGGGGAAGAATAGGTGCTGTATTTCTTGGCTGACAAATGGTATCATTCTATTTGCAATTAACTAAGGACTACCAAAGAAAATACCTTGGCATGATGATTTAGTAATCACTTAAACACTCTATTGAATTAGGTGTCACAAATGACACTCAGCATTTACTCAGCTATAAATTGGAGGGAGTTTTAATGGTTAGAAGCCCATTACGACCAGTATTAACAAATACTTTTAGATCCTCAAAGTCCTGGGCAAACAATTGATAGTCTTAGAGTTGCCCATAGGTCTGTTTCAAGATAGTTTCATGGGTATCACTATCAGTGTAATGATCTGCTGTGCACAAGTACTGTGCTCACTTTGAGAATACTGTAGGTTCATACTCGTCATTAAGGTGTTCCAGCTGAAGACATTTATAGAGGCCACGGTAACAGTGCTGCCGGCCTCTGTGTGGCGGTGTAAGAACAGCTGTCAGGAGTCAAACAAAAGATCTGGTGGCCAAACTCTGTCAACAGCCAGTAAGAGAGGCCAAGAGAAGAGTCCAAGGGCAGGTCAAGCGTATAGTGATGATTCCCCAGCCTCCCCTTCCAGCCTACAGCAGTCTGCAGCTCAGCAACCTCCTTTCCAGAAGAGGGATCTATGTATTCAATAGCCCTTGAGGGATTTCTTTCCTTTTCTTTTCCCACAAATTCGGCTACTCAAGTTAGAAGCTACATAAACATTTTGGCATCCACCACTGACCATGCAACTGTGTGTTCCACAGCTTCACTAGCAATGGATGAAAAAATGTCATCTTCTCTTTAATCAAAACTATCACTGTCATTTATTTTTATGTTCTTTACTTCTAATGTAGAGAGACAGTGAACAGCCATTTCCTACTTACATTATTCATTGTTTTATAGACATATGTCCTATCTACCCTCATTTATCTCTTTGCCAAGCTAAAGAATCCTAGACCATTTGTTCCTGATGTTACAGCCCTTCCACACATTTGATCATCTTTGCTGCCCTCCTCTGAATCTTTATTTTTACTATCATGTCATTTTTACTATCTTGAGATGGAACATCTGAACTGTGTGAGTTCCTCTGTAGATGTACCATGCACTTACACTGTAGAAAAATTATGATTTTTTTCTTGTTCTTCATTTCCTGACATTTCATTTGGTTTTGACGACACTTGGGCCATGGGTCTCTTGCTTTCAGTTGGAGCCTTGCTATTCTTACATACATCTACACTGAAAGATGATGTATTTTAAATAATTGTATTTATTTTGACTAGCTGGCATTAAAATAACAGTGAGAATAAGGTTTCAGTTCCTACTGACAGCTTGAGATTGCCCTCTGACTTCTCTGTTGTCTCCAAGTCAAGTCTCTGACCTTAATTGCCCTTAATTCATTCACATTTTAACCTAAGGCAGCCAAGAGTTTGCCACTCCAAATAAAGAATGTGCATCTCACCACATCTCTTCCACCAAGCTCAAACAATTTTGTTTTCTCACTTTAAAAGATCACGATAGCAATACTGATCAGGGACCTTTTTAAAATCAAGCATTTTAAATTGGCAGTTGAAACAAGGCATTGGAGGCATAAAGATGCTAAAATAACAAGTAGCTGACACATCTGATTGGTCTCATTATTTTGTACTTGACAATGCAAATTGTGTTCTACATCCCCAAGATTTAACTAGGGGGAACACTTTTTTCAGCAGGGTTTAGTTGGTAGAGACCTACCATAGACTATGCTATTCTATTCAGTCTTTGAATAAATTATTCAAACTATTTCAAGGCAGGATTACATTATAGCAAAGTAAGCATTTTTATGTATTCTTGCACACTTACACACTAACTGAGATGCCTTTTGTTTCAGCTAAACCATACTCATCTCTCAGATCAAAAACAAATACATATTCTGTGGATCAAAGAGTGTGAGTATAATGCCCTCTGAATAAGATGTGTCACTAACAAAATGAAAACAACATCTGACAACAGCTGTGGATTTTGAATCCACAGGTGAGCCCCAGTAGAGTTCAAACCTGGACATCATCTGTAGGTTAAAGACAACACAACCTAATTGCCTCACTGTGTTTCTCACCAGCGCTAAGCATGAGAAGGGACTGAGGGAACAAAGTGTTGATGCACATCAGTGAACCTTTGAAGCTGACGATGAATTTTACAATAGTACCATCTGGTCATCTGGGTGAGGAAAGGATGCAATCATTCTGCTTCTGCCTCACTGACAGCGAAATGCAGGATTTGATTTAAAAATGACTGATGACAGGCAGAAAGGTGAGGAGATGCATAACCATCAGCTTTTCTTGATACCCTTTGAAAGGGTAATTTCTGTATTTAGGCTACAACATTTCCAAGTTCGGTCTAGTTAGTTAGATATGTTTCCATTTTCAGCTAGCAGCGTGAAGCTCCCAAAGGATACAGGACATCCAGAGGTAGCACAGGCCCACCTCATGTAGAATACGTCACCTTTGTCATCCACAAAGGACTCAGCCAGTACTCCAAATCTGAAAGCTGTTCACATCAATTTAAAATGAATACTTCATTCTGGCAACAAATATCCAACCCTTCTTCCAAATATTGAAGCATTATGTTTACATTCTTTGGAAAAGGGGGTTGGCAACTTATGAGGAATACCAAGATGTAGTGAAGCTAGGCAGGGGGAAAATTAGAAGGGCCAAAGCCCAAGCAGAACTCAGCGTGGCCACTGCGGTTAAAGATAATAAGAAGAAGTTCTTTCAGTATATCAATAGAAAAAGGAAGACTAGGGGAAATGTAGGCCCACTGGTGAATGAGATGGGCACCCTAGTGGTGGAAGACACAGAGAAGGCAGAGTTACTGAATGCCTTCTTTTCTTCGGTCTTCACTGCTAAAGCTGTCCCTCATGAATCCCAGACCCTGGAGGCAAGGGGGAAGGCCTGGAGAGAGGAGGATTTTCCCAGTTGAGGAGGACTGGGTTAGAGACCACTTGGCTAAGTGGGACATCCATAAGTCCATGGGCCCTGATGGGATGCACCCGCAAGTGCTGAGAGAGCTGGCAGATGTTGTTGCTAGACTACTCTCCATCATCTTTGGAAGGTCATGGGGAACAGGAGAGGTGCCTGAGGACTAGATGAAGGCCTACATCACTCCAATCTTCAAAAAGGGCAAGAAGGAGGACCCAGGAAACTACAGGCCGGTCAGTCTCACCTCTATCCCTGGGAAGGTATAATGGAGCGACTTGTTCTGGCTGTCATCTCCAAACACGTTGATGAACAGGAAGTTATTGGAAGTGGTCAACACGGATTTACCAAGGGTAAATCACGCTTGACCAATCTGATAGCCTTCTATGATGTTATAACTAGTTGGCTGGATGAGGGGAGAGCAGTAGATGTCATCTACCTTGACTTCAGCAAGGCTTTTGACACTGTCTCCCATAACATCCTCATTAGGAAGCTGAGGAAGTGTGGGATAGATGAGGAGACAGTGAGGTGGCTTGAGAGCTGGCTGTGTGACAGAACTCAGAGGGTTGTGATTAATGGAGCAGAGTCAAGTTGGAGGCCTGTAACCAGTGGTGTCCCCCAGGGGTCAATACTCAGTCCAATCTCGTTCAATCTATTCATCAACGATCTGGATGAGGGGACAGAGTGTATCCTCAGCAAGTTTGCTGATGATACCAAACTGGGGGGGGTGGCTGACACTCCAGAGGGCCATGCTGCCATCCAGTGTGACCTGGACAGGCTGGAGTGCTGGGCAGAGAAGAACCTAATGAGGTTCAACAAGAGCAAGTGTAGGGTCCTGCACCTGGGGAGGAAGAACGCTGGGCACCAATATAGGCTAGGGGTGGACCTGCTGGAAAGCAGTTCTGAGGAGAAGGATCTGGGGGTCCTGGTAGACAGTAAATTATCCATGAGCCAGCAGTGTGCCCTTGTCGCCAAGAAGGCCAATGGAATCCTGGGCTGCATAGGGAAGAGTGCAGCCAGGAGGTCGAGGGAGGTCATTCTCCCCCTCTACTCGGCACTGGTGAGGCCACAACTGGAATACTGTGTCCAGTTCTGGGCTCCCCAGCTCAAGCGGGACAGGGAACTACTGCAGAGAGTCCAGTGTAGGGCAACAAAGATGATTGGGGGATTGGAGCACCTCCCTGATGAGGAAAGGCTGAGAGAGCTGGGACTCTTGAGCCTGGATAAGAGAAGGCTGAGGGGAGACCTTATTCTTGCTTACAAGTATCTAAAGGGTGGGTTGAAGGAGGATGGAGCCACCCTCTTTTCAGTGGTTCCCAGTGACAGGACCAGGGGCAACGGGCACAAGCTAGAACACAGGAAGTTCCATTCAAACACAAGAAAAAACTTCTTTACAGTGAGGGTGCCAGAGCACTGGCACAGGCTGCCCAGGGAGGTGGTGGAGTCCCCTTCTCTGGAGATTTTCAAGACCCGCCTGGATGCAGTCCTGAGTAATGTGCTCTAGGCATTCCTGCGTCAGCAGGGGAGTTGGACTAGATGATCTCTAGAGGTCCCTTCCAACTCTGAAAATTCCATGATTCCGTGATTATAAATACTAATGGTGAAGATACGACACAAAGGTAGAACAATCCTTTTAAAAAGGTAATTAAAATTAAATATTTGACTGTAAAGCCAAAGTCACACTATCACAACTACCATTTGCTTGGCTGATAACAGGCAGCTCTGAACAGCTGTCAGTCTTGATGGCAGCCATCTGCACTGGTCAACCGAATGGCCACTGATTTTTCAATAAGCTGGAAGCAAAAGCCAACGTCTCTCCAGTGCTGATTGTTCTCTGGGGGAATCTCTTCTTGCTCACACTTGGCATTGGTTGTTCCTCTACTACAAGAATTACAAGAGTCAAATAGAGTGGAAAACATCAGATCACCAAGGTCATGTGATGAATAAGGCTATTAGAGCAATTAGATGTACAGTTACTGAGTTTTATCTGTTTTGCTTGGTAAAATAAAATTTTAAGTAGGCTCATCTATCTCACCACACCTGATTAGTCTGCAGGTCAAACTTGCAGAAAGCATTTAGAATGGTAACAGCATGAAAACTGCACATATGGGCATCAGATTACTTGTAATCACGTTTTGCCTAGCCTATACAAGAGAAGACTGCAAAAACCTTGCAATAATTTGATTGACCTAAGAAAATCTATCAAATGATTAGGAGTTTAGTTTAAGCCAACTCTCCAAGCATATTCCGTAACCAAGGAAAAGAGCCAGACCCCTCCAATAAGACATCATTCCCTCATAAAATAAGGCTCTAAAATAGGTGGGAAGAATCGTTCTGCAGATTTCTCTCTCTCCATTGCCCATAGAGCAGCCACAGATGTTTAGCTCAGACACAACACCTAACGTTTTCATGGCTGAAATTATCCTACTTCCACTTAGCATTTCACGTTGATTCACGTCAAGCAATTCACACTGGAAAACACAACTGGAATGATATCAAATGAGCTCTGCAGTCATTGCACCCACCCTGAAAAGGACCCAGGCTTCATCTCGCACAGCTCTAGGAATGCTTTGCTTACAGCAAAGCTCTTGCAGTCAGGAAAGCCAAACTCATATGGGGCTATATTAGCAAAAGTGTAGCCAGCAGGTTGAGGGAAGTGTTTATTCCCTTTGGTTCCAGAGGGGAAGCTTGTCTCAAGTGCTGTGTCCTGCTCTGGACTCCTCTGTAGAAGCAACGCCAACAAACTGGAGGAAGTCCAGCAGAGGGCTATGAAGGTGATTAAGGGGCTAGAGCAAGGAGGGACGTACAAGAAGAGGCTGAGGGAACTGGAATTTTTCAGTCTTAGGAAGGCTAACAGAAGACCTTATTGCTATTTACAACCACCTAATGAAAGGATATAGAGAAGTCGAGCCAGACTCTCTCAGTAGTGCACAGTGGAAGAATGAGACACAAGGGACATAAATAACAGCAAGGGAAATATAAAATAGTTATAAGGGAAAAAATCTTCATAATGAGAGTGGTCAAGCACTAGAACAGGCTGTCTAGAGAGGCTGAGAGAGTATCCATCCTTGGAGATATTCAAAATTCAACTGAGCAAGGCTCTGAGCAGCCTGACCTAAGTTGGCTCGGCTTTGAGTAGAAGCTTGTGCTAGGTGATCTCCAGACATCCCATCTAATCTAAATCATTCTATGACTCTATGCAATGGTTGTCAAAAAAAAAAAAAATTAAAAAAAAAATTTACATTTTTTAAAGAATGGTATGGAATGTGATACTGAAAAGATTGGGTGATATACAAATCCATGATAGTGACTCAGGCTTGGTCATGTGTGTAGGATCGATCTCACCTAACTTTAGCTGTCCAAAATGTCAGTGTGCAGTCTCATAATGGAGACTATGCTTCCCTCTGTAATTAAAAGACAGACAGACCTCGAGGACGGGAATTGTCTGAGCTATTTCAGACACTCATCTTGCAATCTAGTGAGATTCTCCCTGGGTATCAGTCTTCCTATCGAGAGATCCTAGATGACTATCTTGAACTAGACACTACCTTTTAGGTAGTTATTGGGGAGGATAAAACCCATTCTTGTGTCAAAGAACAGAAATATAAATATATTCAAAGAAATATAGAAATGAGTGACAAGAGTTATTAAAAGGAAAAGTCATTTTAAGAGAGAAAATAGCCAAAGTAATAAACATGAAAGGACACAAATATTCCAGGTCCTTTCACATCCTACAGCGGACTTTGAACAAAACCAAAGGGCAAGATTCAAACTGTTAAGAGATACGTCATTTTCCCACAGTGCATAACACAGTGGAATTCACTGCCAACACGCACCAGCAAGCCAAAGAGGAAATATAAATTAAATATTAACAACATCTTTTATTTTCTGAGATTATATGTTCTTAAAATAATCCAAAACAAAATTACTTTGGCAATGCTGAAGTTAAGATAAAACTAGCAACCAATCAAATACATAGTAATATAATGAACCATCCAAAGTTATTTTACAAGACAGCAGAACAAAATAATCAGTTTAAGATAATGTGCCTCGGCTGATAAATAAAACTGGAAGAGATCCCCAGACTAGGTGCAGGAACATACACTCAGCCCCTTCTCAACAGCCATATCAAATAAACACCAGACTGGCAGTTATATTAAATTAAAAACAAAAAGCAAAAACTCAGCCATCACAGCACAAGTGACATATTGATATGAGCTAGGAAATTCCTTGCATATTATCCCATAGATGGTCTGCTCTCTAACCTCTCTGCTACTGACCACTCTGTTGTTAAAGCTAAATACTAAATTAGATGGACTAAAATTAAAGGTGTGATCTAGTATAGAAACTGATATGTTTCTGTGCCTAAATACAGTTAAAAAACTACTCAGTATTTTAATCTCTCCCTTTTCACTACAGATGTCTTTCAGTCATATCTCTTTCCAAGTTTTTAAAAAAATTTTTTTCTTATATACTTTGTATTTTGTAAATTGTATAGACGGGTCAAATCAGCTAGGCCATTACAATAATCTAATTCCACCACAGAAAAATCTACACCAATTCTTGAGCTTAGTCAAAAGTTGTCCTTGAGAAGGGGTGATCAAAATGGACCTAGCCTAGTTTGCCAGATTTTTCTACCCAGTGATCTGATTCCTGTTTCCAACCTCCCTGTGGTCCCTCAGATGTAGTTAAGGGCCCAGAGCAGCTCATGCTTCACTGTCTGCTGCCTTCTTTTAACAGATGGGGGGTTCCTCTTCTGTCAAAAGCACATTCAAATGAAATTCAGTAAATAGACTCAGGTACATCAATAGAGTCCTCTAGCCTGCTGAACAGTGGGGGAATATTGATTTTTTTTCAGTGACACAGCAGATGCAAGTCCTCCATAAGGTGAGACACGTGAGCAGCCTTCAGCTGCATGGCACATACATCCTCCATGTGGCTGGAAATACTCATAGCACGATGGAGGACACCTGCATTTTGTTAATGTGAGCAGTACCAGTCCTGTCACACAAGGAGAAGGGGCTTATTTAAATACTTCAGGCTGGAAATAGTTTATGATAAATTTGTGGAAATTCTTTATAGGATTAAAATCTTCACCATTAATGCAACCTTACTACCTGCTTGCACTCTGCTAACTTCAGCTTCCTGGTGCTGGGTCTGTTAAAGATCTCCATCTGCTATCAACAGTTTCTACCAACAGGATTATTCACAAAAAAACCCATTTGACTGCCTCTAAACTTTCTTTCTTTGTAAGTTAAATATATGCAGCTCTTTTAAGGATCCAATTTTAATTTATTTTTTTTTAGCCCAGTGTCCTGTTTGCAGTTCTTCAAACCATTTCCAATTCTTCAATTCCCTTTTTCCAAAATATGGATGTGGAAACAGTGCATGCTGTGTCTGTATTGGTGTGGTGGGTTGACCCTAGCTGGGTGCCAGGTGCCCACCAAGCCGCTCTATCACTCCCCCTCCCCAGCTGGACAGGGGAGAGAAAATACAACAAAAGGCTCGTGGGTTGAGATAAGGACAGGAAGATCACTCAGCAATTACCATCACAGGCGAAACAGACTCAACTTGGGGAAATTAATTCAATTTCTTGCCAATCAAATCATAGTAGAGTAATGAGAAATAGAACCAAATCTTAAAACACCTTCCCCCCACCCCTCCCTGCTTCCCAGGCTCAACTTCACTCCTGATTGTGTCTACCTCCTCCCCTCTGAGTGGTGCAGGGGGATGGGGAAGGGGGAGTGCAGTTAATTCACCACACGTTGCCTCTGCTGTTCCTTCCTCTTCACACTCTTCCCCTGCTCCAGTGTGGGGTCCTTCCCACAGGAGACAGTCTTCCACAAACTTCTCCAATGTGAGTCCTTCCCACAGGCTGCAGTGCTTTATGAACTGCTCCACTGTGGGTCCTTTCCACGGTGTGCAGTCCTTCAGGAACAGACTGCTCCAGCATGGGAACGCCATGGGGTCACAAGTCCTGCCAGCAGACCTGCTCCACTGTGGGCTCCTGTCTCCATGGGTCCACAGGTCCTGCCAGGAGACTGCTCCAGCATGGGCTTCCCATGGGATCACAGACTCCTTTGGGTGCATCCACCTGCTCTGGTGTGGAGTGCTCCACGGGCTGCAGGTGGGTATCTGCTCCACCATTAACCCCCATGGGCTGTAGGGGGACAGCCTGCCTCACCATAGTCTTCACCACATCTCTGCTCTGGTGCCTGGAGCACCTTCTCCCCCTCCTTCTTCACTGACCTTGGTGTCTGCAGAGTTGGCACTCTCACATATTCTCAATCCTCTCTCCTGGCTGCTGTTGTGCAGGGTTTTTTTCCCCCTTCTTAAATATGTTATCACAGAGATGCTACCAGCGTCATTGATTGGCTCGGCCTTGGCCAGCAGCTGGTCCGTCCTGGAGCCAGCTGGCATTGGCTCTCAGACATAGGGGCAGCTTCTAGCAGCTTCTCACAGAAGCCACCCCTGTAGCCCCCTCCCCACTACCAAAACCTTGCCACACAAACCCAGTACAATTGGGTTTATATGTCCATATATAAACCATATGGGTTTATATGTTTTGGTAGCAGGGGAACCGCAGGGGTGGCTTCTGTGAGAGAAGATCTGGGGCTGCCTTGCCAGACACAACCGTTTCCAAACAGCTCCAAAATGGACCCACTGCTGGCCAAAGCTGCCCAACACAGGTGCTGCCTTTGTAGGTGGGTCCTCCACAGAGGACCATGGTGGAGCAGATATCCACCCTGCAGCCTGTGGAGAACCCCATACTGGAGCACGTGGATGTGCCCTGAAGGAATCTGCAGCCTATGGAAAGCCCATGCCAGACCAGGCTCCTGGCAGGAGCTGCAGCCTGTGGAGAGGAGCCCATGCAGGAGCAGGTTTTCTGGCAGGCCCTGTGACCCTGTGGAGGACCCACACTGGAGCAGTCCAGTCCTGAAGGACTGTATCCCATGGAAAGGATCCGTGCTGGAGCAGTTCTTGAAGAACTGCAGCCCATGGGAAGGACCCACGTTGGAGCAGTTTGTGAAGGACTGTGTCCCTTGGGATAGACCCCATGCTGGAGCAGTGGAGCAGCATGAGGAGAAAGTAGTGACAGAGATGAAGCGTTATGAACTGACCACGAACCCCGTTTCCCGTTCCCCTGTTGTCACTTGCAGGGAGGAGGTAGAAGAGTCAGGAGTGAAGTTGAGCCTGAGAAAAAAGGGGGCTGGGGAGAAGGTGTTTTTAGTTTTGCCTCTGTTTTCTCACCATCCTACTCTATTTTTAATTGGCAATAACTTAAATCAGTCTTCCCCAGGTTGAGTCTGTTTTGCCTCAGACTGTAACTGGTAAGTGATCTACCTCTCTTTATCTCAGCCCATGGGCTTTTTCATTGTATTTCTCCTCTTGTCCTGTTGAGGACGGGGAGTGAGAGAGCAGCTGGGTGGGTGTCTGGCAGCCAGCCAAGGTCAAACCCCCCACGATGTCATTTGGAGTCTGGTTGTGTTTCTTGATACCTACAGAATAATCTCCCTTTCCTAGCCCTGTTTGTCTATTCAGTTTTGCTGTTAACTTGTCCAACTATTATACCGCCTCTCTCTGTCACAGGGTCACACGGGGAATACAGGGTAAACGTCCTTTCAGGACTACTTTGCAAAACGCTGCTTTCCTGACGGCAGCCTGTGAGTATGAGATCCCTTTTCCTAACTGGCCTGTGTCCATCTATTAAAGCGCAGTAGCTGGGCTATATCCAGTTTACAACATGAACCACAATGTCCTGTAAACAGTAGTTGGTCTCAACATTATTTTCCCCTAAGCATCTTTGTTCTGTCTGTAGAGCTTTTTTTAGCAATTATTTTACTTCTTCTAAACTACTGATAAATACCTTAAGTAATACTGATATGAAACAAGTTCCTGCAGGAACTCAGTAAAAGCAGCCCTGTGGTGTGTTGACCCTGGCTGGACGCTAGGTGCCCACCAAGCTACTCTATCACTCCCCTCCTCAGCAGGACAAGGGTGGGGGAGAAAATAAGATGGAAGAAAATTGTGGGTGAAGATAAAGACAGTCTAATAAAGCAAATGCAAAGGCCACGCACAGAAGCAAATGAAAACAAAAGATTTATTGTCTACTTCCCATCAGCAGGGGATGTCCAGCGACTTCCTGGGAAGCAGGGTTTCAGTACGCCTAGCGGTTGCTCTGGAAGACAAACATTGTAATAAAATGATCCCCCTCCTCTTCCTTTTTCTTAGCTCTTATTGTTGATTGTTCCATACCATATGGTATGGAATATGCCTTTGGTCAGTTTGGGTCAGCTGTCGCGGCTATGTCCCCTCCCAAGATCTTGCTCACCCCCCGCCTACTGGTGAGGGGGGAATATTGGAAAGGCAGCCTGGATGCTGTGCGAGCGCTGCTCAGCAATAGCCAAAACACTGATGTGTCATCAACACCTTTCTAGCTGCCACAGCACTATGAGGGCTGCTATGGGGAAAATCAGCTCCATCTCAGCCAGACCCAGTACAAGCTCAAATTAACAGTTTTATTAATAATACTGCATTTCTGCAGGTTTTCCATGGTCTAGATTAAAACAACTATGTTGCTGCTTTTTGACATCCATTGCTACCTTCCACTGTCTTCCCAGATTACAAATGCTGATTTTCTTTTCTATGCAGAAGTGAGACCCAAGGGCACCAACATGAAGACGCAGCCCTCGGGAAGAAGAGATCAGTGAGTGACAGCTGCCTCCAGGTTAAAATTGATATTCCTGCAACAGCACGAGAGAAGAGAGGTGAAAACTGCACTGCGTACATGAGAAGTCCAGCTAAGGTGCAGTTCATGTAAGCAGCAGCCTGCAGGTCCTACATAGCCCATAGAGAACCCCGGGCAACTCTAGAGAGGAGTAGGATAGCTATGGTATGAGGACCCCTCATATGTCAACAAACCAAGGTGCAACGCAGACGTCTGCATCACTCCTGCTTGATTTCTGTCTGTCTTCTCCCAGGCCCTCCTAGGCACTTGGTGTGACGTTCAGTGTTGCTCAGTGGCATGTCGTGCTTTGGAACCTTTCACTGTAAGAAATTATTTCAGAGCTAGAAAAATCAAAACAACATAAAATTTCAATAGTAACAATCTGCTGGATAAATCAAGCTTAAGGGGGTGAAAAAATGTACTGATCACCGTTTACTATAAACCCTGTGACAAACCCTTCCTGGATATGAGACTATTCCTATAATTTTTTTTATGTTTAGGTAACACTGAAATTCGGAGCAGACTTCTTACCCAGCACAGCCTTGAAGAACCTCTGTAGCTTATTTTTTTGTAGTCTGTTATTTCCTCCTGTTTTGTGGCAAAATTTGAAGAGGCAGCAATGAGTAAGAAATAAATTATGATTGGAATAACACCTAGTCTGACACGATATTTATCTAAGTGTAATTTTATTTTAATAAAAATAGTAGTACATCAAATGTGATGTCTACTACACATCAAAGAAGATAAGACAGTTGCTTATAAAGAACCCGAATATTCCCTAATTCTAACAGTTGCTGCAATTCATGCAGTAGGTGGACTGCTCTGTGATCTCTTTGGATACTTTTAAACACATTGATGTCTGTGAGTTTTTTAAGTCTGTCATGCATGTCACAGGAATTTTGCAAGGCCAAATTGGCAGGCTGGAATACTGCTGAATATATTCTATCTGGCATATAATTCACAAGTCCATGCACTACTTTTTCTTTTCCTCAGCCAACGAGTATGTAAAAAATTTGTATTTTACATTTTATTTTGATTAATAAAGCATCCATAGTCTGTGGAATCTCAAAGATTATCCCCAGACATGAGTTTTTTAATGTCCTGCACCAAATGCAGGCACTCAGATGTTGCTGATCCCCACTATGGACAATGCTGCGCAAGAATATTCTCCACGTGTCATATTTGTCAACATTTAACTATTTCAAGTGGTATTTTTTGCCTGTGATTTTTAAAATGTTGATTAAAATTAAAATTATTAAAAATAAACTGAATAAAGGGTTGAAACAAATCCACTTCCCGTATTTGATTTTCCACTTAATTTATTGAAAGTTTTCCAATAACAAAACCTGCTATTTCAAATTTTGAAAATTTAAGTGGATTTTTACTAATATTTGAAAAAAATAGAAATGTAAAAATTAACTTTGTGTAGTGATAATTGACAATGGATGACTAGGACCGCTAAACATTTGCAACCCAGAGAACAAGAGGTATGACTGCAGGATGTATAGTATCCAAATGGAACAGAAAAACACAAATGCCATTATACACATATGAGACCTTCGCCAAAACAATCATCAGCCATATTCTATGCTCCCTGTTCAGAAAAGATCAATCCAAGCTGTAACAGATAATAAGTGTATCTAGGATATATCGGTTAGTGAGAAAAATGACATATTTACCTTCCAAGAAAAAAATATTAATTTGCTTTAGCAGAATAAATGAAAAAATAATAGGCTTATTTATGAGGATATGATTGTTGTCTACAAGTTCTTTAGGAGAGGAAAGGACAGGCAGGGGAAAATATTGAAGATACCAGGCAACAATCACATTAAAACCAGAAAAGTAAACTTGCCATGAATACATTCTGAAGAAAATTAGAAGGTTTTTGACCATCAGAGGAAAGAAATTCAGACTCAATTCCTATTAGCAGGCCTGGGAACAAAACTTACTTGCTTTTAAGTTGCATATTCAGCAGTTCAGAATCCATACAATCTTTGACATTAAAGAATTGTGCAAAATGGCCCGAGTATGTACAGTCATCTGTAGTCCTATGAAATTGTTTGTACTCAGAAAACTGCATTGATTCTGCGGTATATTGATAACTAAATCTCTCAACCATTTCTTATTGCTTTTACTACAGAAGGCATCATTTAATGGGAAAAATGTGGTACATGAACAGGACTACCTTGATAGCAGAGTCAATCTTGAACAAAATGGGATTATTGTGATCATTTGTGCTGCCATCATTCACCCAGAGTTACTCAGAAAACTCACGTCTCTAAGTCTTTGGCTTGGGACTCTCCACACTTATAAGTTTATTTGCCTATAGGGAAAAAGTCTCATGGACTTTGCATCACTGCAGAAGAGATTATCATTAGATACAATTGCAGTTTCAGGGAACAACTACTCAAAATCAGTCAGTAAGATACTGATACTATTATTAATAATTCTTGCATATGAATGTATTGAAACTATTGTTCTGCAATTCCGTGTTAGTGCAACGTGAGCATCATTTTTCACTGAACTGAGTATTATAAAATTCCTTATGAGACTTATATTCTTAATGTGGAAAAGTGAGAAACTGTCACCAGAGAATTCATATAGTTCTCCTGGAAAAGGCCAGTATTTCCAATTATGTGCAGGTAGATCCATTAGGTGCAATTAAAAGGTCTAGTCAGTTTGACTAGGATCCCTGGGCACTAGTATAAACATGTTCAACTCTGGGAATACTTTGTGGGCAGTCCCGTGCCTGACTGCTGTGTCCATGAATGCGAGAGTCACAGGCTGCAGATGCCGTAGCACTGTTTCTTCCCATCTGAGATAGGGATATGCCTTGAGCAGGCAGCTCGGGACTCATGACTCCAAACGGTAAAAAAAGAGATCCAAAAGACAATCAAATTATGTTTACAGCAAGCAGAGAAAAACCCCAGAAATATCCTTTTGTGACTATTTGAGAAATGATAGAAAACTCTTGATAGGGCTGGGGCAAGATAATGTCTGCGGGTAGAGAGAATACCATTGCTAGGCCATGAGATGTATCTGGACAAAATGGAGAGGCTTCATCAGATCTGACACAGAAGAGTAAACTTCAAGTTCAGTATTGGCTGAGGACCTGACAGGACAAGCAGACTCATGTCCACTAATAGTAAGACTTCAAAAACAAAGCACATGCACATAGTCATATTTCTGGCAAACAAACAAAGGGACCAGCCTTTCAACAGCAGTATCTAGTGGAGGCTGAGCCATTGGGGAATACGGTTTTAAATCGTTTATTTAAAAAGACAAGATTCTGATCTCATTAGTCTGGTGAAAATCCAAAGTAATACCAAAACCTTCTAGACTGGGGTTCAAAAACCTTAATATCAGGAAAAAAAAAAAGAAAAAAGATCTCCTTTTTCAATAATATTGATGTAAGAATTCTGTTTGATCTTTGTGGGCATATGCTTCAAACATTGTTTCCTTTTATTAAATAGGAAGCTTTTTCATTCTTTCGATCTTTTAAAGGACCGTCTTTATTACTTCTTCATTTTTGCTGTCTCACTATTCCAAGTTATTTGGAGTTTTTTATTTGCTGGTTCCACCCTTGTCAATACATTTGTAACAAATCTTGCTTTATATGAAGACCAAAGCACTCATGCTTAATCTAGCACAATTATCAGATGTGAAAAACAGTGTAGAAAAAGCAAATATAAAGGTTTCTTAAAAAGTGGGGTGGGTGGGAAAGGTGGAGAGCAAATTCACAGTGTGAGGTAGGACACTGGCAGCTGCCTTTGCACTAGGGAATACCAGTTGTGTAAAGCATATGTTCTTCCAGAACATCTGAAGGATGTCCAGGACCCCTCTACCACCCCATAGCCACACCAGCCGCCTCCTTCCAGCCCAGCTCAAAAAGCTCTGAGCTTGTACACTTTGTGCCTGAAAGAGATTGCATTGAGCTCATTGAAATTTTCCATGTGCCCGTCTGTGGATGCTCAACAAGGTGTACCTGCAAGGTTGGACCCAAGCCCTGTTAGCTGCAAGCTCTTTGCCTGGATGAGACATATGAAATGCAGGTACACCCATAGGAGCTGGGGAACAGTGTCCACAGCCAGGCCACATGAGGCTTGAGGCAAGGCGAGGTGCTCCCTGGCACTGATGTGGCAGCACTGACCAGCAGCAAGCTCTGCCGCTCCAGCACATCACACTCCTCCTCCCCGGTCAATCTGCCCAGCCCCAAAAGTGGAGGCCAGCCTGTAGGCACCGAGTCTGCTCCGCAGGCAGGAGTCCCACTTGTATCTCTGACGAGCTACTTGAAAAAGAGACAGCCGTCTCTACAAACTCGTCCTCAGTTTCTAATGAATGATTGATTGTTTTTAAACTAGTGCATTGTATATTTTGGGAAAGAATTTATGATTTACCAAAAAAATTTCCTACTGAAATATAGCCAAATGGAGACTGGTCTGGGCCAAGTTGCTCAACATTCATGAGCAAGAGCATGTTTTTCTTTTTCTTCCTTTCTTGTTTTATGCATGTTTCTGGACTCATTTCATCAGCTGTCAGTAGTTAAATACCATTTCAGAAAAGGGTTTATTATTGTAATTTCCTCAATTATTCTGTTTGTTTCTGCTATGGTCTCCTGAAACAAAATCAGTCTGCTAAAGTACTAATAAAATATTTTCCCCTGCTGCTCCTTGCAAAGGGCCCAAGCCTTCAAGGTGCTGTATTTCCTGAGCTGGTTTTCACCTTGGAGATCATGACCTTAAATGAGGGTTTTTTTCTGCATGCTGCATTACTGCTTTCCGAGGGATGTCACTGACTTTGGTTCACAGTCAGCTCATGTCCCCAAATCATACCCAATGGCATGGCAGTGCATGATAAGCAAGAATGGAAACCTATGAGAGATCAAACAGAATGCAAGAGCCCTTTTTCGTCACATCAACAAAGGAGAAAAACAGAACACATATGGTAAGTGATGAAAGCAATCCAACTTAAATATATAGCTAGATAATGCATTAGCTTAGGAAAATGTAGGTGCTCGTCTAACAGCATGACTTTTGAAATGTTGAATTAAATGCACATTAAAATATTTGGAAATTTCTATTTTTACAGCTACATGCTTTACAGGAGAGAAAAGCAATTATTTTCCATGAGGGCTAAGCAGAGCAGAACCCAGCCTCTAGCGAATGGGACATGCTGGACACGTAGGGCCTGCTGTGACACCACAGAGGGTGGGGAAGGCTCTTGCTGGACCTCACAGGGCATTGGATGAGGAATCTGGCCATAAACGACAGTGGAACATGACAACACGCAGCGACATCAGGCAGCCCTGGCGCTCCCTCGCTGCGAGACTGGAACACAATGCGTGACAAAGGCACAGAACGAGGCAGCCAAAAATTCATGAGCCTCAGATGTTTAGAGCGCTACATCTGCTTCTGGCTCAAGCAATTTTTATGTTGAATTCAGTTGCCTTTCCTCCAAGACACCCAACAGCAGATAACCTCAATTTATTGGTTCCCATTTCCAATACGGTTTATCTTAAATACAAGCAGAGATTCTTTGGCACACAATGGAAATGCAACTATTTAAAAATCAAAACTAAGTAAAATCTATTTACAGCTTTATAGTTTCCCTGTGAATCACAAATAACTAGGCCAATGCTTCCAGTGTCAGACATTCAAAATCATGAATCAAGCCTTGAAAACAACCATTTGGCTTTAAGAAGTCAGATTTTTAAAACTAATAAAAGCTATTTTTTTTTAATTAATTTCTCTACATTTTGGCATTCATACCTCTGCAGTCATTAGAACTGGAAACTTACATCCTTAAAACACAGCTGAGAGTCTCCCTTGTTCACTTGATGCCAGGGGATGGGGCTTTAAAGGAGCAACCAACAATTCTGAGTCCAGCAATAAATTCCCAAGACTGGTTTGTGTTTTCACTACTCCACATGCGCAGGTTAGACAGGTATGAAGCACAGATTCTCATATTAGAAACAGGTTGCACTGAAACAGCTCAGTGTTTTGGTGTTTCAGCATATGCGTTTCACATACATAACTTTGCTGTCATCCAGAGATGGGATAATGAAGTGTCTGTTGATCAGGAATCAGATGAGGAATCTTTCACTGTGTCTTAGGGCTTTGCATCTTTCATACCTCCTGCCTGAATTTAATATTTAAAAATTAATAAAAAACAATAAACAAATTTAGCACTTTACTGCAAAAATAGAGAAATGCAGAATTTACAGGACATCATTGGTAAATCAACACCTATCTCCGCTCTGCGTAATGCAGCCCTCCCTCGGTTTCTTCATAGCTGGGAAATTGACTGAGGCAGGCAAAGCTGCCTGTGCCTTTCTGTTTGTGCAGTGTCCAGCACAGAGGAGCCAGGGGTTGTGTTTGGTCCACTACCTTCAGTTTGCTCTCACCTCTGTGCTTCAAGGCCTCAGCAGGCAATAAAAGCAGAAGTGCCAAAATACTGCAAGTGTGGGTAGTCTCACTTCATTTCCAGCCTACCTGGAAGCAGAGGTACCAGGGACTTTGTGAACTCTTATAAGACTTCCAACAGCCCTAAGCCATCCAGATTAGATAAGCTGCAGATAAACACCCCAGCACTGTGATGTTTATCTACATGAAATCCAACCTTTTGAAGTTCATCTGTTCCTTTCTCCGACGACTATTATCTGTTGCTTTGAGACCCTGCATCCATCCCTATCACGGTTATGTAAGCTCCCTGTGATGCCCATAAACAGTCCCTCCATCATTTGCAAAAATGCAGCCGCTCATTAAATGCATTTGTGGCTTCAGCACTTGATGCATACAGTATTTTATTGGCTTTTTCTCAGAAATACACATTTATTTTATCATCTGATACTTAAAATAACTATTGCAAATAAATAAAGAAAAAATGTGTGTACCACAGAAAAAAAATAATACCATACAAAAGCTTTAGTTATGCCAAGATTGCTTAATTCTGATTAGCACTGACCATTAAGCAATCATTTATGGATTTACTGTGAGTGTTCATAGATACTAATGGGTTTTAGAATTCCTTGGGAATCCTCAAAGGTCAAAGGAAGAAAATGAACTATGAAGTGATAAAAAATGTATTAGGTGACTAATGGACAGGTTGTATATAGAATGGTTCCAGCAGAAAACGTTGAATTTTACCGCTCAGATGTAAGCAAAAGTAAATCTTGGGAGCAGTGGCCCTTCCCCGCTGAAGTAACTAATGAAGAGAAAATTAAAATGCTTCATGGGGAGGCATTGTGTGGTGTGCTTTTCCCTGTCACTAAGAATACATAGGATATGGCAAGGTCACTGATATGAAGTTAAAAATTATGAGATTTTTCTTTAGAGAGGTAGCTTCTTGCTCTTTATTTTGCTTCAAGGTTTTAACCATACATTCACATTTTTTAGCGTTTTCGCGCTATTGCATTCTGTGCAACTCAAGACTCAAAGCTCTTCCCACTTCAACGGATTTATGTTTATACCACTTAGATTAACAGTTTGGCCCCCACGGCAGGAAAGGGAGTAGGAAAAGCTGGAAGGGACTTGCATGCCTCACTGTAGGCACAGTCTCAGGATCTAAGCGCAGGACTGTGTGTCTGCCCCCGCACCGCGACCCTGCATTGCGCACCACGGGGCAGCCCCGCACCTCCACGGCAAACCCAGCTCCCCACTGAGACTGCAACCGTGGAGGGCACGCGAGTCCAAGCGTTCAACCAACACAAACTCATTTTGCGCGGTCAGAAATTTCTGACAGGGTGAATTCGTCTCAGCAGACCTCAGGCCAGATCAGATACCGTGTGCTGGGGCTGCCGGGAGCCGGTGCCAGCTCCAGCGCTGCTTTGTCTTCCCACGGCTGGCGGAAAGCCAGAAGCCGGCACGCAGCCTGCGTAAACACTATAGCCCCTGCTCTGGCTAATTTGACAGAAACGCAGGCCTGGTCCGCAGCAGATTTATACGGGTGGGTGAGTCAGCCGTGCACAGATATGTTATTAATGACTGTGGAGCCGTGTGCGGAGCGAACATCCAGCTTGCGAATGGCCCACAGAGTTTACTCAGCCCTCCTCCTGGCTGAAGTCATCTCGACCATGAAGTATTCTTCCCGGTACCATCACTCAAAGAGTGATGACAAATCCAAAGGGTTTTTTTGGAGGCAATTTTAGTGTATTTTTGCATAGTGAATGGCAGTTTCACTGTGCAGGGAAATAGATTTGGATTCTTGTTAGAAATACTTTTGTTCAGGGCAGAAGGCGGCAATCAGAAGTAAATACAACCTGCAATATATGTCTGTTACCCACATGAATTCTGAGGATTAATACCACACTACATGCCTTTAAAGTTATGTTATTAAAATGAAGTAATTCCATTCCAGTTTTTAAAGAACTGATTCAATCAGGTGTATAAATACAGGCCTAACTTTTAGCTTGTCAGCAAAGTTACTAATCTAAATAAGGTTGTCCATATATAAGCACAATTAGTATTTTTTTTGTTCAAGATTGGTCATTTTCTGAAAAAAAAGCCACTGTGTTGTTGGGTCTGACTAGTTTTTAAATGTAAATTACATACACATATGTAGGGAAAGCAAGGCAAGGCAAGAGAAAGAAGAGAGGAGAGGAGAGGGGAGGAGAGGGGAGGAGAGGAGAGGAGAGGAGAGGAGAGGAGAGGAGAGGAGA
>VFFE01008050.1:3770368-3851907 GCA_008921705.1 Burhinus oedicnemus
AGGGAAGGGAAGGGAAGGGAAGGGAAAGAGGGAGGAGAAGAAGAAGGGGAAGAGGGGAAGGGGAAGGAGGTAGAGGAGAGGGGAGGGGAGGCGAGGGGAAGGAAAAGCTGCTGATACCAACTTTTCCAAATCAGAGGCTGAATGCACAGGAGCAGAGGAAGCATGCAGTGCTGCCAGCTTCCCCCTTCCCCTTGTTTGTCCTCTCTAGTCCAGTAGTTAATAACATGCACATGGGTTGTGAAAGATCCAAGTTCCTGTCCTCCTGCTGCCTGATTCAGCACAGGGGGTTGATGCGAGGTCTCCCACTCCCCATGTGGGTGTCCTACCTGCTACACTAGGAGGCACACAGAGGAGGAGCTCCTCTTCTCAATCTTTTCCACTCTAAACTGCTTACACATTGCCTGAATGAGGAGCTATGGTAGATTGTGACTGAGGAGGGAGCTGAGGCAGTCAACATACTGAACAACTACAAAAATGCTGAATTATTTATGCAAAGGACAGTATCTTCATCTAGAAGGAGTACGACAACCAGCCCATAAAATTTTGTAGTGCACTATCAGGTCCTAGCCCTAGAAAACAGGGGAGAGACTCTTAGCTAAGCACCGTAAATATTGAGCCATATATGGGAAGAATATTACCTCTCACTAGCTTTCTGAATGCAATCTTTTAAGATTATTAAGTGTGCCCAAAAATTACTTGAAAGTATTTACTTCATGAGCAAAATGAACTGTTTCAATAATGTGGAAAAACTGAATGAATATTGAGTGATCTGATTTTTATTTTTAAATTGCAATTTATATAAGGAAAGAGGAAAAGGAAAGAAAAACCAGCAAGGTGAATGGATCCAATTGACCAAAGCAACTGGAGATTTACCATGGATAACGTTGTAGGAATAAGTACTTCTTTTGCAGGACAAAGATCATGCTGGAGGAGTCAGTTTGCTACACTTCAGTATATGCAGGGGAAATCTTTGACCAGTTCTATTAGTTAAGAAAACAGTCAAGGTGTTTATTTTCTTTAATCTCAGTTAATAGCAATGAATAAAGTATCACTGAAAATGGCCCAAGGAGTCAGTGTACTGCTGGATGGTCATATCTGGAACAAGACTAGAGTGTAACTGATCAATGGTCATCTCCATCAAGATGAATTTAGCTGGGAATTTTCCCTTCCAGATCATTGTGTCTGAAGCTAGTAAAAGTTGAAAGGAGGATGGATATCTGCAAAGGTAATCTTTAAGGTGTGTGTACTGTTTTCACAGCTATTAGATCAAAGCCCTTTACTGAACTATTTTATTATCAGACATAAATCAGCCGCAGTTCATTTTACAAACATTAGTACTGCCATCAATTACATGCATTTAAGACTAATGGTCTTACAGGAATGTTAATAGTACAACATTATTTCCTGAAAACCAGCACTGAAGGCTATTAAAAGGCTATTAATTGCTATATGTAACATACAGAATTATTTGTTTCTGGTTTTAAACAATCAGTGAGTTGGCATGTAAGTACATTTCTAACCAGTTCAACTTCATGGATATCAAATCCAGTGAAAGCAAAACCATCTATAAGCTATCCCTGTCCAGCTTTCCTTCATAGGCATAGTGTGAGCAGACCGCAGCTATTGCTGCTGCTGCCCTTTAAAGCCCTGCGATCTTGCTGCAGCACTCCAGACATTGCCACCGTCCCTGCAGGGTGGTGGTTGGGGCACACATTCTCCCCAAGCAGAAGACATTTTACGAGGTAGGGACAAGTGTTTGCTCTCAGCCTGTTTGCTCAGCTAGCAGTGATGGGTGCAGTACCGAGACCCGAACGAAACACGAATAGCACAAGCAGATGCTTGAGGAGTGAGGGGTGTGCAGGAGAGATACTTTCCTGTGTGGGCTGTGAGTCCCGTTGCAGCTAACCCTTGGGCTCTGGCTCATCCCATACCTCAGAAATTCTGAAGCACCTCCTACATTTAGTCAGACACCTCCCATTTCACTATCCAGCCCCCTGCTAATGCAGTAGACCTCGTCTCCAGATGCACAGATTTAGGTCCAGGAGTAGATAACACAAATTGCTAAACAAGACGTTCCTCATTTTGTGCTGAAAGCAACTGCTCGCGCCATCCAGACCTACCTTTAGCCCATACTAAGTGCTGCAGTTCTGTTTCTGATATACTAAATAATAAAACAACTGAGGCTCAAGATGTAAATGTTACACGAGTTCATCTTATCTTCTTTCCCTTTCAAACTGTGTCATGAACCTGAGATCTCTGTTCATTAGTTTAAGAGGCTGTTTACACATAAGAGGAGGAGGGAAAGACAGATCCTTTGAAGCATGTGGAACTATACCAGTTTCCACCAGATGAGGAGACAGTCCCAGGAGACCTGTCAGGCAATCTTTAATGAGCTAGTATCTGGAGTGCAAAGCAAACTTCACATCTCAAGGGCTGAGCAGTATTCAGCTTCTATTAGGTCAGATATTTATGATTACCTCAAAGGTTTGCAAAGCCGGAATGAAAATTTCCAAGAAAAATCATAATTGCCTCTTATAACCCACCCCTAAGCTACAGCCTCTAGCCTTGTCAAGTAGTGGATACACACTGTTTCATTCACAGCTCTTAGTAAACCATGCTGCCTAAAGGAAGTTCAGTAAGTTGTACGTACCATTTTACAGCTGAACCTTTATGTCAATCCTTCATTCCAGAGTGGTTCAGCATTGCAGTGACCTTCACATCCCCCTTCAGATTGAATCTGTTACCCTCAGTGAGTATAAAGGCTATAAAGAAGCACCTGATCATAAAATCCACTTGGAATGCTTTCTTAAACCTCCACCAATTATCCATTAAAAAATCCTGCTTTTTACAGGCTTACTTTCCTAATGAAAACCAAATAATAGTATATTTTTTAAAAATTTTTTCTAGTTGTCTGGAGAAAAGTCTTGACAACTTGAAATGATCCTTAATTGATGCGACTAAATAAAATCATCTGAGTACTTCTATGGATAATAAGAGACATTAACTGTTGCTTTATAAGCGAGGATCTGATCTAAAAGAAAAGATGTGGATGGCCTGACAATCACCTCCCTAAATAGCCACTAATCAGCCTTGGAAAAGAAATATAATTGATATGATATTGATAAAACAGAAAAAATGGATTGTGTTCAGAGGAGTCCGAGATTCATCAGGATTAGGTCTTCAGCGGGAAGCCTTTTAATTTGCAAGGAGCTCTTACACTGTAAGGAAAAACACAGCAGAAGTAGCTGCAGCAGAGTTTCCAGTGAGTCACCCCGCAAAAGCCGAGGGTAACCAGGAGCTGCGAGGCTTTGGCAGGCTTAAACCAGCACAAGGCAGGAAGCTGTACCACGAGGACAAAACAGCAGCTCAGGGGGACATTTTAACACAGTTCTGTAGCCTTCCTTTAAAATAGACAAAATACTGATTTTTTTTTTCTTCGTCATTTTCATGTGCTTCTCTCCCCTCAAAATAAAGTGAGAGCTAATTTCTCTGTTTTTAAAAAAACAGCTCTTTGACTTCACTTGATTTTGCAGTTACCACCTCATCGCCTTTTCCTCCCAGAGAGCACTGGCAGCCCTGTTTGCAGCAACCGTTTGGAGTTTTTTTCCAATTTTGTTGTAAACTACGTTAAGCGCAGCGCCTGCCCTTGCTGCCCCCACCACCATGCTCACAGCTGTCTGTAATGACCTGCCTCAGAGACAGCTCTGACCTTACCCTCTTGCCTCATCATCTTCAACTTATCTGAAACTCTCACACAGCTGACCACAATCCTTTTCTCATAATGTTGGCATCTTCTACACATCCCTTTGGTATAACCTCTATCACCATGCAAGAGAAAACCTCCAAGGCAGCTTCCTTCCCTGCTACCTGTTTCCAAGTAAGGGACCGCTGCAGAGCATGATCTCCTGTCTGACTGTAAGTAATCTCCTCTTGTTCGTACCTCATCCGTGGAGCTTCTCAAGTAGCTTCAAACAGGCAACAAAAGCGCTCGTAGCTAACTAAATATATGAGGAGTGATGTTGTGGTTTGGGCACAAATCACACAACCCTTGGCTGCAACCTTTTCCGTGGTGTTCTCACACAATTAGCTGTTTCCACTTAATGCATTAGTTTATCTACTAATAATTTAATCTATGTCATGGAAACTCATGTCATGTTTTGTAAAAGAGATTCCAGTGTGAAAATGACATCATTTTGTAGTATGTACAGGCCTTTGCACCTTACCCTTTGCAATTGTTAACCAAAAAGGGAAACCTTCATGTAAAGCATCTCTATTACTGCAGGCATGTCACACTCGCATTTCATGTCATATCAAGTTCCTGCAGATCAGAAAAATCAAGGATTAGTTATGGCTACCAGTTTCAGAAAAGAAAAAACAAGAAAAGCCAACTTGAGGAGTTTAAATTAGTTTTGAAGACAGTGGCACCACACAGAGAAGAGGAAAAATTCTGCTTCAATCCCAGGCTAAATGCCTAAGACCAAAGCTGAAATTCAGCTACTACATGTCCCAGGAGGCACTGACATTTTACAAGTGCTTCAGTTTTCACAGGGCTAAAGGTTTGCCAAGGGGCAGCTCCATGGTCCTGCTGAGGTGCAGTGAGTCCCCTTGCTCATGCCAGGGTGCACCAGGACCTGCAGACCAGGACGGGCCATACCTGTGCCCGTCCTGCCAGCTAACCCCTGCTTATTTCTTTGGCTCATCCTGCCAACAAGAGAAAGTGCTCCTGCTGCCAGGATGTAGGAGAGCAGTGCTCAACTCCTCCCTTTAAACATGAACTGGAGCCAGTGAAAGGAGCAGTCATATTTGGAAAGAAGGGAATGGCCGCAGACTGATTTTCAAATGGCTTGCTGGCACTGACATTCAGAGGAGAGTTGAAGGCCCCATGCAGGAGAAAGATTAGTCTTCAAACTGCAGGGTGAAGTGAGTGATCTGGAACATATCCTTGCCCCGAGTGTATTCCACTCGCAGGGACAGGGGGTCTGCTCAAGGCAACGCTGTCAGCTTCGTGGATGCCTGTACTCGTTCCATGCTTCAGAGGAGAACCAAGGGATTTGATTTGGGAATGTTATTATGATTTGGAGATGCTATTATAGTCCTGTGGCTATGGGGTCTTTAGTGGAGATTAGAGCAAAAATAATTAAATTGAAAAGGATTACAGAATCCGTGCAGAGCCAAATATCTTCCTTAGCCAGGGGCATCCAAACTGTACTTAGAGCTTGCTTGTCCAATTCACTATTACAGCTAACAAAAATGGATATATTTTTGGTCTAGAAGCTTTAAAAGGAAAGTCAACAGCTGAGAAACAAAAGATATTAATTCTGAGACTAGTTTTTGGCAGGACTGGGAAGACTACTGAGATTGCCTGAAAAGTCTGTGGAAGTTCGGCACTGTCCTAGCAACCATGAGAATGACATTAAAGAGAGCAGATACAGACCCTGTCCAGACCACAAACCCCACATGTACTGATCCCCAGGTCCACTGGGCTCTTTTAAAACAGCTGACATTATTTTCCAGCTTTTTAAATTATCCCAGCTTTTCTGAGCTGACATAAATCTAGACAGTGAGCTAAGCCTGGAGACAGGAGAAACATAACCAGCTCTTCAATTCCCCACTGAATGCTGTGATGGGACTTGTACTGGCAAGAGGTTTGAAGTGAAGCTGCTCCAGACTTTTTGTGAAGCCAGCATACCAGAAGACCTCCAATCCCTAAAGCATTTTTTATTACAGAACAAAATAATGAACCAAACATTAAAGTCCGTAAACAGGAGAAAACTCAGAATGTCTGGATGAGACTGATTGAGTACAAGGCTTTAAAGCAAATCTCCTTGGTGTCCTTGCAGGACGGGGCACATCCTCCAGCCCTGCTCCTTGGAGGTTTCCTGAGCCGTTCTGACTCATGTCGTCCCCAGTGATGCTTGCAGCTCCTTTCATTCAGGCGCCTCTGGGACCTTACTTTGTTGCAGACATGCTCATTGCTTTGCCTCTCGTTGAGCCTCTAGCCCCCAGCTGCAGTGCACCCCTTCCAGCAGCTACCTGGGGGCAGCTAGCAACAGGGACACCTACCCTGTGTCCTGGCCATTGGCCCTGGTGGGGTGGTTGGCACAAAAAAACAGAGGCTCATGTCTGCTCCCACGTTAGAAGACCTCTCACTTTGCTTCTGTCTGATTCAGGGCTGCTGGGCTGAAGCAGAGTGATGCGGAGGAGGGTTTAGCTCTCTCTGCTTCACCAATTTCTCCTTCTTACCCAAGCAGCTTGCACACCTGTAAAATAGCTTGGGAGGGGGAAAGCAGGCAAAAACCCTTGCTGGCTGCTCCTGTTACAAACCCTCTGGCAACGAGATGATTTTACACACTCACATAGCTCTGACAGGGAGATGGCAAAACACGGTTGCTGGTACTCCTGGTACCTGCAGCCTGTGGTCACTGTCACTTTTGCTCCTGGTACCCTGTGCCCCTGTCACGGCTTCCCCAGCAGGCAGAGAGCCAGGGCCAGCAGGCAGGGATGGGTGGCTGGTGGCTCCTGCCTGGTGCTGATGTCACCTCTCTGGGCTGCAGTCCACACTGCCTTCTGCAGCAAATGGGCAGAATTCAGGTTTCTCAGCATTGAGCCTCAAATTCCAGATCCAACACGTGCTTAATATAACAGAAAAAGCAGTGGAGAAGGGTATAGATTAATACCCATCCCTCAGAAAAATTACTGGGCAACATCCATCTCTTCTGGGGAGCCACAGAGTGAAGAAAAGTGATTCTTGAGGTATCTCCTTTCTTCCACCAGGAAAACAGTAAGGAAGGAGAGGAGCTCTGTGCCTTTTATATGCAATAGTAGAGCTCTGGTGTTCTCACCCTGAAATCAAGAGAGAACATCAAATCCATCTTCTGATTTTATTTGTATTAGTCATAGTTAGATGAAGCTGGAGGAGACAAAGGAGAAAAAAAGCAGGACTGGCTTTAATCTCAGCAGGGAGACTGCTAGTGGAATATGGAAGTCACCAGGGTCCAGGCTTTATGCTAATGACTATTTAGTAAATTGATAGGAAGTGGAACAACATAGAGAGGAAACACAGAGAAAGAGGAGCCCCAGAGTACCAGGTGAGATAGGAAACTCTGGGCTATGTCCAGTCAAGCAGACAAAGATTTGCATGCCAGAGCCCCACATCCCAGGTAGGATGTCCATGGGCTGGAGCAGCTGGGACAGGATGGAAAGACACTGCAGGTGGGAGAGAACTAGATGTGCTCAGACAGTGCCTGAGCAGGCAACATGGAAACACAGAGAGAGGAAAGGAAATGCCCAATTTGGGATATGAGAGCTGTCTTGCAGCACAACACAGCACATACCTGGTGCAAAACATCAGACACCTACTAGGTGCTGCGGGCAACATGAGTTCAAACAGCTCCCAAACGGAATTTTAAGGAAGTAAAATTTTGGCCTTTGGGTCTGAAGCAGTCACTGTGGACTATACTCTAGCTGCCAGGGTACAGAAAGGTACCATCTCCAGCTGTAGCTCCAGTTCATCTCAGAAAGGTCTCTGTGAAAAGATGTTTAAGAGAAAACCACCCCGTCAGTTTGGCTGAGTGTCAGTGGAGGCTTACATTCCATACCCCAAATTACAGCTCTACGCTCTTCTGTCAGTCAGCGGTGACTGAGGAAGATAAATACAATGTGTATTCCTCTGGCCTCCAAGTGCCTGTGTGCTGCGTTGAGCAACCTCAGTTCAGCTCCTGAGAGTTTTCTAACACAAAGAATGCAAAACCCAGAATTGAATTAAATCCACTGTAACGAGTAAAAATACTTCAAGAATTTGGTCTGGTGGCGTTAATGAATGGTTGAAGAGTATGTGTCTTGGAAGACATCTCAGGATTACCTGAAGGAGGATTAGTTCACTCCACAGCTCACGCGCATCAATCATTTACCTCCTCATGGATTCCTTAGTAAAGTAATTTTCATGACCCTTGATTTCTACTTTCTGTATGAACTTATTATCACAACAGAATACTTAATTAATTCCAGGCATTACCCAGAGCAATCCGCTAAAACAGGGATTCACATAGTTGCATCTTTCCAGTATTTCAAAGATGTTTGAAAGCTTTGTATTGTTTTTAAATATAAACGGTTCAGGAAAAATATACAGCAAGTATTCACCATGTCATTTGGACTCAGTTTGGTACACTGGGCCTTCACAGTGCAGCTCAGAGCTGTCTGAGGTCACTCTCCTTCCTAATACTTGAGGAGGAATGAGACCTTGCTGCTCCACAAACTCAGTATTGACTGAGGAACCCAATGTCTTTCAGAGAAAAGAAACCTGTATGTATCATCACAGCAAAGAGACCTCAGATTCATTTCATCTTTACCTCTTACTGATTCTATATCAAAATCAGCTGGTTTTGCATGTAATTCAGTGGACTTATTCCTGGACTCTGTAGATGGGACCACAATCCAACCCTTCAGCTCCAAGTGTCGTATGAATGATTTCTTCCTTAAGGACGGTTGGTTCTGGATCTAATGATGACAGTGGGAGAGTCTAGTTACGGACTACAGTTTCATCTGCAGAATAGGGCACAAACTGGAACACAGGAAATTCTGTCTGAACATAAGGAAAAACGTCTTTACTTTGAGGGTGGCAGAGCACTGGAACAGGCTGCCCAGAGAGTTTGTGGAGTCTCCTTCTCTGGAGATACTCAAAACCCACCTGGATGCGTTCCTGTGCAACCTGCTCTAGGTGAACCTGCTTTGGCAGAGGGATTAGACTAGACGCTTCCCAAAGGTCCCTTCCAACCCCTACCGTTCTGTGATTCTATGAGTCTGGGATTCTGTGATTCATGATGGCTTACATATGCTATGGAATAAACATTATACAAATAGATAGACGCTATTTACACCAGGATGGAGAGCAGAGGCTGAATATCAGATCCTGTTTCTGCCTTTTCCTTGAGAATGTTGATATGACACAAATAATAATATTAATTAAGAATTTTGTAGTTTATGCACTGCTAGCACGCTGCCATTACTGTCACATCAAAGCTCTAATTCTGCTAAAATGAACTGCAGTGATGAATTAATTAACTTCTGCTACGTGAAGAACTGAGAATCACATCTGTGCAGGATGTTTATGATACAAGGAAAGATTTGAGGAGTTTGGGACCAATTACCACATCCTAACAATGACATTTAAGAGAGAGGCAACCCCATCATTTTCCACAGGCTCAGTTGCGTGCCTCCTTCTTGCACCTGCGCAGGGCAGTGAGTGGGTGCCACAAGCAAAGGGAGCAGCAGAGGCAGACGTGAAGGAGCGAGAGCTAGTGGAGCTTCAACTTAGCATCCCCAAAGCTTCAGCCAATGCAGCTGAGAGAGTGCGAGCAGGTAATAAAACGAGCCAGAAAAATAGGTGGTGGCAACCTTGTTCCTCCCTCCAGGAGCAATTGGGAGCAGGAACTGAATTGTGACTTTCATTGGCAATTTGATCTTTGGTATGTTCCTGAGGCAGTGAGACCATGCCCTGCCCCTCACCTTAGTGTGCGTTGCAAAGTCAGTGCTAAAGGAGATAACCAGCTGTAGGTCTTTGAGAGAGCCTGAATTTAATCCCCCCAGTGAGAGCATTCAGTTATGTATTTAGAAAGGAAAAAGGTTTCTACATGGTATAAATCCTTGCTTGATAATCCCAAAGCTAATGGGGAAGGCATTCGGTAGTAAACTACAGTCCTTGGACAAAGACATCTGTAACCAGACCGGAGCTCTATGATTAAACTCAAATTCACAGATTGGTTACATGCAGCTAATTTTATTCACTGAGAATACGTGACCCCCCTAAGCGGATGTTTAAATTAAATAAGAATATTGATGACAAATGTTCAAAATGTAAGACAGATGCCTGTAACTTTTGGCATGAAATTTGGAACTGCCAAGAGATTTGGGAATACTACTCTGGGGTCATTAGGAATTTGGATATCCAAAATGTTCCCCAGCTGCTGATCTCTTCAGAGACTGCTATACTTGGTCCTGGAAAAATATAAAATCAGTGCGGTAAGTGATGCCATATACATTGCTGGGCTGGTAGAATGCATAAGCAATTGAAGAAACTTTCCCTCTTCTCTAGGAAAAATGCACTAAAGAGAAGGTTGCTGGGTTTAAAAAAAAAAAGTGTAATTGAAAATAAAGATAAAAATCCCTGCTTCTTTAATAAATTGATGTTTGAACTGTCTGGGTCTGGCCTTTCTTGCTGTTTCTGAGCCCAGGCGTGACTGCTGGGCGTTCAGTTGCATGTTGTGTTGTTGTTTCCCACGGGTGCATACAGACCTTGTCTGCTACACTCAACGTCACCACTGCACCACTGCCGCCTGCCCCTTGCTGCTCATTTGGTATCTACGGAAGGCTCTTTCTCAGGTAAATAAACAGAATGAAAACAAAAAGAAAAGAGGATAAAGGTTTAGTGTTTACCCCACAACAGACATGAGGTAGAAATCTCCAGGGTATGTGTGTGGGTCGGATCTGACGCCCAGGAAGTTAAGGGAAAGAATCTCATGTTATTTTAATTAGCATCACACTAGATTCATTATTGCAATGCTATAAATAAAGTAGAGACACTTTGCATGGACCAGACATCAGACCAAAACTGGGAATAGACTCTGTGTTTCCTGACTCTACTCCTAATCACCAGACAATACAATTTTTCCAGTGCTGAGTCCCATAGCTCCTTCACCTAGGGATTTGATGGGACCTCCAGGTTTTGATTAACCATGCCAAGTTGCCATAGGTGGAGCTTTCAATCACAACCCAACATGTACCACTGCCTGCCTAACGGACCTGGGAAAATCTTGCTGCAATTTATGGAGTTATGTGATCCGGCTGAACTAGAGCTAGGAACTCTAGAAGAACATTGAGGTGTTTGATGTCTCATTTTCCTGCCAACAGCAAGAACAACTTATCCACTCATAACTGTTTCATAGCTAGACTGATAACTGGGAACAAAAAAGGTGTGTGTTACTAATACTGTGTTTTTCCTAAGGTTGTATGAATACAGGCCAGAATTACAGGAAAAAAAAAAAAAACCACAAAAAACCAAAAACAGAACTTTGAATTTAATTTTGGGCAAAAAAAAAAAGGGCGAAATGCCTCTTCTCTAAACTACTAGGAAGTTTAGTTTTCCACAATGGCCACTGGCAGCTTTCTCAGCAATTCATTTTAATAGTGCACACTTTCTGGCAATAAAAAGGAGATAGCAACTAATATAATTAAGTCTGCAAAACAACCTCTAAACTGAAATGTGTCTCCCGATAGAACAAGCATAGGATTGTTCATTACAGTGCTCTCCAGGAATAACAAAAACAATTCCCAAAAATGCATTATTAATGGACATTCCCAGAATTAATGATAAAACAAACCAGATGTTCTCTTACATTTGTCTCATAAATGCAAAGTCAATATGCCAGACCGAAAACCCATCTTTGGAAAGCTATAGGCTATTTATGAAGGCACTTTAACTGTATTTCCCTTTACTACAACAGATAGAATTCCTTATCTGTAGTCTAAGACAACCTAGTTATGATTTTATATCTGTTAATGAAAAAAAGGCTCCTGCCCAAGACAAAATGCGGGTGGAATGTGTGATTTTACATACCCTGCGTTCACTATAGAACTTTTTGTAAAACAGAAAAATATAATATTCTTACATGAAAAACAGTCCAGTCACAGTCACAACTCCCTACTATAACAAATCTGCTTAAAATATGGCTTAAGACTAAAAAATCTTTCACCAAATAAGTTTTAGCTATATTAGTAGATAACAATTTGATATTTACCCTTTACAGAACATGATTACTCACATGGAATGGATTTTATTCCCTTGAGTAAAGGTTGCAAAAGTGCACTGAAGTTGATAGAAAGCAAATACGTCTGATAAAGAAAAGAACAAAGCAAATTATACATATGCTAATACCTTAATGTAATAATATCAAACATGGTGGGCCATCTGGTGTAAATCATCATAGCTCTGATGAAGTCAATGGATCTGGAGTAATTTGCATCAGCTTAGGACTTGGACTGGTGTACAACATTTCGTAAGAGCTTTTTTTTAAGAAAGTCATTATTCAGAAAAATTTCTTTTGAAAAGTTACAAGTGTGTGCTAGGAGTAAAGACTGAACAGTAATCAAGCACGTGGGCTGATAGCAGAAATTTAGTATCTTTAGTTAGTAAATAATAGAAGAACATAAAAGATTTTCAAGCAAACATTAAGTTCCTATTTTATATAAACACTCAAGTCTAACTGCTGTTATTTTTAATTATTGAACAGTGAGTGTTTTTCGTTTTCATTACTAACACTTTCAGCTGCCAAATGACATAGAGAAAGAAATGGCATTTATGCTGAAGGATGCTGTAATGACAGGCTCCACTGCAATACTGTGTGCACAGAGATGCAGAGCCAAAGCCACTGAGGAAAAGTAAGGGATAATTTTTCACTTGGTGAACTTCATTAACATGAAACTTGGTGGTTTTTTTCAACACCATCATTCAAATCTCTCTAATGACCACCAGATATTGCCAAGATCTTGTCCAAAGATTCAGAGACTTTTTAAATCCTTCAGGCCTCTTGCAAAGCAGCAGTGCTGTGAGGTGTCATCTGCTCTACTGGCTGGAGCACTGTGCCCTCTGCACTGATACCCAGATACCCAGTCTAAGTAACACTGCAAACTCTCCCTATCATTATTGCTTCTCCACTTATCAGGTTCATGACATGAACTGCTAGCTCAAGCCTTTTCTCAATCCTGGATTACACTGTTGAGCCCTAGCAGAGGCAAACAGTCTTCCCAACCTTGCAGGACCAGATACGACCATTTCCGTAAGCTCCACTTTGCAGGTCTTGGAGATCTGGACAGTTCTGAGGTCCAGGACAGCTCAAATACATGCTTTTCACTAAGGGCTGAACACTGCACATCCCACTTCGGGGTTTCAGCGCAAGGAGGGTCCAGGTACAACATACCTCCTTCCCAGCCCACAGCCAGCTTTCCTTCCAGCAGAGTCAGCGCAGGACAGCCACAGGTAGATGTTTGGATCTTACCCTGATAAGGGGCTGACATTCTGCCAGAATGGATGCCTGGATCTCAACATGCAGAAATCCCATGTTATGTCCCATGTAAGCATGGTATATTGCTCCTCAAACATCCAGTCTCTTCATTGCAGGCTGGGGTAGGCTGCAGGACAAATGGTGACTTTAGGAACAGCAAATCCTGCCGACAGACCTGTCGCACCTGAGGCTGGGGTCAGCTGGCAGTCTGTCGGCTGTGGGATGCAGCTGGGGCAGGGCACGGTGTGGAGGAGTGACATGCTCTGCTTCTGCCCTGCTTCCTTGGACACAAGGAGGCCCGTACCAAGCGTTGGGCCTGCTCAGTTTCCCAAAATACTGACTAAGTGAGGCTGAGGCACCTCTGGGGCTCCCTGAACCCTTTACAACTCTGCTGTTAGAGATAACAGAAAAATCAACTGCAAGAATAATATTCAGTTGTGCAGAAGATGAGATCCTCTTGGACCCCATTTTTCCGAGCTGTCTTAAGGTCACGGACCCCACAGCTCCCAAGTGAATCATGAACAGCAGCTTTCCTGACAGGCGGGTCATCTTCAGCCTTCCTCTCCTGAATGCCACAGAGTGCTGTAGATACTCATAACAAATACATACATGGCCTTTATTGATATGAGTGGGAACAAGGATGGGAAGACAGTCTGCCTGGAGCATGTTAGTCCCCATGTCTCCAACATGTTTTCCCAGTGAGAAACACAGGAAAAGCTGTTAAACAGAGCAGAGCAATTAAAACTTTGTCCCACCTTAGTCTGTATACCTAGGATCACTGAAGAAAAACAGAAAGCAGAGGTGGATGCATTTCTTAGTAGATACATATATACACATTAAATGAAAATATTAAATAAAAGCAATTAAACGAAAGGAAAGAAAGAATAAAATCTTTTTTCTCCATTTCACAGCTACTGATTACTGTTCGGTCATAACAAAGGTTGGAAGGACCTGTGACAGTCACCTTGTCCAAATTCTTTCTCAAAGCAGGAATTATGCAATGAGGAACATCCTTCATGGTTAGAGAGGATGGATATTTAAAGCAGATTAAGAAAATAACAAAATAATAGTAGGATGCCTTCTTCATTTCTACAGAAGGCCACAGGAAAAGAATTTGGTATTGGTTTTGCAAACCAGTCCATTTAACTTCTGTTAATCACTTGTTTTCCAATGATTTTACATTCTACTTTTCATCCATTAGCAATTTTGTTAGGGAAATCATGCAAAATATGTTCAAATAGTGTTTGAGGAATGCTGTTCGCATAAAACAGTAAAGCAATTAGCTTTGACCAAATTAACTAGCCAAATTAGCAGAAAGCACATTTCTAAAAGAAAAATGGAGGAATACAGCTGGAAAACAAAATTTTAATGGATGCTTAACCAAGTGTTAGAAACTAAGCCTTCAAATTTGACAGTCAGTGATAACAAAGAGACACAAAACTTAAATATTCAAGAGCTATCGACAGGAGTCAAAAAGAAATTGAGCAATGAATACCACAAGGAGAGTGAGTGACTACATATAAGGAAAGTGAGACACAAGGGTGAAATATTTTCCAACCCTTGGAGCTAATATACTACAGCCCTAAAACAGCCCCAGTAAGTGTTGTAGGTTATTTACACAAATTTGCTAAACTCCATTTAGCAAGATCTCTCACAATTTGGGTAGCACAGCCCAAAGAGAATGATTGTCTTGAGGTGACTTCTAAACTGATGCTACTGGATTTATCTCTCTTGCTGCACAACTCGAGTACTGATTTTGAAAAGCCCTTATTCTTACTTGCATGGTACTATAATTCAGACTGCCTTCAAAACTGTTTTTCGTGCATTTCCTAGTAGCACCAAGAACAGACAGCGCTTTGCAACCAGCTCTGCGTGAATGAGGTCACATACATAACTGATACACAAAATAATCACAGGCAAGTGAAAACCTTCCTTTCTTTTTACATCATTGCATTTTTTTAAAAGGTAGCTTTGGAAATGAGTCGGCTTCACTTACTTTTAAATGGGTGGCAGTATCATCCCTACCAAACATGTATTTATAAGTATGATGCCTAGGAGCCAGTTTGCAGTATTTCAATGTTACTGATGTACATGGGGTCTGACCCTAGGGAATCTTGGGTAAGTATGGGATAACCCAGGGACAAATCAGGACCTGCATGTACCCACGGCCAGGACACAGATCATTAGGCCCATCGTGTGCAGTCTGTCAGGATGACAGGTACAGCAGGAGAATAAACTTGTATTAAAACACATGAATGTGTTTTTCATGCTGTACTGGCCTAGTTCTCGTTCTCTCAGTTGCATCCTGTGCAAAGTCTCTCTCTGATCCTTTCTCTCACGTGCTGACATCACTTTGGTGTTTTTACATGAATCCCCCAGGCTTAGAGATAATTATGAACAAATTATTTGGCAGAAGCCCAACATCTGTAATTAGATCTATTAATGCTTAAAAGTCTCATTTTTTCTTTATTGAAAAACATGCAGTCAAAATACTTTTAAGCAAAGAAATTTATCGTTCTGCTTAAAAACCTTTGTGAAATATTTACCCCAACGTACCACCAAAAAGAGGCAAGTTGAAGCCTTCCACTAAACCTCCAGTAAGAAAGAAGATCTCCTCCAGAGAAGGAGAGGAGCAGCAGATAAGCTTCACAGGAGGAGAAAACCCCATCGTAGCAGCAGCAGCAGCAGCAGTGGCCACCGCCAGATCCTGCCTTGATCCACAGCCTGCCTAAGAAAGACCTCGGGCACGTGCAGCGCCTAATCTCACCCGTGTGACAAGTGAGCTTCTGTGTACCGCTGCGTGCTCCGGTGTTTGTTCATTTCAAGATAAAGTAACACATGTAACCACAGAATGGTTTAGGTTGGAAGGGACCTTAAGGATCATCTAGTTCCAACCCCCCTGTCATGGGCAAGGACACCTTCCCCTGTCATGGGCAAGGACACCTTCCACCAGACCAGGTTGCTCAAAGCCTCATCCAACCTGGCCTTGAACACTTCCAGGGATGGGGCATCCACAACTTCCCTGGCCAACCTGTTCCGGTGCCTCACCACCCTGACAGTAGAGAGTTTCTTCCTAATATCTAACCTAAATCTACTCTTGTTTTTGAAGTGTCATTGCCACCTGTAATTTACAGGCACGGGGAATTGCAGAACTAAGTAACAAGTCCCTGTTTGGGCTACAACGGCTCCCAGGGTCCTTGCTGGGTCTGCTCTCCCACCCACCCATGACCCCCCACCCACTGCCTGCCCGCACCTCAGGAGCGGGGCCAGCCTGGGCACCTCACCTCCCCTCGGCCCTGCTCCCTGCCCCACACACCCTGCACCCCCCGCACCCCACACCCCGCTGGCATGGTCCTCAAACCAGGACACCCACACATGCCCTACCCCACACACCCTGTAGCCCTCGTGCCTGTCACCCCACACACCCTGTACCTCACTCACCTGTCACCCCACACACCCCGTACCTCACGCACCTGTCACCCCACACACCCCGTACCTCACATACCTGTCACCCCACACACCCTGTACCTCATGCACCTGTCACCCCACACACCCCGTACCCCTCGCACCTGTCACCCCACACACCCCGTACCTCACGTACCTGTCACCCCACACACCCCGTACCCCTCGCACCTGTCACCCCACACACCCCGTACCCCTCGTACCTGTCACCCCACACACCGCGCCGCCCACCCCTTCGCAGAGTGGCTGAGGAGGGAAGGGGCCGCTGGAGGTCCCCTGGCCCAAGCCCCCACTCAGGGCCACCCAGAGCCAGCCGCCCTGGGGGCACAGCTGGGTGAGGGTATGAACCATCACTGGCAACATTTGCTGTTGGTTTTGGGGTTACCGTGTGGCAACCGGAGAAATTACAGGTATCAGTTTGCATCTGGCTGGTTTTGTGGCAAAGCTTTTGCAACCAGAATTAACATTGTCTGATTGGGGCCTGCTGGCTTATTTTTTATAATCGTACAGGGTGGAAACACTTCGGTTCCGAGGTTAAGTGCTGCTATTCTCTGTAGCACGCGAAGCAGAGGCGCGGCGTTTTTCATGTGCGACCTCGTGAAGTTGTCTTGCCCTTGGCATATCCCCCTCCCTGCGGCCACGGCCGAGCAGAGCCGGGGCAAGCAGGAGGCCTCTTTCCCTCTTTTAAATAGAGACTACAAACATACAAATTTTTTATTCCTTTTACAGACTTCCCTATGTTATCACTGCTGCATGTATTTAACTATAAGTCTCCAGCATAACATTTGCACTGTCCTGTGTACAAGATTTCTTCCCCTCTACAGTGTCAGAGATAATTCCTCGGTCTCAAGAGTACGAACATATTACACAGCCCTGGACTTTTCAGCTTGATAAAAATAATCTCCATTCTTATCCAAATATTTCAGAGGTCTGTCAGCAAACAAAGAATAATTCTTCACAGCCCCCAGCATCCAGCCCCAAGGTATTAACCGAAGCTACATCTGCACCTGAAGTGGCAGAGCAGTAGGATTAACGTATTTACGGGGCTTTCCCTGGATCTCCCTCCAGCTGTTTGCAAACTTCCACCTCCAAGGCTGCCTCCATGTCTGGGACCATGGAGTATCCCAAGGACACCTGCACCCCACGGCCCCTGGAAGGAGGACACGTTCCCTCCCCATGTCTGTCCCCAGGCCTGTGACACACCACTCAGGCAGGAGAGCTGGGCAGGGTGGCCTGAGCTCCTAAACTGTGGGGAAGTTTCACCCGTGGCTCGCCCATGGCTCCCAGGTGAGACAAAGCCGTGCCAGGGCAAGGACACGTAAGCAGTGGTATGCTGGAACAAATCCGGCTGTAGGTTTTGGGCTTAAACTCTCTGTGTCACCAACCAGCTGTGCTTCCTTCAGACCCCATCTCTGTCAGGCTTCTTCCATCTCGTGTTTGTGCATTTGCACCTCTCTGCCCCGTACCCTCGTTCCCATTAGCGCCAGGCACAGGCAGCGGCCGTGCGTCTGTCAGGCAGACTGCACGTGTGGCGCATTCCTGAACAACTTCAAACACCGTTTCCAAGCATGTGCAAGAGCTTCTACGCCGTATTCCCAGCTGTTGCTGTATCGCCCTAGGTGGGCTGCTCAGGGTCTTTCTGCAGGTGTTTGGAGACAAAGCATATTCAAAGAAACGTCTACATCTCATTATTACTGCTTCTCTCCTCTTTTTGTCTGATGCCAAAGGGGAAAGAATGCGAAGATTAAATATAGGAATTACGTTTATAATATCAAGGCACGTTCATGCAACCATTTGGACAAGCCTGGGATCTGCTGCTGGTCAAAATTCAATAAAGCGTATGTTTGCAGAGCAACGCTAGACTTAGAGAAGACATACGACCAATGTAGATGGACACTAAAAAACCAATCAGGGTTAAAGAAAGGTAAGGGTTAAAATTACATGATAGTTTAGTGGCTGGAGATGTTATTTACAACTTTGGAGGAAATATTTTTATTTATTATTTTAGGCATCCTAAAGTAAGTAGTTTATGATACAGAACTCCAGAACAGAAAGTAATTACATGCAAAATATGAATCTAGACGAGGCATTTTGCAGTACCTGCAATTAAGGAGAGTGACAGCATGCTAAATACTAGCTAACTAACCTCTGGCAGGGAAGCCTACTCCTGGAACCTGGGGAACTCAGTGGTGATCCATCTCCTACGCACTTTTAAGACAATAATAGAAAGGTTTTAACTTTTCCAGATTCTTGTAATGAAATCTCGCACTACAAAAATGCTTCCTGCAGCACACTCTGCACTAACAAAAGTCACATTTGTCAGTGCTTTGGAATGGGAATTAGCACTACAGTGACCGGAAGCAAAGCATTTGAATATACAAAAAAATTGTATTTGAATAAACCATCAAGAAAAAAAGTGATCTTCAGAAGTACCAAAACCTGACCTAAATATTCCCTTCTAGAAGCAAAAAGAGGCGCTTTGTAAGATTTCATCAAACATGCTTCATGGTAAGCTGGCTTTGACTGTGTGATTCAAATTCATGCAGATGAGATTCAATTCTCATTAACTGAGCCATAGCTTGATTTCATGGGTCTTGGGGTTCAACGGGTCATCTGCGCAGTGACCTATTACCCAGCAGGCAGACACCCCAACTCCTGCCAACGGAGGGTGCGCTGGAATAAACTACCATGGGTTTTGGTCCTGAAACTGGAAGAGGAACCCTAATTCACTCTGCGGACAATAAATGTGCTTCCCGGGCTGAGGCAAGTAGTGGATAAAACTCTAAAGTATAAACATCAAGTTTGTTAGATGCTTTTGCTGTCTGTGAAGACTGTATGTGGTGTGACGACTAAGGATGTAAACGTGCCTGCGTGTGCTCTCTGGCACTGAGGCCAGCAGGCGCCAGACAGCCCCACCTGCACCACCGAATTCCTGCACCCTCACCCCAAAAAACACGGGCTGCATCTGGGCTATGGACAGGGCATGGTACACGGCCTGTGACAACCCCTAACCTGCACCAGGCAAAGGGACTCCTCCAAAATTTTCTGACACAGGGAGGATCCTGGCTGCTGCCTACTTTACTTGCATAGATGTGAACTATACACACAGTACGCTGCTCCGATAATGTGGTATGCTTCACATTTACAGGTGATGGTGGCGTGCACGCAGGCACTTGGTGCTGAGCAGCTGAACTGTCCTTGCTCATTTGTCAGCTCCCTTGCAGAGGTACCCAGGGTCAGGGCAAATGACGGCAGGATTTAAGCCAGCATCGCATCAGGACTCAGCATCACACCACAGCCTGGGTGCCTGCACGCTCTGCCTGAGCCAGTGAGTGTAATGTGAGTAAGGGATGTAACGTTATCATTTCAAAAAGCGAGTGTCGGAACACACGGGGCTAGCCAAGGAGCAGCAGGGGGGAGGTGCGTGACGCCCGCTGCTTTCTCCTCAGTTCTGTGCCCTGTTTCTGGTGGGTCCCGATGCAGCAACACTCCCTACAGCTATATGGGAAAATCAAACCAAGCCAGGAACCAGGCTCAAGCACTGGCATTTGGCGGTCCATGCTGTTTAGTTATGAGGCTGCTCTCCCCCCCAGGCAACACTCAGCCAGGCGATGCCCAGGCACGCTGCGGGGGCCGAGCCGCTGTTGCCACAGCCACCCCTCTCTGGCTGGGCTGCGCACCAAGGACTTTTCCCAGTAGGCAGCAGTCTGAGGGATGAAAGGAGTTGATCTACAAGGGCACAACCCAGGCCACCGCGCCCGAGGGCACTGTTAGCAAGAGAGGGAGTGTTACAGCCCCATAACCCTCCTGCCTCTGGTCCCCGAGCCTCTTGTGAGCCTGGCCTGAAGAAGAGAAAATGCTCATCTCAACATTCGCAAGGAACAAACAAAATGTCTTCAACTTTATAATGCACTTCAACTTGGCTTTGTTAGTTGTGTGGTGCTGGCACGAGGTATGTTTTTACAAAGAAATATTATTTTAAAAAATAGCAATAACCCTATCCTAATTAGTCATGTTACATTTATTAAAGCCACTTTCTGAATAAATTGCATTTTAAGCATGGTAGAATGTCAGACTTCAGGGGGGAAAGGTTTAAATGAACCAAATACCTTGCAAAACTCAGTGATGACTTTTATGACTCTTTGGGAATGAGAACGACTAAACCTTTTTTTCCTCTTGTTATAAGCCAAAGTTCAAAAATTGGAGAAAGGTCACTTTTAAACAGACGCATTCCACCCAATCATCGTTTAGGTGAAAGAAAATGTGAAAGTCACCACAGATTTATGCAGTAGCCACCAATGAAATTCTATTCGATATAAATCAATGAAATTGGATCTATTCAGATTGATGGGGATAGGGGTCAGGGAAGCATGCCCGTTCCTCAGCAGTCAAAGTGACAGATTGTGTAGGTTTTCCACAAATCTGACGTGGTTTCTTAATTAGAAACATAAAGGAAGCGGATATACAAATCCCACCGGTATCCGGTGGAAATGAGAGGAGAATGCCAAATGATAAACCAATATTTATAGGGGATTGTTTCCAAAAATTTATTACATTGTTTTTCCATTTAATTACCTTGAACTGGTCCTATAGAAATACTATAAAGAATATAAATGTGCTTTTCTTTTAACAAAATAGAAAATTCCTATTTAAAATGAGCTAATTAGTCTTACTAAATACATTTGAGATCTGCTGTGAAATCCCAAGGCTTAGTCTGCTTACAGCATAATCACCTTAGCTGACATCTCTCAATGGAAAAGTCTAACCTTTATGGGGCACTGGGAAAGACGATCTCATATATTATTCTAACATTCACAAATCTCTAAGGCAGCTGGATCCATTTTTAGAATAAAATCATACATATTGTATGATTTGTGGTTCGTTATTTGCACTGAAGGAATTAATTGTGTGTTTGTAAAAGGAGGAAGCAAGGAGCAAGAAAACTGCCACAGAAAATAATTTTGATTTTTTAATTTCTTTTTAGGTGACTTTTTCTAGAAGAAACTTTAAGGAAGAGACTGGCTTTAGATTATTTTTTTTTCTAGCAGCTTTAAGAATTAAGCAGGGGCAAATACGTCCCATTTCCTCTCAGTCATATCCTTGAACCACATTCTGTTTTGATTTTAACTTAAAAAAAGCCATCTTGGGAAATCGCTGAAATCAACACCTACATTGAAATCAGAAATAGTAGTCAGGAACTACTATTCCAGACCAATAAAATTGTAACAGTACACATGAAAACAGACAAACACTGTGAGGCAGCAGAAGATAGGGTATATTTCTTGCTGAAAGGAGTAGGGTCAGGCATTTTTCCAAGTACTATTATTTTTATAAAATACTCTGTACTACAATAACACCTAACAGTTTTATTCCTAGATCTGTCTCATTTAAAAAATATATGATCCCTCCCCCAGAAGAATTTAAAACCAAATTAACAAAAAATATTGAGCTTCATATGACCTATTAAACTTCATAGGTCAGCTTTTCAATCAAATTTAAAACGAAAGGCAATGGATAGATACAGATTGGCAAGACAGCAGAAATGAATATGAGCTTCATATTTGTCTAGTTTTCCATAGAAAGGTCTGCATATGGCTCCAAGGATGAGGGGGGATGTGGATGGAGGTCCTGCCCACGCTGTGGGACAGCAAAGGAGAGAGCTTGGCAACTTCTGCCTGAAGATCTACCAAGTGGGTAACGGAAGCTGGAGTCAATCTTTTATACTGAATGATGGGCAGGATGAAGATAAAGTTTTGAAAGGTTTTAAGAACTGAGACAAGGGAGCTTATATTTGAAATGATAAAGAGGGAGCCAGGGAAAGATTATGAAGAGAACTGTCACAGTCAAAGCAACAAGGCAGAAAGATGATCCATGCTGCAATACGCTCGATGGAAGCCAAGGGCAAGACTGCATTTATCAAAACTAGAAAAAGTGTGCAGAGAAATCAAGATATGAGCCAATAAAAGCTACAGGGTAAGCTTTAGCTGTGCAGTTAGATAGGAAAGGCCATGCTAGGTGGACTTCAACACTTTTTTCTCCCCACAACCTCATTGCTCTTACCAGGTGTCAAAACTTTGAAAGATGTGGGAAGGTGATTTGTTGGTTAGCTGGAGTGACAGACGTGGTGCTGCTATCTGCAGGAATGATGATGGAGTGGAGGACTACAGTCTGGGACACTGGTATGCCACTTCCTAGTACAAAGGGAACTAGATATCTAAGCTACCTACAGACTCTCGATTAACAGAACCAGGTTACAACCAGAGAACAACTTTTTGTCCCCCTTCACCAGACGCACACTTACTTGTTGCTATTTTATTGAATAAAATGTGCCAGACTTTTTTCTGGCTTTGTACAGCACCACTCATGTCCATGCAGCTGTACCTTCCCTCTCTCTCCTCCCAGAGAGTGCTCTCATCCATGTTGGCTCTTGGAACAGTCCCTTGGCCATCCTCTTCCCCAAACTGTTGGGGATGCACTTTCCATGGGCATCCTTCCATGGAGAAATGATGGTTCTCACAGCCCAAACCATGCTAGCAAGTGTGCTACCTGTTAAGCCATATGACTGATGCACAGCAGTGCCACATCTTCTTTAGTTTATTAGAAGTTGTAAAGACTAATATAGTTTACCAGACTAGTGCTACTTTACTAGAGCCAACCTGGAAGCATTCCTGTTGCTGGGGGGAGTGAAAGAGTAGAAAGAAATGTGTAGTGGGGGGAGTTTGCAAAAGAAAGCTCCTGAATAAATCCCAGGCTTAACTAACTCACATAATCTCAAGACACAACATCATCAAAAGCCTCCCCTACTGCATATTTACTACTAGTTGGAAAAATTCTGCAAGGGGCAATTTTCTGCATTAAGCTGTGGGCCTGGCTTTCCACCCACTGCAGGCTGTGGGGCTGATCGCATCCATTTTACCTGTTAGATAGCACTTCATACATATTAATCATTCACCCTAGCACTAGGGAGACATGAGCAAGCCCATCACCCCTGTTTTACTGGGAGAATTAGGGCCAGATTGTTTCACGAAGCTGTACGCTCATTGCAAAAGTCACACCTTAAAGTTCTCCTGATTATTAGTATTTATTATCTGCACCACGGTCCAGCCTTTGCACCCCAAGCCTCAGTGTATGAGGTGCTATATACGAAACCAGAACAAAAAGATGTTCCCATGCTCCAATGAGCTTATTCTGATCTGGCTGCTTAGCAATATTGAAATGTTTTGTTGAATATTAAGATTGAATAAACAGACAAGGTATGTGGCATGTACTCAAATATTTTTTAATGAAAATTTCTGACCCAAATGACCCTTGAAAGGTAGAAGCTGACATTCTGAGAAATGCATAGGGTCAGGCGTCATCTTTTACAATGCAGAATCTGACACGCTTTCAAAGCGCTGGCACCAAAAGTAAGAGAGACTTGGGGACAATTTTTGGCGTAAACCTTAAGGAAAACTGCCTAAACACTGGAATAAACTGAAAAGTTTACACCTTTTTGAGAATTTAAACTATCCTATCGTGCTTCAGGGTATTTTCCTTTAGAATAAGTATTCTGTCTTATATGGTGCTGAACAATACATACAGCAGAGGATTCCATTTTTCAGAAAGAATATAAGCCTCATGACACAAATCCTGCTCACCACACTTAAGCAAACATTCTTCATATTGAATCAAATAGGGCAACTTATGAAAAGTAGAGAAGAGAATTTGGTCCATTATGTGGCTATCAGATTTAAATTACACCAATAACTGAGATGCATTGGGTATCAGTGACAGGAATACTGGACCCAGAGTGTATGATTACTCAATTACTCCAATGTCTGTTGGATGCTTAAAGGCTAAAACAATTTTGGGTTCCTTCCAGTCAGTGCATATCACTGTCAGCTCTTCAGATAGTTTACCTTTCCCAAGAAGCTTTTGCTTACCTTATCACCTTCCCAGATCTGCTGCCTGCATTCTCCAATTACTGCACTTAACTGCAAGCCACGTTACATATACTTTACACTTCATCTTTATCTGTTCCATTTCGGTGATGTGATATTAGGCAAACATCTTAAACTTACAGCACTGGGCTTTAAGTCACTGACATCTTAGATTTATTTCCCCCAAAGCTTTCAGTTTTAGCAGGAGCTCAAATGGAGCACCAAGAAAGAGGAGCAGGGAGCCGTAGCCACAGATGTGGAGGCAGTTTGGTAAATGAAAGTGTTCTTAAAACGCAAGGCAAAAAGGGGCAAAAATCTGCAATACTCTGTAGTTCTGACTCATGAAGGAGATCACAAAATTGGAAGTTGAAAAGAAAGCTGAAACAGAAGATAATATAAATCAAAAAGGAGAAATGTGTGAAGCAAGGGGTCTAATGAACATAAGTTAAAAGAAATCTATAAAAGAGAATACATTAGCTGGAGATATTTCTTAATACAGTTGCTATTGCTATTTAAAAAATCTTAAAGGAAAACAGCTATTCACAGAGTGAGCCAGAGATATCTATTTCCTCCATTAAACAGTTTTATCTGATTTAGGTTAACCCTGCAGTACCACTATTTGAAATGTAATGCATCATTCAGGGAAATAACAGCCAACCCGTCGATTGCTCATAAAAGGAATGCGGTTAATACTTAATATCCAAAATCAAACTTATTTCTTCATTCTAATTCGTCACATGAGTTTTAAACTTGCTTCTGTGTGCTGATAAAATGAATCCATAACCAAGTGGCTTCTGCTTCCACCGATTACACATTTTGAGCATCAGTCATCACTTCTTACAAATGCTCAGTAACATTTTCCTCGGTTTGCTGTTTCTCTGAACACTTTTCTGCTCCAAAACTAAAGGAACAGTTTTGTAATGAAAATAAAAAAATTCATCAAAGACAAGGGAGACAAATTTATCACAGCCAATATATGCAGAAAACTCATATATCAACAAAGGGAAATAGTAAGAAAATCAGCAATGACTACAAAATAAACAAACTATTAAACTGTTTTTCTAATTTTTTTATATTAAAATACAGATGTAATATGAGATAATAATGCACACATCGCAGATGCTGTCTAAATAAAGTGGGGCTCTCCACATAACTTCAGAGTATTCCTAATCCTTATGCTTTCAGGGTAAGGGCTCAGGCCCACAAAGCTATTCAAGGAGGGCTAGAAATTTAAATACCTCTTCAGAGCCAGGCTACAGTCAGAACCAGTTCTCTGAAAGGTGCCGAATGCACTGATTTAAAACCATCTTTGTGTTACTGACATCTTCTTCAGGGAAGCACCTAAGCTGTTACTTGATCGTAAGCAAATGCTTAAACGCTGCTGACTAAAATGACGTGCTTTCTTGAGAGGGTACCATCCACACTACTGGTTACTTAGCAGCTCTGTAAATCATTTTTCCTGGAGGTGACCCTATTTAAAATTAAAGGCATGAGATTTTAAAATATCAAGTCCAAGTCACACACACATACCCCACCCATCTGTACATAAAACTAAATCATATAAATTCATGGAGTGCCTTGCCCAGTAAGGCCATATATACAGTCCATTATTCACAATTACAGAAAAAAACCCTCTCTAGATAGTTATATTAATCATTGATTGGAACTTTGCAGACTTCAGAGCTAGTAACCCAAAACCTGCCTCAAATTAGAAAAAATGGATGTGGTAGTAGTTAACGTGAAGGTGGAATTCTTCTGATTGAACTATTTATCTGGTAGTGTTTCAGATAATTAAACTGAGCTCTGAGTAATATGAAAGGGTATAGTTATGGTCAGTTTTTATCTTCTAGCACTGCAGGGCTGTGGGGACTTGAAAATTATATGCAGGCAGGTTTGGAATGGGTCCAAGGTAGACCACACCGGACTAAGTAACATCTGGTGTATAGGGCTTAGGTTTTTTAAAAGTGTGTCTGGACAACTGTAAAATAGAAATGACATACATCTCTGACTAAAGGCTGTACGTAAAGTTGGCAGCAAGTTAATTGTGTGTTATTTGGAAAGGCACTGTTCTGGTCTCAAAGCTGGGTACAACCATCCTAGAATATGTGCAACGACATTCCAGTTACACTGTAAAGAATTTATTTTACATCAAGTGAATAAGAAATACTTGTAAAACCTTCATCTTTGACTAGCATTTCTCCTGCCTCTCTTTTGTGTTTAACAAGTTGAAACAAAAAAGTCTAAAACAGTTCTAAGACCTTGGTCCGGCCCCAGGATGTTACTGACACAGAGGATACATAGATGACTTCAGAACTGTTAACATGGTGTGAAGTGCTGATATATATCAATCTAGTCATTGCTGAATTTAAACTTTTTTTTTTTTTACTCTAAGTTTTCAGATAAGAAAGACTCTTCTGTAAATTATAAAGTACAAGCAACATCTGCCATAACTTGACTCCGTACTTTTCTCCATACCAGTGTTTAGACACGACAGGGGTTTCTCCTGTGAATCCATAAAATCGTCTTCCCATAGATTAGAGCAAAAGCCAGGGGAAAAGAGATGCTCTCCCAACCTCTGCCTTGAGCACGTACTGTATAGCGGGGATGGCTGTCAATGGTGGAAGGAAGGCAGCAGAAGCTAAAGTTTATCATCATCTGTTTCTGGCCAACTCCAGCACCAAAATGCATATCTGAGCATTTTCTAAAAACAAAAGAGAAACAGCTCCCAAGTGATTATAACCTTGGAAACAACGGCTCATGCCTGCTTGTGTGTTTCTCACCATCAACCTGCTCTCCTTTCCTCTCTCCAAATGGTTGTTGCATTTCCCTGTTGCTGTTGACTTAAACAGAAATGTCCTTGGGACAGGTCACTTATGATGACGTATGTCCACAGAGCACCTTTGTGATCCAGCGCCTCTGATCTTTACTGCAATGATACTGTATAGGCAGGAAAAGGCACCTGACCTGGCATAAGGAAAATTCCCTAAAAAGGTTTCTCCATTAGGAAAGAGGTGGAGGGAAGAAAAAAGATGCATCCAAAAAATTAAAGAACTAATGTATTTGACCACAAGTCAGAATTTTTTTTGAAAAAAACCTCAAATGACATTTTCATGATTTCAACAAAAACATCAACAATAGTTTTCTATCATTTCTATTGTTTTCTATCATGCAAATTTATGGTGAGAAAAAAAAAATGGTGAGAAAAAAAAATGGTGAGAAAAAAAGATTTGGGCAGAAAAAAAAAATCTTGAAAAAACCCTATCTTGTCTTTTCCTAAACAAATGAAAGGCAGAAAAGCAATCATGTCTTTAAAAGAATGTATTTACTTGGGTCACTTCAGATGTGTGTATGGTTGGTTTTACTATTCCTCAAGGAGAGTCAGTTGTTCCTGGGAGTGACTGCAAGGCACAGGCAGTGGTAAGGGATAGCCTAGACCTCAGCTTTCCAAGATAGCTTCCACCTGGCAGCTACGTGTGCTGAAACTTCAGAGCACATGGCCAAGTGGTAGGTTCTGGGCTTTTTTAATAGAGGCAGTTGAAATGACTATTAGTCAAATTAAAACCAAATTTGCCTTGTCCGTACAAAGACAGAGCAGAGTGACAGGAAAACCGTCGGTGGTCTCTGACAGAGGAGCTCTTGCTCCACCAAATTTCTGTGTTTTGATCATTTCAGTGCAGTTCACACTGAGGGCTCTTCATTCACAGAGAGAGGGAAAGGGAAGGAGGAGAGTTTCCTCTTAATTAGAATCACCATGGAAAAGATGCTTTTTCTTTTCAATGAAGCTCATAGCTGACCTAAATGCATGCCTTAGACAGTAACAATAATATATTGTTATAAATATAAAAAATAAAAACTGAGGCAGTAACAACTTTCTTTTTTTTTAAATCCTACAATATGTAAAACATTCTCTCTTACTCATCACCTGAGAAGCCCAGAGGCTGCTGCTGAGAGCAAACCTCTCCCAGCGAACCACTGGTTTGGGTGCCCACCTACATTCCAGTTGCGGTAATTAAGTCCAGTAGATACTTCAGTTAAGACTGGGTTGCAAATTTGCAACGTGCCGAGTCATTTGTCCTTGAAACTGCAAGAGCTGACTCCTTTTTCTTCTGCTTTGCACAAAATACAGCACATTTTTTTCCAAAGGAATCGCTGCGTGCTGTCACCGGCTGCAGCCACTCGCCCGGCAAGGGAAACCGCTGGGCTGGGCAGGCCGGTGACACCCCACCAAGGCAGCTGCGCACAGGCACACCAGCAATCACGGCTGCTCACGCCTGGCTGGCTGGAAGCCACGTTATGAAGGTTTGTGACCTGTTGCTTTCACAAGTAGTCATACTGTAAAACTCCCAGAGACACCCTAGGACAAAGCACCTGCAAAATACACTTACTGCAGAAATATTTTTTTCATTTAACAGCATCTGAAACCATTAAGTCAGCAAATAATAGTGTTCCTGAAAGTGGAAAAAAATAAGCCAAACCATTTTCCTTCCAACGTCTGAAACATAATTCCGAGGCTGTGAACATCGCCAATTTTTATCCCGCAATTACATTTTTGCTGGTTTTAAATCTAAATCTATCGCAAACTGTGACTGAGATTTTACAGCGTATCAACTCCATATTTAAAACTCAGTCACTAATTCCAATACAGCAGATTTCTTGCAACAGCAAAATGGACCTTTAACAACAATGGTTTATATACAAGAGGAGTTAGAGACGTGTGCACGCCTGCAGGGCTATGATTTAATTGGCATCACGGATGGCTGGTGGGGTGGCTCCTATGACTGGGGTGTTGGAATGGAAGAATATAGGCTCTTCAGAAAGGACAGGCAAGGGAGACAAGAAGGGGGTGTTGCCCTCTATGTCAATGACCAGCTAGAGTGCATGGAGCTCCGCCTTGGAAGACAGAGAAGATGAGGCCCTCTATAGACAGACCGGAGCAGCCTCACATTCACAAGCCCTAGTCCTCATGGGGGACTTCAGCCACTCCGGTATCTGTTGAAGGGACAACACAACAGGGCATAAGGAATTCAGGTGGTTCCTGGAATGTATTGATGATAACTTCCTTCTCCAAGTGAGAGGAGCCAACAAAGAGAGGTGCCATGCTGGACCTTGCCCTCACCAACAAAGAGGGGCTGGTGGGAAATGTGAAGCTCAAGGGCAGCCTTGTCTGCAGTGACCATAAGTTGGTGGAGTTCAAGATCCATAAGGCAGCCAGGAGGGCGCACAGCAAGCTCACGACCCTGGACTTCAGGAGAGCAGACTTTGGCCTCTTCAGGGATCTGCTTAGCAGAGTACCATGGGATAAAGCCCTGGAGGGAAGAAGGGCCTAAGAAAGCTGGTTAATATTCAAGGATCATCTCCTCCAAGCTCAGGAGGGATGCATCCCAACAAAGAGGAAGTCGGGCAAAAACACCAGGAGGCCTGCATGGATGAACAAGGAGCTCCTGGACAAACTCAGACACAAAAAGGAAACCTACAGAGGGTGGAAGCAAGGATGGGTAGCCTGGGAGGCATACAGAGAAATTGTCCTAGCAGCCAGGGATCAGGTTAGGAAGGCTAAAGCCCAGATAGAGTTAAATCTGGCCAGGGACATCAAGGGCAACAAGAAAAGCTTCTACAGGTACACTTGTGATAAAAGGAAGACTAGGGAAAATGTGGGCCCTCTCTGGAAGGAAACAGGAGACCTAGTCCCCCAGGATACGGAGAAGGCAGGGACTCAATGACTTTTTTGCCATGGTCCTCACCAGCAAGTGCTCTAGCTACACTGCCCGAGTCAGAGAAGGTAAAGGCAGGGACTGGGAGTCAGAGCAGAAGATTGCCTATGGGAATACACCACTGCCCAGCAAAACTTTTCAAGTGACCAGGGTAAAGGATGAGCAAAAATGTCACTATCAAGAAATGAGACTTGGAACATCTGGCAGATGCTGACATGACAGCTGAGCAGTGCCACCTTATACCCACTGTCTGCCTCAGAGACGAAGAAAAGCAGAGAGGAGAAGGACCGAAAAGGTGAAAGACTGGGCACACAAAACCTTCTGTGCAACAGTGTCACTGCAGGTTTTTTCTTCAAAACTCTGCCTCACTTGCTTGAAGCAATGCTCCTGCTTTATGAAGTGGTTGCAGCCATTTGGTGTGGGAGACTCTAACACCACAGCCACAGAGCAGTGTGTACTGGCATGCTGAGCCGCAGATTATTTGCTAATGTTATGCTCTGGCTTCACCATCTTGCAACATGCACTTATGTTAGATACTCCAAATTCAGTCTCAGATAAAAATCTCCCTTAAGCACAGACAGCTCCGTCCGCTGTGCCTCAGAGCTGCCTGCCTGTTTCTGCGGTGCCAGTGCCGTAAGCTGCTTCCCTCCAAGCCTCCTCTGCGATGTGATCTTACCTGGGGGGGGAAATTCATCCCTCCTTTGAACTCCCCATATACACCATCTAAAAGAAGGCCGTGCTTTAAAATACTAACAGCTTATTATTTCACTATTTTTTCACTTTTACATGGAAAAGACTATTACTGCAAAGTATTCACAGCTTTTCTTCTCCATCTGAAAATATTCTTCCTGATTTGAAATATAGGGAGCACGGAAGAGGTCCAGCTACAACCTGATATTCAGACCAGCTTCTAAGTAACACCACAGTCAGGGGTGGCTTCACATTGACCTGTAATTCAAGAAAAGCTGGACCAGTTTTCATAAGGTCCAAATACCTAGAAGGTTAAGAAAAAGGCAAACATATTTTCTGCAATAAATTTTGGAAGGAGTAAAAATAATGACATAAAACCACATCACAGGGTGACCTGTAAGTGGATTCGCTCAGGAGCTGTAAGCTGCAGCTGTGGGCTACTGGAGAGAAAAATGCAAAGCCTATTTCTACAGAACTACATCCAAGGTATGCCCGAAACCACTCACAAACTAGAACTTGCCTCACATCCAAGCAAGCCCTTGGTCAAAGATAGAAGGCAACTCTTTTTTGTGACTGATGTCAACAGCCTGGCATCTCAGTAGTGTGGGTTAATGCAGACACCAGTGTGTACCTGACGCACACGGACACAGTGTTACAGACAGGCAGTCATCCCGTGCTTCCAGGATCCCTTCATTTGCTATCCATAGTTAGAGATGCTTTAGATCATATCCCTAAACAGCTTGCACAGAGTAAATGTTTCCATGTCTTGGTGTCTTTTCTAGCTGCCTTCCTGACAGTACTCCTCATCGCAGTGCTGTCCTTGCTCCAGCTGGCCACACCTTGGCTCCTCTCACCATCCCGCAGAGGAGAAGGCCAAACCCATCCCTCCTGCCTGCTCACCGGGCCAGTGCACAACATCATTATGAATCTGCCTCTTCCCAAAAGACAGGAGTGGCTTTTGCTACTCCCTAGAAGAAGGTTTGTAACTTTCACCTATAGAAAGTTACACTCACATGTAACAACTCACCATAGCCGAACAAAAGCTACTGCTCCAGCGCATACCTCCAGCCACATTATATGCTTACCCAAAACCTGTTTCAAGTCAACATAAACTGAACTGAAATCCTTGTGGTAGTTTACCCAATGTAATTACAGCGGATTAGGTTTAATTTCCCATTTAGCTTACTGTGGCGAGCACTCAGCACCACCACCACAGCCTCCACCCAGGAACGAAGCACCTCGCTGTTGGTTCTTTTCCCAGTGTAGTTCTCTGTGTGCACAGCTGTGGTCAGTGATTTCCTTGGCCGACCTGGCTACTATATGAACAATTTGAGCAGATTACCAGGATAATTAATGTCCTAGCTTCATCTCTCTCAACATCCATACACAGAGTGGTTAATAACTACATTTAAATAGAAGCCTTGCATGTGAGTTCTCAAAAAGCTTTTACTCTCTGCAAACCTGAATATCATGTTTTCAAACTAGTCGCATGGAAAAACCACGCAGCAGGTGACACAATGAGAACCCAGCAACATCTCTGAATGACTTTTGCAGAAAGGCTCTCTCCTTAGACATGAAGACTGCTATTCAATCCCTGCTAAAGCAATATTCCCAATAAAAAAGCATAGGATACGAGGAGGAAGGTAATACAGCACCAGAAACAATGCATTTTAAAAGTTTATGGCCACAGCTATAACTGTACAACCCTCACAAATAGGTGATGAGGCTTAGCCCATTCTTACCCTAAAAAGCGTTAGGCTTTCACTACACTCCCATTGAACCCTTCCAGTGAATCCTCTGAGATACCACGAGCAGGCACAGAGAAACATCTCCAGCCCAGCGTGCAGTGTACAGACCACCACATGTTCCATGTGCTCTGCCGGGCACCTCTGGGGCACGTTCCTCATCGGGTTTGCTTTTTCAGTGTAGCAGAAGGCTGGCATTCAAAAGCATGCTGGGCCTCCGGGCTTCAGGAGCGTATGTGGGGACTTGTCCCCCAGACAAAAATCTTCTGTACAGCTTGGCCCTGGGGAGGGCTCTCTCACAATGAACAAGCACAGCCAGTTCGGATATACTATACCTCATCAAGTAGATGGTTTATCAGGACTTAAACCTCACTATACCTCATAAACATGTCCTTTCAGAGAGCCGCTCGTAAACTGGAAACAACACATCCTGCAAAGGGGAAAGTGTGGCCTACAGTTAACTTATTTATTCCTATCTAACATACTACAGACGTCCTGATTTTTACAGCATTACATGTTTTGAACCTTTTCAGTAAAGTGGAGGTTTCTCATTTCAGCCTAACTGCTGTTAATCTGTTCCAAATGTTAACATTGCAAATAAGGTCTGGTTACCATCTCTGCCCCAAGTCGATAATAGGAACAGAGCTGATCAGCATCTGGTTTAGTTCAGAGTACAACGTGCTGCCTAATACTGCAGAATTTAGGTTGGAAGATTGTTGCATTTCATGAACACCACAAAAAAAATTAAACTAACAACACTCACATACAGTCATGTGTCATTATTTATTGCTCTATAGGCTTGCTAAAGATGGAATATCGCATTACTAATTTTGGCAAATTCCAGCACACATAAACAGGCCAAAACCTCTTAACATAAATTATACCAGGGCTGCCTAATGATAATTAAAAAAAATCAAATGCCTACTTTCCAGACTTGTGATGGAAAAATAGTTTAAAAATAACAGAAAATTTTAAATCAGTTTCTTATTTTGTCTTGTACTTTGAGCACTTGAATTGTTATGTGTCCGATTCATTGCAAGGTACATGGCAACACAGCACTCTCAATATATAGAAAACTGTGGTTATAAACGAAAATGGTCTAAAGCAGGTTTACAAAATACAAATTAGTATTTTCATGGAATGTAATCATTGACCCAAAACTCACAACACAAAGTTCACATTTAGATCAAAATAAACCCTCCTGCTGAGTTAAATCAAAGCTGAATCCAACTCCCAGTATACAGAATAATTCATCTCAGGATTAGCTGTGACCCTTCTAACATTCAGAAACACTTCTTTTTTCCTTCAAGCACTTTTTACACTTTATTCCAAATTCCTTTACTGTGTGATCTATTATTTTGCAGTTGATCACATAAAAATCCTGCATGCAACGTATTTCAATTACATTTCTTTTCTTAATGTAGATGGCAGATTATCCTTTATAAACTCAATGAAGACTACAGGATCAAAAGCTCTTGACATGTGTAGAAAATAAACCATGAATAAATAATGAAAGTTTTAAGTTAGCAAGACATGCTAACTTATATCCATTAACTTTTCATAATAAAGTTCAGTTTAAGCAAAAAAATTAATAACCACCTCAAATATTAAAAGGCTATTTTTTAAACAAATGCCTAGAATGCTTAAAACATCTGGAGCCTGTATAAAATGTACCTGAATTCTGCCAAATTTACCCTACACTTTCCTGTCACCCAAAGCACTGACTAGGGTGATCCACATGACATAAATTTATTGTCACCTATGAGAAATGACTGAACACAGAAATTCCTTCTTTCCCCAGACAGATGTAGGTGGTTGATCAGCCAACTAGTAATACAATATTTATGAAGTTAAGCAGGATAAAACTGATAAGCGCTGTATTAATTTCATGGCGACACCCATGAGCAGTGATTTTTTGGGCACAACAGATTCCATTGATCCTATTTTATATTTGAGAAATCTGAAGCAGAAAAAGGCTAAATTACTGAATTGCATCATGTTGCAGAGCCAAGTCAATAACAAAACTCACAAAGTGGCAGGCTGCTTCATGCTAGTCACAAAACTATGCCATTGCCTACATTTCAGCAAGATTTCTCTCATTGTAACAGATTGAATAACTCCTCTTCCACTCCACAAGGGGAAAAATAATTAATCAAAGATAATTTCCAGCAAACTTACCTATTTTCTGCATGCAGATTTCACCAGAGAGATTTTAAACTACTTAAGGAGGGAAAAAAAGTAATAACCCCAGACTGAATGACTTGGGACAGAAGACACATTACTAATAACACCAAGATCAGCATAATAAGGAAAACTCAACCCAGCTATAATCATATACAAAACCCCAGATCCACCAAACTTAAGTAGGTAAGAAAAATAAATGTTTTAAGATCTGTCGTTGCTGAAATGGCAACAAGCACAAGCTACATGCATTTGCCCTCTGAGCCGAGTGACAATACTAGGAGCAAGGTGCTAAGTTAATTGATTGTAAATAAGTGAATATGCATTCATATGCCTGCAAGAGAATTCAGTTTAGTGAAGCTCAGTTATCACTTCAGTATTTTCCTGATATCTGAGGTTCTCCATGAAAGAAAGGCAAAGTGTCTAAGCAATGTTTCTTCTCCTTTCAAACTGCCAAGAGACAGAAGACTTACTAGGTTGGCCTATGTCTCCAGCTCCCATGGACTCGTACAGAAGCAAGGACATCTCTTCTCAACTTTCTCTTCCTTTGCACTTCTTAGAAGTAATTTCCCATATATTGTTTACACAATACAGAACTTAATTTAAATTATCAGAAGAACCAAAGTAATTTCTTTAAGTTTTTCCTCTGTTTTCTCCTTAAAAAGAAATCTCTGCCAGGCCAACATATTTCCTGGCTTCTCCCTTTTTTGATGGTTGTTACCTGAGCTGCAGCCTGCCCCTGCAAATGTCCACGTGTGCGGTGACTTTCTTGGGTGACCATCAGTGGATAAAGCTGGGAACTGGGCTCTGCAGAGACAGCAAGGATTTCAGAAGTTTCTTCATCTGGTTTATCTGCACTGGAGGAAACCACGATGATTTTGGTCCCTGTAGGTAGCTCAGTCCATACTGCCTTCTTTTAGATTTTCACCTAGGGCTTTCTCCTTCACTCACTCTTTGGGACAGAACCAGTTGTGCATGAGCTTCCTCTCACCAGCCACCACTCCCTTCTGCCTCCACCCTGACTCGACTCTGAAAAAAGAATCATAGAATGGTTTGGGTTGGAAGGGACCTTAAAGATCATCTAGTTCCAACCCCCCTGCCATGGGCAAGGACACCTCCCGCTAGACCACATTGCTCAAAGCCCCATCCAACCTGGCCTTGAACACTTCCAGGGATGGGGCATCCACAACTTCTCTGGGCAACCTGTTCCAGTGCCTCACCAGCCTCATAGTAAAAAATTTCTGCCTGATATCTGATCTAAATCTACCCTCTTGCAGTTTGAAGCCATCACCCCTTGTCCTATCACTACATGCCCTTGTAAAAGTCCCTCTCCAGATTTCTTGTGGGCCCTCTTTCAGATATTGGAAGGCTGCTATAAGGTGTTCCTGGAGCCTTCTGTTCTCCAGGCTGAACAAGCCCAACTTTCTCAGCTTGTCTTCATAGGAGAGGTGCCACTTCCCCTCATGCCTCCTCCCAAGAGCAGCCACAACTCAGAAGGTGTCTCTTCCTCCAGAGAGGAAAAGAAGATGGCCAGGACAAGCAGCTGGGTGCTGCTTTTATGGTGAGCTAGACAGGAGATCATAGAATCATAGAATCGTTTAGGTTGGAAAAGACCTTTAAGATCATCCAGTCCAACCATTGACCCTACTCTACCAGGTCTGCCACTAAACCATGTCTCCAAGCACCACATCTACATGACTTTTAAACACATCTAGTGTTGGTGACTCAACCACCTCCCTGGGCAGCCTGTTCCAATGTTTGATAACTCTTTCCGTGAAAAAATTTTTCCTAATGTCCTGCCTAAACCTCCCCTGGAGCAACTGGAACCCATTTCCTCATGTCCTATTGCTAATTACTTGGGAGAAGAGATCAGCTCCCATCTCACTGGAACCTCCTTTCAGGTAGTTCTAGAGAGCAATAAGGTCTCCCCTCAGCCTCCTCTTCTCCAGACTAAACAATCTTAATTCCTTCAGCCGCTCCTCAGAAGACATGTTCTCCAGACCCCTCACCAGCTTTATTGCCCTTCTCTGGACACGCTCCAGCACCTCAGTGTCCCTCCTATACTGTGGTGCCTAAGCTGCCGCCTCACCAGCGCTGAGTACAGGGGCACGATCACTTCCCTACTCCTGCTGGCCACATGATTCTTGATACAGGCCAAGATGCCATTGGCCTTCTTCGCTACCTGGGCACACAAGATGGAAGGCTATGGGGAACAGAGTTGCCCAAACCCACACATGAACCCTGACCTTTCCCTCCCTAGACTCTGTTGGAAGGGAAAGCTGTGCACAGAGAAGGCAGACAGGCTGCTCAGCATAAAACAGCCCACCTTCGCCTTTCAGACACAGGCAAAGCTCCACAAAATTGCCTATTCTGTGCAGCTGCCTGCATTGCCTGCTGTCCTGAGCTGCCTCGAAGCTCAGAGAAACCATTCACATTCACACAACACAAAGTGCATTAGCAAGTGAAGAAGGGGAGCAAGCACCAAGGGCAGATTTGCATTTCACTTTCCCTGCAAAGTTCCAGATTTGTTAGCTGAAAAAGATGCAAGTTACTTGATTATTTTTAATGCCTCTGAGCCCCTGCATATTAAATAAATGGCAAATTCCTTGTCCTGGTTGTGAAAGATCACAATTAATAGTGTGGTCATTAGGACCCATAAAAGCCAGATGCTTTCCACAGAAAAGCATTTGTTTCACTGGAGCTTACTCAGGGTGGAGTTTATTTTACGGGATTTTAGTGAGAGAGAAACCCAACCTATCAAAGGCCAATCTCTCCTATTGGGTTCTCTCATTTTCCAACCATCTGTGGGCCAGAGACTGACTCAGCAACATGATGGTTAGGTCACTTGCCGGGAATACGAGAAACTCAAGTTCAAAGTCTCTCTCCTAATCAGGTAGACAACTTAACTTAAACCTTGATCTCCTACTAACCAGGGAAATGAGTCAGTCATTAGGTTACTGGTAATCCAATGTGTGTTCAACCTTGTGGGCATGGCTGTTCCAGCAGTGACAAGGTTTCTGGTTTTTTCTAATATGGAACAAAAACAGAAGTCAAACCTCAATTTTATTGTAAAACAAAATTCTTGCATTCTGGCCAGTCCTCAGTAATATCACTTCCTGTTTAAATAGTCATCTTCATTCAGGGTGCTTGTTCTCCCCTCCCTCCCACCCCCAAGCGGCACTGAAGAGTCGGTTCCACAGCTTTCTTCAGATCACTGAGGACCTGACAGCAGACGGACATCCTCCTGACACCTTCTGCTCTTCTGTTTCATTTCCCTGAAGTGATCAGAAATAGGTGAGCATAGCCAGTGTCTGGCAGCCTTCTGCTGGTTTTTGTTCACTGCCAAAGAACACACCCGCAGTTCTCACCCACCACTGAAAAGGAAACAGGACACAACAACAGAAAAACCACCACCCTGGCGTGACCAGACGTCATCCTTCAGTTCTCATGCATGTCATGGTGGGCCACGGCTTACAGACAGAAACCCTGCCATGAAGAACCACCGCAAAACACGTAACTGGTGGGAGGTAACAGGCGAGAGACTGCAGGAACAGACGGAGCATGAAGAGAAAAGACCCTGTGGCTCAAGAGCCCAACTGAGCACAGGCTTTCTTACATCTTCTCTATTTCAAGTAGACCTTTTACCTCACTAACTTCTACCATTTCCAGCCTCTGCAGCCTTTCTTGCATTAATTTTGTTTAAAATGTTGTTCTTAATGCATTAGTCAGCAGTCACTTTTGTTTTCTTCCTATGATTTTACCATATATGAAAAGACACTTTTCAAATACACAGCCAGGGTGATTTAGACAACTGTCTATTCTGCTTCCACTTAGGAGTCTGGCAAATGAAGGAATTAAAAAAAAAAACAAACAAAAAAAGGAAAAAATTTGGTGCCTAAATTTAAGAACCAAATCCACGTCTAAGCACTTAAGCACTTAAATACGTGGTCTGATTTTCAAAAAAAATTGGAATCAAAAAAGTGCCAGCAAGGCCAAAGGGGAGCCGACGACTTGGACAATTCCATCCCTTATTTTGTTGCCTAAATAGCAATCCAGGAATAGGGCCCAGGAGCTCATTTTAAACAAAAGTATTTGTATGTATGCTGGCTAGAGCTGCAGGGAATAAATCGGATCATTGATCCCCTCTGAACTGGCAAATCACTGGAATTTTTAAAAAAGCACTGTTCATATTACACAGGCATTCAGAAGATTAAATATGACAGTTGGGCATTGAAAGGACAGGAGAAAGGTAGTTCTTGCCCGAAAGAGAGATGTGAGAGGTGAGTAACAGGCAGAGGAGGCCCAGGCGCTCCCAACCTGGAACCAGGTAAGACATTGCTCCTTGCACTGCCCTCAGCCACCGCCAGCCTGTTAGGCTCCTACCCCTAAAAATTCACTCTCTGTTATGTAGTTGGACAGCTGAAACACAGATATCAGCCAACCTACAAGAACTCTCCGCGCAGAGGGCTTTTTCTTCAGCAGACTTTGCCTAAAACAAAGGGCCTAAGGAAAACCAGACATAAATCTCTTGCTAGGCTGCTTCATCCAATTCCCTCCCAGGGTGGTAGTATCACGTATCCATTTGCTCTCAAAGTTTGCTCCCAGATGGCTGCCTCTACTTCTCTGCTGTACAGAGAAGATGGTTTGTACATGGAAAAACCTTGATGTTCCTTGAAACTACTCTGCTAATAGGTGTAGCTGTTTCTTTCATACAGCTAATCAGGTTCAAAATTACCTGAATATGGGAGCTTCCCAAGAGGAGTAAATTATCTGTATTAGCAAAGACTTCTTTCTCGGTCTGGGCGGTGCCTGCACCTAACTAAATCAAAGTTTACTTAAAAGCTTATTAGAGCTTTTGGCTCCATACAGCCATCACATTTCTGGGAAGTTTTGATCAAAAAGCTTGGCGTGGCTACAATTACAATATTGTTACATGTCACTAAATGTTATTGATATGTTTAAAACAGAAATTCTGTGTTCATTTTATATACAATTTATCTCAATCGCAGTCAGAAAGACCAAGATATTTATAGCTTTTTCCCTTTCAATCTTTTAAATGTATTCCCAGCTTACAATAAAGCCTGCTAATAATGCTCAAGCAGTCCATACAATAATCACTCAATAAAAAAACCTAAAGAAATAATGACGTTGATTACAGAATTAAAAGGACACAGCAGCTATTGACTTTTAATAGAGCTATTAATAATTTTTCATGGTTTTCATTCTTAATTTTTAACTTAAACAGAACAAACTGCAACAGCTGTCCAGGGAAAGAGGTACCGGTTTCCTGGGTAGTTTTCTTACACTGCTGCCCGCATCGTGATCTATCCACATTTACACGATTTCCAAAGTCTGAACTGAAACAAATATTCTCCGACGGCCAGTGACAGCTTTGAGTGTCGTATCTGTATTTAATGGAATAAAAAACACAAACCAACTTGTCAGACACACCACTCTGTCAAGCTCAATTACCTAAATAAACAGAAGTAATAGTTAATTTTACTCGCTGCTCACTTTTTTGAAACTGCCTCAGTGTTGATTTTTGCAGTCTCTTCCCAGGAGAATTACATCTGCCTGGTTTAAAGTTTCACTTCCAAACACCATATCCAAAACCTAAGAGCTTGCTGCAGAAAAACTGTATAAATTTGGGAAAAGATCCTCCACTCTTTAGGTAAAATTAGCCTTGATCCTAAGAGGAATCTTACTTAAGCAAGCACGGCCTGTGGGACAAGTAGTGCTTCTATTGCTGATGCAAATAGGTCATGACGTGCCAGGATGGAGGCCCATCAGGAACTTTTCCCATGTGAGCAGCCACTCTAAATGTCTTTCTCCACTGGCAGCCCTGAGGCAGATGCCTACGTGCTAGCCAAACGGCACGAGGAACCCTAACATCAACAAGGTCACACTGAAAACAATTAAAATACACAGGGATGAGGAGAAAAATATTTTTGCATGGCAACTTCAGATTTCTTTGTAAACGCAGGCTTACATCTCTCATTATTTATGCAATGCAAGACGCAGCGCATTTTATCATCCTCTACAGTGAAGAGATATACTGGACCTATGCTGACTCAGGCAAGCTGACAAGGTGGCTCTTCCTCCCTCCAGCCATCCCTTTGACCTTGGATAAAGGACCTCCCATCTGGAAGTGTTTTCCCCAAGTTATTCACTGTGTGCTCTTTCACACACACACACAAAGGCCCAGTGACTGCAAGAACTAAACTGCAGTCACCACGACACCATGAGTAACGGTGTCTACACATCTGCATGTCATTCAGCATGGATAAAATCCACCCTCTTACGTTGTCAAGCACCCACAAACGAGCTAAGCAGACTGCCGATGTTTAACGGGACAGGTCTGTGGTCTGATGTCCTTTCAGTCCAAGGCAAGGCTTATACACTGACCTTTAGGCGTGCACTGGCAAGTGAGTACGCTGAAGCTCAGAACACGCAAAACCTTCACAGACCCAGGATCATCTCGGCAAGTGATCCAGCAGTACCCTCACCTCCGCGCCTAGCCCCAGTGAAACTGGTAGGGCACCACATCAGCACAAATCTTCTGCAAGACTCCTGCTGTGCAGAAACCAAGGGGAGAAAAGTGAAATAGAGAGGACAGTCTCCAGTAGGGGCAAAAACCTGCAGGCAGATTCACATCGATGTGCAGCCCTACCAACAGCTGGGTGGAAACTCATGTGCTGTGTTGGGTCTCCAACAACATGTATCTGCACACATACTCTGTAGGCTCTGGGCCGTGCTGGTCCAGTCTTATTTAGCCCTTTTCAGCTGCAATGCTGCCTGCTCACCAGGAACGCTCACCTCTGGGATCCTAAGTGCGGATGAATGGCAGTTTCTTTGCAACTTGCCATACGACGTCCTAATATGGCGTGGTGGTTGAACAGGCCTTTGTGGTGCTCTCCAGCCTTTCTTACTTGTAGACACGCATTAAAAGGATTGCACTGCTTTATATGGGGGATTTCCTCACCACAGAACAAACCAGATTCACCTCTGAAGTGTACTGATAAAGGTTTTCCATTTCATATCCAGTGGCGGAAAACCAACTTTCTCTACCAGAGGTGGTTTTTGAGGGGTTGGGACTTTTGTTTGTTTTGTTTGGGGTTTTTTTGTGGGGTGGTGCTTGGAGGTTTTTGGGGTGGGTTTTTTTCTTGGTTTTTTTTTTGATTGGTTTTGTTTGGGGATTTGCTGTTTGGGTTTTTTTGATTTGGCTGGTTTTTTTAAGAGGTAGGTAGATTAATGACCATTTACTTCTGAAAACTAATCTCTGGGTTGAATCCCACTTCCAGTTGGTGCCTGTCAAGAGGATACAGTTCTGTAAGGGTGCAGAGTCATTCCAGGTAAGACTAACAGCTAATTTCAAGTACTTTATTCTCCATGTAGACTCAAGTATCTGCAGTTAAGCAAAAGTTAGTCCTAAAATTCTATTCATGCACTGAGCAATGCAAGTAACAAGCAACATTTCCAGACAGTATCAGACAGTATTTCTAGACAAAACCATATTCAAGAACTGTTCTAACGCTCCTCCACTCTGACACCAACTTGAGGGAGGGTGGGAGAACTGTCCTTTCCCTGCGTACAGGGGTACGTGCACATTGCATAGCCCTGTTTCACCGGAATCTGTATGGTTTAGATTTTAAGAGAGTGTTGGTTTTAGAGCTGAATATATGGAGGCTCTTGAGTTACAAGAAGAAGAATTATTATTGCAAACCTGACTACGGCTACAGTTGGTGTTCTTGGAAGATGAGGGTGCAAGTAACAAGAAGCTAACAAATTCATGCCAGTAAGTCAAGTTTAATTTGCTTTCCTTTTCCCCTCCCTTCTAAAGCTGGCCGAAATACAAGTTCCACTGTAAATGCAGCGACTAGCTAACATGGATGCCATCACAAATACAGCGCTGCCAAGAGGAAGTCCTCCGTTGACTAATAACAGAGTTTCCAATAGCAACTGCAAGATATTCTGGGCACTAAACTGAAGAGATTTAGGGCTATATTCTAAACAAGATGTGCTTTTTGCAGCTACAGAATATGAATTGTATAACATTTGGACAAAAGGTTTTTAAGAACTCACCAGTAACTTGTATTACAAAGGCAGAATTGGGAGATTTTGCTGGCTCTTCAATGACCTTTACTTCAACGGGTAACACTAAGCTCTCCCTATCAAGCCTATTATCAAAGTATGGCTGCAAAAAATAAAGGCACAAGTCATCGCTACAGAGTTTGGCATTACAAAAGTCTTGAGTTTTTGCTGTCAACTGAAACCATATGAAAACATAGCCTTTTATTTTGGAAAGAGGAGACTACATGCTTGATAATATTTTTGTGTAGTATTTGTCACTGTCAGAGTACAATACAGAACATAATCAAGTTCATTTGTTAACTAAGTAATCCATTCTTTGAAAACCTATTCTTTAATCGAGGACAGCGTCAATGACATATTACAAAATCATTTACTAGAACTGGAAAATTACCTTTATAAAGATCACATTGTATGACAGCTTCTCTTCTGTATCCTTTGCTTGCTGAGATTGCAGGACATTTCATACAGTTACTTCCTCTGCAGACGCAGGATTTTTTAATTTTTTTTTTTCATTTGAATATGGAAAAAACCCTGAATTTCCATTGCTGCAACTGAATAACTCTATCAAAGACCGCCCATGCATTTTCATAGAAGTAATTTATTTTATCTTTGAAGTAAATACAAATTTGTCAGGAATATGTGCTAGGTCAATTTATAAGCTTTACTATGTGGGAATTATGACAAAATACAAGCACTAATCAGAGTGCTAAATAGTAATTTCAAAAAGATACTAAGCAGTAGTGAAAACTAGAAGGTTCTAAGCAGCCAAATTAGATGAAATTTGTCATCAAATCACTTAAAACAAGAAACAGAACAAACTTCCTTACAGAGAAACGGATACACTATATGCCCAAGTCTGACACTGTTATGTTAAAAGTTGCCTCTGAATAAAATATTATATATGACATTTTCCAGCTGCATAGATGCCTGCTGCACAAGAATACGGCACTGCTGTTTTTTAATACCTTGGAAATAAAATGTTATGCACTGCTAAGTAATTTTAGTCTACATTACAGCTTCCCACCATTTTTAATTTTATAATGCAACCAAGTTATCTGGGATGTAGGTAAAATAAAGACTAATGAGGGTTTAAAACTCTAGATGGCACACTCTTACAGTAAAAGACCGTAAATCTGAACAGAAATAGAGGTTCACCTATGATATTTTCTTGGTTTTCCACCTGAAACATACATAATGTATCTGCAAATACTGTTCTAAGGACAGTTTGTGAATTACTATTATAAAAGGATCTGCACTATGTCCCCAATTTAGAATTGGGTGATTTAATATAATACTATGTAGTATTTGCAGTTCTATATTTCAACAGTACCGAATTAATTTAATTTAAGATTCCATACACAATTAATTCTCAGGGCATAGCACCCATCCTGTCACACTATCATATTTTCTAACCTACTTCATGGATACTGGGAATGAGATCTCGCATGTCTCTTAAAGGCACAGTCTCATGCAAGAACCAGTTCAGTTACATACATTTTCAAGCTTTGAACTTACATGGGAAGTTTTTGTTGCTGCTTTGTTTTTAAACAGGAGCTCAGTTTTGTTTCATTACATCAAGTTCTGGGTCATAAAAAGGGCATTTTAATACATAACCTTTAACCTACCCATCTGTATGGAGTACGCAGTACATAATCTGAAACTCAAATCAGCTTGGATGGTGGTAAGAGACATGAAAATGACATCGCAGTATTTTTATTAGAATTTGTCAAGGGTATGTTGCTGTTGTTATGCAATCTTAGTGAAGCTATAATAAATGAAATAATAGCTGTGCAACTGAATTGCCACAGTACGCATCTGAACATCCAGAGTGATTAGAACGGCAAAATTAATGAATTAGGGTGTTTGATTAAGTATCAGAGTAAATAAACAAGTGCCTAAAAAAAATTACAATATAGATTTACAGTGTGACAGATGCTTCATGCTAATGGTGTAAGAAGACTTTTATCCTCCAGTAAGTACAGGGCAGTTGAACAAGTTGTCTCATCCTTACAGTGCTGTAAGGCTTGGTTACTGTGGAGAAGCTAATATACCATAGCTTACGCCATAGTGAACGGGTACCCATACCGTAGGTACAAAATTAGTACAGACCAGCATGCAGCCCTAAATTCAGATGGTTTTGAAATTCATGATGTGGAACATATGTACAACAAAGGACACACAGAAGGAATAAAAAATGTGCATATGCACATACTGATTGGAGAACTACGTGGACATGGAAGCATTTGCCCACAAAGCCACAGAGAAGAATGTCTTTGGCCTAAAGCCAGTAAAAGAGCCCCTCTGAAGCAAAGTACATGAAAAAGTTTTCTCCATTTCTACAGTACCGGATATCAACTCATTAATAAAACCATTAACATCAACTTTTCTCTCTAATATAGTGTATTCATAATTGCTCCTTGCTGTATGGTATATATTTACCAGAAAGTGTACATCTGTAGCATGTTATTACTCTTAAATATGCAAATAAGATAAAAATTTCTAACATACGTTATTTGTCTACATATATAAATTCATAATTTACATTTGCAAGTCGAATAAATCACTGGCATTTCTTTTAATCATTTAACAAGTTTATTTCTACAAATTATGGCTTAAAAGCAGGTACTGTAGATACAAAAATCTAAAGAGACCGATGTGCAGCACGTCATTTCTTTATGTTGTCTTCGTGGATAAGTAATTCATTTCAGTGGATATTCATCATATTTTTCATAGCAGCAATAAATAGGCATTTTACTTTTCATAAAACATTATTTTAGATAGCACATTAGTCAATACAAAATTAACTTTTAACCGCACTAGAGCAACATAACCCATAGGTCATTACAGGTTGGTCACAGAATTGGAAAATTTAATATTGGATCTCTATGCCAACCTAAGATTGAGTGATTTGCAGGGTCTCCAGCATGTCTTCCACTGCCTTCAAAGAGTATTTAGTTTCTTTCTTACTGCGACCTGCAAACTAAACAACAACAAGAGCTTGTTATTTGTCATATATCAGAAATTCTGTGCCTAAATCCTGTACAAATAACAGTTCTAAATGTTAAGTACCAAAAATTTACTCTAATTACTACAAACCTAAAAAGCACAGCTTCTTTATTGTTTCACTAAAACTCAGAAGCTATATCAGCCTTCCTCTGATAAGTAATGAAAAATACAACAGAATTACTTAATTTCACTCATTTGCTCTGAATTTGAACATTCAGTACTAACAAATATTCCACTTTGAAATTTAACATTTATCTGAATAGAAATCTTCCTGTTGTTTTGTTTACTCTGTAAAGTTTAACATAAGTTTTATTTCAGATTTGAATTTTTTATGTGATCCAAATTAGATTACATTCATAATTTAAACAGTAGCAAGACTTGGACCTGTTATTTAAGCTAATCTATTTTCCATTTTTGTTACAGTGAGACAGAGAAAATCTACTATAAAATAATCCCGTCATCATCTAATTATATTTTATGGTTAAAAGTTAACTGTGAGTAATGACCTTGTATTTGACTGTAACCTGCTATTAAAACAGCAATTTCAGAGAGCATTTGAAGTAAAGTCTGTCTTAATAACAAAGAAACATACAGCTTAATAAATACTACTTATGGCTTTAGATTCCCTAAGACACATGCAGCCAAGTTTGGGAAAGGAAGGGGTAGAAGGGTAGGAGATGTTCATCACCCCACGCTGACCTCAAAAGGGTTTTTCTAACTGTACTGAAAATTCCCATCACTCATCAGACATATCTAACACAGTGGATTTGTTCACTAGGTTGGTCTTCAGTCAAATGAAACTCTCAACCATTTTTAATACACCTGCATTAAAAAGTTTTGCATGTGGGATTGGGAAGGGTGGTAAAGAAATGACAGAAGCAGTAACTATAACTTGCTGCTAGTAAAATAGCCTATTCTCTACCTAAATGTTAACATCTAAACACTCAATAAATTTTCAATTTAATGTTTTTTATTTCAAATACCACTGGTGTCTTGCATAGTTAGTCCTTGATTTATAACGTGTCCCTTCTCTCTTGTAATTAATTTAATTTAGCAAACTCTTCATGACCTGTTAAGAAAGATTAAGTCATCAAACCCAGGTAATATCACACCAGCAACAAGCTGCAGGACCTGTTAACCTGCTGCTGACCCCCAGGCTACAATCTAACACTGGGATTCCCAATCAGTACCAAGTTCTTAAGAAAAATAGCTTTGGCACAGTAAATGAAATGCTATTTCAAATTAAATAGTTAGAAGAATGAAATGTTGTTATTGTGACACTTTAGAGTTAAGAGACCTACTGAAAACACAATGTTTTCATATTTCATATTTCCAGATGATGAACCGATATGCCATGTTTTGTATAAACCCATTCTTTAGGTTCTGCAGTTTCCATAGTGACCTGCAATAGTCAACTTCCGAGGAAAATCAAAGATTTCTCAACACTGTCCCAGGTGAGAGATGTAATCTCGGATTTGCTTGGATCTGAATTAATACAATATATCCTCTTTTTGTGCACACTAAACAAGAATAGTCCCAAGCAGATATCTGGGGAGTCCAAATCCTTTCATAAAAACAAGCAAATGAAAAAACAGAACTCAAAATCCTCAACTGAAAAATTGTTTCAATTCAAAGCATTCAGAGATTTCAATAAAAAGCACAGAAGCCCGAATATATTGTGGTCAAAAAGCACGCTTGGCAAGACACACAGAAAGCACGCAGAGGAAAGCTTCAAAATAAGAATTTCACTTATTTTACTTCTCTTCAGGGACACTGAAAGCAAAACTGACATAAGACATTAGTTTAAAAAATGTTACTTGCTAATTTCAAGAGTGGTTGCCTTCATGATACTGACGTGTACTTTAAGCTGAACAAATAAAACCAAACTCTGCGTCATAACAAACAGAAGTATACTTGGAAATGTAATCACTTCAAATTTGCCCTGACGAACAATTATTTTGTCTATTCTGCCATTACACAGCAATTTGACTGATTGAGCCGGAATCCAGTTCTTAAAATCATGATTTAATTTTCTGTTTCCCAAATGGTTTGTAACAATATCACCTCTCCAACCATAAATAACATGTGGATTGCTAACACAGAAGAATTTAGCAATGTACCCAAGAAGCATGTATCTGGAAAATTACTACGAGTAGGATCACATTAAAGATTTTTGTGAGCATTAATCAAACTTGCCTGACTCTGCTGAAATGCTTCTACCAGAGGACATGCTAAACCAATTACCTAATTGAAGAGCACTAGGTAGCCATATTTTGTTTTGATGTTAAAGTAACTGTGACTCATGTCCTCAGTCAGAACAGACACATTCTTCACAGCGTCTGTACAGACAGAATAATCCAGTTTCCCAGTGATAAGGCAAAACTAAGCTTATAATAATAATAAACTTATAATAATTCTTTGAATAATGGGTACTTCTCTAACACCTGAAATAAAAGATTAAATTTTGTTTTGTTTTTTCACGCAGTTAATTAAATTTAAGTGGCCTAAAGAATAATGACCTTTTTTTCAGAGCATGTGTTAGCAGCCAGGAATTCCAGCTCCATGCAGCAGCCCTAGCTACAAAACCTTTCTGTCTTCCTTTGGAAGTTTACGTTTCTCCTAGATTAGGCACAGATGAGAAGTACTAATCAGCATGGAGGGTTACATATTTAACACCAAAAAAAGTATATTAACTAGATGGAACATCAAGTATCTGTACTTTTAAGAAAATTATTTAATTCAACTATTCTTTATCACTATATTTTCCTGTAAAGAAACTGCTGTACAGTCTAACCAACACTGGTGAAAGTAAGGTTTTCTTTTTACACCCAAAGATTGCTTTCTTTAAATGACAATAAACTAAAAAGTTCCTCTGATTTCATACAGGAATGCACAGGAAAAGCAAAAATCAAGTGCCAAAGCAAACTGCCTGAACAAGAGGAGAAATCGAAAGAAGGGAACCAGTAAAAATATTTCAAGTAAATTGCATATAAAATAGAATAAAAAATAAAAAAAAAGCAACTACAGCCAGTGCTGAATTTGAAAAAATAAAGGCAGTTTTCCAAAATTACCGAGCAAACTCCTGGTGATTCAAGTTCAAATCCAGACTGAAAATGGGGAAAGATCTCACTGTAAGACAATTGCTCGAAAGTAATTTTTTGAATTAATAACTTCATATATTAAAGTCACAAATTCATATAATTTGTCTAAGCACCCAAGTCACTATTCTAAACGCATCTTATTCTCTAGAACATGACTACAGGAAAAATTGCATTTAACAGTATAAGAAAGTCCAACTAATAAAAAAAGTCAATGCCAAACTCAACAGGCTTACTACACTTCACGAAGCGCTTTGGATAATGCAAGGAAAGTGGGGAGGATTGAAAGAGATAGTGTATCTGGCCTAAATCCTGGCTAGACAACCCTTCACTAATGGAGAAATGCTGTAAGGGCTTCCACTGGCACATCCGACCAAGTCATCCTTAGGTCCAAAAGACGACAATTTCCAGCCACTCAACACGCTAAGGGAGCAACAAATCAATACTGACTCATAGGGGAAACTGCCATCTACTGCATCACCAAACACCATTTGCTGTAGCAGTTGGATGTTGTAAGTCTCTCACATAAACACTGGAGTGGCCAAACCCTTCTGCAGTCATGTAACAAGCTCAGTAGGGTTGGGCTGGGGCAGGTCTGTACAGCTGTAGTCACTAGAGGTTCTTGTGGTACTTCTGTGAAGAGGAAGGGGGTGTTGACGCCATCTGCTTCCCAAATCTTAGGTTGAGCACTTAAATTTTCTGTATAGCTAAATTCCCCCTATAATTCCAGTCAGATATGGTGTTCATCACTTTATGTCTCCAACACCTAAAAAGAGCAGCTGAAGTATGCAATGTATCACAAAGGTATGAAGTCACAAAGAAGCTATGACATGTGTTTTAAATATACGTTACTTGTGTTAACGTGATCGGTTCTGGTAAGCATCAACCAAAACTGCTTAACTTAGGTTCCAAAAGAGCTTCACAGAAACACTGGAACTGCACTTTGCAGTACATATTGGGTTTGCAAGGCAAGGTTTTGGTAGTAGGGGGCGCTCCAGGGGTGGCTTCTGTGAGAAGCTGCTAGAAGCTGCCCCTACGTCCGACAGAGCCAAGGCCAGCCGGCTCCAGGACGGACCCACCACTGGTCAGAGCCAAGCCCATCAGTGATGGTGGTAGCACCTCGGCGATAACATACTTAAGAAAGGGAAAAATTGCTGCACAAGAACAACAGCAGCAGACAGAGGAGTGAGAATATGTGAGAGTGCCAACTCTGCAGACACCAAGGTCAGTGAAGAAGGAGGGGGAGAAGGTGCTCCAGGCACCAGAGCAGAGATGTCCCTGCAGCCTGTGGTGAAGATCATGGTGAGGCAGGCTGTCCCCCTACAGCCCACGGAGGTTAATGGTGGAGCAGATATCCACCTGCAGCCCGTGGAGGACCCCACACCAAAGCAGGTGGATGCACCCAAAGGAGCCTGTGATCCCATGGGAAGCCCACGCTGGAGCAGTCTCCTGGCAGGACCTGTGGACCCATGGAGACAGGAGCCCACAGTGGAGCAGGTCTGCTGGCAGGACTTGTGACCCCATGGGGTTCCCACACTGGAGCAGTCTGTTCCTGAAAGACTGCACCCTGTGGAAAGGACCCACAGTGGAGCAGCTCATGAAGAACTGCAGCACATGGGAAGGACTCACACTGGAGAAGTTCGTGGAGGACTGTTTCCCGTGGGAGGGACCCCACACTGGAGCAGGGGAAGAGTGTGAGTCTTTCCCCTGAGGAGGAAGGAGCAGCAGAGACAGTGTGCCACTGGGGGACAGGAGGCAGAAAAACTGGGAGTGAAGTTGAGCCTAGGAAGAAGGGAAAGGGGGTGGGGGAAAGGTGTTTTAAGATTTATTTTTTATTTCTCATTATCCTACTCTGATTTTGACTGGTAATAAATTGAATTAATTTCCCCAAGTTGAGTCTGTTTTGCCTGTGACAGTAATTGCTGAGTGATCTCCCTGTCCTTATCTCAACCCACGAGCTTTGGTGGTATTTTGTCTCCCCTGTCCAGCTAAGGAGGGGGAGTGATAGAGCAGCTTTGGTGGCCACCTGGCATCCAGCCAGCACCAACCCACCATACAGTTAAAAAAAACAAAACCAAAACCAAAAAATACCCCCACACACCCAGACCCACCCCCTCCCCTAACACCACCACCACTCCCAACACAAGTCGTATTTTGTTAGCGATATTGTGATGTTAATAGAAAGCCCTGTGGAGAGAAAAAGAAAAGGAAAAAAAAGGCAAGCTTATCTGGCTGTGAGTCAAGTAACTACAAACTGTCATAATCAAACTTTCATTATATTTAGAACCAGGAGATGCCTATTTCTAGGCCTTAATCTTGGTATGTGTCACCATTCCACAGCCAACACTGGTTTTACATTTCCATCCTCAAGCACCCTGAAAGGGGCTGTTTCCCAGAAGTGCTAACAGGTCTCTGCTGGTGCTCTGAACTGGAAACTTCAGTTGTAATAGTCACTTTAAACGTGTTCAAACCCCTCTAATCTAAGCAGTTCATTTTATTAAGATGTAAAACATGGAATAAAAGTTTTCACTCAAAATTCACACATCTTTTAAAACCTGTTTTATTCTATTAATGGTGAATCCACTGTGTGTTCTGCTCTTCAAGGGTTTTTTGGGGGGTGTTTGTTTTTTTTTTAAAAAAAATCCTGCAATACTTGGGGTTTCCATCAATATTATGCCTACAGGAATGTCAGGCATACTGAAGTCAAAAGAAGTGTTGCTTATTTCTGGGAAATGAGACGAAGTTGGTAATTCATACACACCGTACTGTCATGAGCACATAAATGGTTTATTAATGAAAAGCAGGGAGTCATTTAAACAGCAAAATAGAGAAAGAAACTTCAGGCACACAAGTATAAAATGCCTAATTATGTCCTCAGGGATACAATATTCTTCACTGTAAAGTACAGTCAGAAGCTACAGGGCCAATCAGGGGAAATGGAAAATACTTCAAAGTTGTAATATATCAAAACCACGTCAGCCACAAGAAGCTACACTCTTGGCAATGAATTGACATACAGTGTATTAGGAAAACTGCATTGGCCATAAAAGAAAATCCTAATTTAATTCCATAATAGATGGAGCTGGTCAAAAGGCCATTTGGCAGTATTAACTGTGAAACAGCAGCAGCAAGAGAAAAATTAAATATTGGGTTCTGACACTGAAATATTACAGAGAGAAAGGAGCGTCACATGTATATAAAGTCTATGCATTTAATACCAACATTTTTACTCAGAAAAAGTTCTGGGGAGAACTGAACAGTATGATGTTGATGTTCAGGTTTACTTATAAACTTTGATTGGTAGATCATTAAGAATAGCTATAAGGGAGTAAAACAGACACTACGTTTGGGATGCACAGATAGCAGCACCTATGAGCTAAAAACTGTTTTCATTCACAGTTATAGAAAAAATGCAGGGGCCTATAATACAAAAACAAATATAGATGTTTATGCATAACTTTTCAAGTAGCTGGAAAGACTCTTAATGACTTCAGTAAGCTTTGATTGTGGCCTACAAAGTCTACATTTTCACAATTCAATGGGCATTTTTCTATAAAATCACAAAAAAGCAACTTCAGTCACAATTACTAAGGTAATTATTAGGAACACCATTAAATATGATTTTGAAAGGTCACAATAAACTGAAGGAAAATAAAATAATAAAATTTTCATTTGTTTTCTAGTAAAAAAGAAGTAGATGACCAGGTCACCCTAAGAATTAGGACATACCAAGTTTTATCAAAATATTTAGCTGTAGAACTGAGTCTTGGAGGTCGACATTACACTAGTGTACATTCAGTTAATGTTAGTAGAAAAAAATCTGTTTAAAGCTAATAAGTAAGTAACAGTAATTAATAACTGTAAAATATCAACATTACATTAATTAAGGCTTCTAGGAAATCAAACAGAAGTAGAACACAAAAAATCCCAGCAAATTATGCTGATTTGCATGTCGTACCTAACCTCCTGGACAGGAGTTGATAAAAGTGCAGAAAAGAAGTACACAGCATGTTAAGAGTATCATAAAACATGTACTAACCTGGTATGCTCTATTTATTTGGTTAGCTGCCCAGCTGGCATATTTCATATTATCTTTTTTCATTTTTGCACTTGCTTTTGGATTGGAAGCAATATGGCTGGCAGACTAGGAATACAAAAACAAAAGCAGTGTAACTATAAAAATACATGTGCATGAAATAAACTGAGAGCATTCGGCACCTTTGCATTCAGAGCCCCACACACAGTGACAGCAGAAAAAGAGAAAAAGAACAGTTACTGGTAAACAACATCCAATTAAGAATTAGCTAAACTTTTTAAACAATTGTTTGTTCTAATTGTTCTAATTGTTAATTAGAACAATTGTTTGTTCTAATTAAAGCTAAATTAGACCAGTTCAGTTGTATACCAAGTTAGGAACCAAACCTGGACATGATCAGTTAATCCAATTTGCTTTTCCTAAAGTGAGGGTTATGAATTAGTTTTCCCCATTCAATATGTTACCAGAGACGATATAAAATACATCAGTTCTGTGCCGAAACTGCCATTAAAAACATGACATTTTTCCCTCTGGCATCAGAAAACACATTTTAAAAACAGGTAAGACTATACATAAACTATGCTCATCTTAATCCAAAAAAATAAAAAAGATTACTTAAGAACTGAACTCATCTCAGTGACTTTTCCACTTACATAAATCCACTTCGCAAGGAATCGTTGCTGCTCCCTCTCAGAACATCTGAGTACAAAAGTACTTGAATGCAAAGAACCACAGGACCCTACTCTCACCCTTCAATCAAGAACCTCCAGAGAAGATTTTAAAAGAGGGTCTAGAAGCAAATGTCTACAAGAATACTACGTTTCAAACTCAAAGAATGTTCCCTTACAGCTATTTCCCTGAAACTACCTGCAGAAAGGGGAGAGAAGTGGGATTGTCAAAGAAGCAGCCTCCAAACACTCAGGAACACATTCTCTGCAGCCATGTCCACATGAATTGAATTTGTGATCTAGTACAGGGTCAGGGTCCTAAGGGGAGGCATCATTCTTTCTGGTTTCCTGAATTCAGTGAAGTACTGACCAGTTTCCTCAGCAGATATGGCTGAAAGCCTTTGTGGAGAAGGTTATGGACTACAAATACTGGGCATGTCTTTCAAGTACAAAAGCAGCATTCACAGCAAAACCAGATCCCAAAGCCTGAAAACAGCATTACAAAGAAATTAGGAGCCAAAGGGTAGATACAGAAGCAGCGATGGCAAGCTCTGCCTGCGAAAACCACCTAGTAAAATGTGACAGCAGCCAGTTGAGCCAAACTAAAGAACTGAAACAGAGCATACACGCATTTTTTGCATTAATGAACTTACATTATGCAAACCAGGGTTTATGCGTATGACTTTCAGGCACTGCCAAAACAAAAAGTTTCTCAAATGCTTGGGTCATACTAGCTCAAGGTTGCCAGCCACATCATCATAGGTAACAGGCTCTAAATTTACTTTACAGACTGAAAACAACAGGCAGGATGTAAGATCTGACAGGGGACAGCCAAGACTGGCCACAATAAAGGCCCAGGCCTGTTCTAGAATCAATGCAGAAGTCTATGTATACACACCTGTCCTGGTTTGAGGTAAAACAGGACCAATTTTCTTCAGTAACTTTTCTTTTTAGCTAGGCCTCTTCTAACTGCTGAAATTAACAGCATGTTGTGCAGAAAACTGTTCGCTCTCAGAGTGATAAGACCCATGTTTATAGCTGAGGCCAAGGAACGGTATGCAGAGAGGCTCTTGCTTATACTTATTGCTATAACAATCAAGGCCAGCCAAATTTGTTACTTGCCCCGTTGGAGGGTCGGAAGCGGAAAAGCGTAGAGGGGTCACACCTGCGGGGAGGAGTGGACAGGACAGGTGACCCAAAACTGACCAACAAGGGTATTCCATCCCATCTGCCTCATGCTCAGTATAAAAGCTGAGGGATCAAAGGGTCAGCCCTCTTTCTTCAATGGCCGTCGTCCTGGGAGGACTCTGTCTCTGCGTCTGCCTTTGATCCCGATCCTGAATCCAGATCCGGAATCCAGTTCCCGTCCGTCACCGAGTCCAGTCTGGGACTTCCCCAGCACCTGCTGGTGACGTGATTGTCATCCTGGGAGCTTGATACGGTTTTGTATATATTTCATTATTTTTCTTTTTATTATTTTATTATCAATATTTCATTAAAGTAGTTTAGATCCTTCTAAACTCTTAAGTCTCTTTTTCTCTCTCTCTCTTGCCTCCCGAGCGGAGCAGGAGAGAGAGAGCATCTGTCGTTCCACCGGATTAGGCCAATTTGGCCCAAACCACGACAACACCTTAAAAATCAGTTTAGGCTAATAAACAGATTTGCTACAAAACTTACTCCTTAAAAGCTAAATGACCCAAGGAGCAGCAAGGAGCCAGTCTTTTCTCCTTGAACATACAATCACCAACCCAAGAATCTCTGCAGACAGGCTAAGATTGGGTCTGAGTCTCTTTCAGTCTTAAAGGTGATGCCTAACAAGTCCTTGAAAGGAAGCTCCTATTTCCTGGTATTTATAGGAAGCCTCAAAGTTATCTGCCTGATGCGTCTCTGTAAACTGCCCCCCTGCTCCCAAGAGACAAAAGGGTGGCTTAGAATTAAAAAAACCAAACAAACAAAAAAAAAACCTGGAACCTCTCTGGTTTTGCCCCTAAAAAGATCTTTTAAAAGATCTAAAGGAAGATCTTGAACAGAGGTCTCAGTACCTTCGGAGAAACTGAAGAACTGGTGCCAGTACATGCTACCTGTAGTTACTGTAGGCCACACTCAAGTCAACAATGCTGTGCAAGCTAAAGACTCATTTTGAAATTGAAAGCAGAAAGTTGTATTTAGGAACTGGAGTGGAAAAAAACAAATTTAAAAAATCAGGCTAGTTAAAAAAAAAAGAAAGAAAAAAAAGCACCCATCATATTGTGCTGGTACTCTTCAGCAGTTCACCATCCTGTAGAGAGGAGTACAACTTTAAAACCTTTTTCAAGAAGTTACCTTCACATGCCAACAACTGTAATTCTTTGGAAAACATGGGCAAGACTTAAAGGTTTAGAGCACCTCAAGTAAGGAGTGCTTACTGGCATAAAATTGTTCACACTCAGTATGTAAAAACTGTCAATAATCTGAGCTATTAAGTTAAACCAAAAGGAAAAAAAAATTAGCAAACGGTAAAGGATAATATACATGCACAAAAACATATTCAAAATGATAATATGGAAAATATATAATCATGCTTACCATGTAAAGTCCAAACAAAGCTCTCATATTTCTGTTGTTAAGCTTCAGTGCTTGTGCAAAATACTTTCTTGATAGCTCAAGGTTTTCAAGCCCCCCTTGAGTGTATTTAACCTGTAAAAATTATAAGCTCCTGAAACCTGTATGTCATCCATACCTCAGGCATTCACTCTTGAAGCAAAGATATTATGGAACTTCACTTCAGGTTTGTTTCACATGATACTTCAAATCAGGTGAGTCCTACCAAAGCCCAAATACTGGCTTGGGAGAAATCTAAGCTCTTTTCAATACACACATTTTAAAATATTTAACTATAGGAGAAAAAGACCCAGCATTAATTTAATTAGTTTATTGCTACAAGAATAAAAAGTCATTATTTTGCACCTATACATACTTACAGCCTTGGGACAGTCTCTTAAGCAAAGTAACATAAACTTTAAAGCTAAACTCTGACTGCTATAAATCCATACTAACTCCATATTCCTTCAGCACAGCATTACACCAGTGAAAAAAACAACACAATGCCTTTGATTATCTATTCAACTGCCAAATAGCGCACAAATTTCAGAAGATTACTCCATTGTCTTTCTATTAATTTTGCATGTTATTAGATAAACAAAACAAGGGACAAATACTAGAGAACATGTTTCACAGTCTTTCTACCAGAAAGCTATTTAGACTTTCAAGTTTTAATGTTAACCCCATTTTATCCACATTAACAAAATAAATTAAATCCATTCTAAGCAGTTAATAGCATAATTTAGGAAAAAAATAATATATATCTGAAAAGAGTGCAAACGGCTAAAAACTTTGAGCTAAAACTTCTAAGGGTCCTCTCTTCCCTCCAGTGCTCTTTCAGGCAAAATTTCCTATGTGGATTCCAAGATTTGGCTCCACAATAACAGGCAATATATCATAACCTCCTAGGCAGCATTGTTGTGAAAAAGTTTAACTTCTCATGCACCTAATTTGAAAAGTGCATGAACACTTCCACAAGAATAGCTCATTTAAAACGAATTTTTATCTTTAACAATTCCTGCCCTTACTCTTATATTTAGTTTAGTCACACTGAGTAAGAAAACACAGTTTTCTTAACATGTTAAGTTCTATGAGACGTTAACATTCTCTGTGTACTCTCTTAAATCTCCTAGGGAAAAATTAAAGAAACCATTTTTATTCCATTTTCACCACTTCAGTAACATAAGAACAGAACATGTATTCAAACATAATTGATTTTTCTGAAAATACTTACTTCAGCATATTGCTGACAGTATAAGTGGTTGTGTGGATTAGTCATCATAAGCTCCTCTAAGCAGAAGGCTGCCTTTGCATAGCTGAGGAATACAAAAAACAGTGACAAAATGAAACAACGTATACAGTTCTTTGCTTCAGTTTCTTTACATCACAACAAAAGAAATCTTACTTTCCCCCCCTATAACTTCACGTGATTCACAATTAAGAAAAATGTTTTATTTTATAATGATACTTAAAACCTCAAGTTACTATTTTCACATCATAGTGAAAAATATACAAAATTTAATAGTCTGAGTATATATGAAACAGCTCATGGAAAGCACACTGATTTCTTATTAACAAGTGCCATTTCTGATCAACAAGAGTGATGAGTAGAAACAGGCATTAGGTACTGTAACACATTTGAACTCAGACTACAAAAGCGTTCATTTTTTTTCTACAAGAAAATTCAGCTACCTGAGGATTCACAAGCCAAGCTACAGACCAGAGCACTTACACTGTCACCTTTACCTGCTCACGGTCAACCACAGAAGTGAGATCAAAAAATCATACTAAAAACAGTTCTAAAAATCAAACAGTTCAAATCTATATATGAAAATAGCATCATACCAGTCCAAACGGGCAACAACTTATCATTGCAAAAGAAAAGGCTAGCACTTGTTCTTTAAATTAAAACTTTCAGAAAGAATTACAAAGTCAAACTCAAAATGTAGGTTTATTTAATTATAGAAATCTTAGCTTCATAATCATTCAACTAACAGAGTTTCCTGTGGAATTTGCATCTTCTACAGATATGTGATAGCACTGTTGCACAGAGTTTACATGATAGAATTCCAAAATTCAGAGACGCAATTTTTATAATGACAGTGTGGGCAGATATTTAAGATCAGAGTAAAAGCAATTCAGCAATTATGAGACAATATTAAATCATATAATGTATAAAATCTTATTTCTTAAAATTAATATATTGTGGTTTTCTCCTGTACATGTTATGATAGTTGTATATGTATTTTAAATACTAATTTGGAGATAAAGGATAGCCACCTCATTCTCCAAAAGCAGAAGCCACAGTGCTCAATTACGGAACAAAGCGTAGAAAGGAGGACTATATAAACCTTGTACATATAAGTGTGTTTATGAACAATGGTTAACAGCATGGTGATTTCACAAGCGAGACTAAATTGGCGACACTAATAAAACAAGTAAGCTGATGAATTGTTTCCTTTTTTAAAATTAACTTTTAGTTGCTTTTTAGCAAAGATTCCAACTTTTTCCCAAGTTTTAGCCGATTCCAATTTTTTCATCAAAATAATAACAACAATGCTCATAAAAGTACAGTGAACACAGTCAATTTTTTCAAGGAACTGGAGAAAATTCTACATATTATTTTTTATTGGAATTACAGACCAAGACAAATACAAGCAAAAGCAATTTCTTTCTCAGGTTTTATTATATAATTTTGTACTAATGATTACAGCAAAAAAACCCCAACCCAGTAGTGGACTATACATCTTTGCACCACTGTATCATTCACTTTTGTACCACTAGATTTGACAAGTTTAAATATCTTTCTAACCATTTAAAAAAAAAGCTATTTTCTTGGAAAAGTGGCTGGTGAATTTTCCAAAACAAATGGAAATCTGGATATCAAAATTCTAGATTATTCCTTAAGTCAGCATTTGAAAGAGTTTAATAATTATTTTTGAGAATGGGGTGGAAGAAGAGGTGATGGGGAACAATTTTTTCATCGCAGTGAGAATGGCTATTTCTTCCTTGAGAATGATTCTTTTACTACTCTCTAGAAAGGAAAGAAACAATGTGATATAATTCAGGCTGTGCTGAAGAACTAAAGAAGGGGAGAAAAAAAAGATATGCCTTGGGGCGGAGGTTAGAATTAATGCTGTGATATTAGAAAACTTGCACTAAGGCTTTGAGCTAATCCTCTCACACTGGGATTTCCTCCTGTCACTACAGCAATAAAAAAAAGCTAACAAAAACATTAAATATCCAATAAGCAAGTTACTACAACATTCAGCATTCTTGATTGCATTGGGTTTTGTACCCAGGCGACCAAATGCCTCTAACTCTGGATCCATGTTTTGTTTTGTGGTGGTTTGTTTTTTTTTTTTTTTTAAAAGGTTACTAAAAGTTCTTGCAGAGATAGGCCAAAAGAAAATCAGAGTACTGTGATCAACTGATTTTAGAAGTAAAGAATTTAAAATCTATAACTAGTAAAAAACATCACTTGAACGAAAAATTATGGGAAATAAATGCTGCTCCCTGCTACACTCAAACAACTTCTTTTAAAATACTGGATATTAAAAAATGACTGAAACATACAGGTAATTAAGTAAACAGTTGCTGTTGAAAATCAAATGCCTTCTTAAAGCATTTGGTAGTCGAATAAGGTTGGTAATTATTTCCTGTTGATGCTAGTTATATTGGAAATGAGACAGCATACTTTCTAACACTAGTCCTTCAAAAAAAAATCCCTCAGGTCTTTGACTTACACAAAGTAGGTTTCAATTTAACTGTTTTTATGTGGACTTAGCAAACAACTTACTCATGTTCACTGATGTAAAGTTCTGCAAGTTCATGCCAAGCTTCTTGGTCTCCAACAAATCTGTATAGAGAAGACAAGAGAGGAAAAAAGAAAAAAGAAAGAAAGAATGTGTAAGGGATTCTGTAAATGACCAGCATGGAAGCAAAAGCGTAAATCAAATGCAAATTCCATTTTAATTAAAAAGATTTATCAGAATAGCAAAACACAATCCGTATTCTTGTAAGACACTCACTGTTCCAGATACTCATTCAGCTCTCGGATGGCCTCAAGATTTTTCCCCTGGGCTTTTCGAATGGCAATCTTACGCTTTCTTGCTGCCTATGGGTTGACATTAATAAAGGATTAGGGTCTCATAATTCCCTGGGTTTTTGTAAAGAAAGCAATTTGACTGTGCAAATTATTATCTCAATACCAGTGGAATTCCACCGCAGAGCAACTGCCAGGTTGAAGTTTATAAACATACCCTATGACATCCCACTGAGAGATTGAAAACCTCTTCTTACAATCACATTATGTATGCTTTTCTTTGGAGGCACAAACTGTATGCATTATTTCATTCAAATAAATGACTGACCAGATTCTGATAATTACAAAACAGCAGGGGATGCTAATCTTCAGCCACTCCAAAGACCCCCACCTTGTCATTCACAAGATCCATGACTATAGAGGAGAGATGGTGACTGAGTCTTACAGAATCGCACAGATGCATCTTGGTTGCCACTGTATAAATATGGCTTTCAGCTATTTTTAAAGATTCTTGTTGGAGTGCTGAATGCTATCTTTAACTAATCTTGAATACATACCAATTTCATAAACAAGTTTCTCATCGTTCTTGGAGCACAAAGTAGGCTCTTCAACGTAAAGGGAATACAAAATAGCCATTTCAATGGCAAAACTGAGCCGTACTTTGATATGTGAGCGGAAAATGTATTTCAACATAAACAATATAAAAACGAGTTGTAAGATTTATAATGTATTTAAATTTTGAACTCCATAAAAGTTGTTACAGACCACCAGGAGAAAAGATACACAGAATTTCAATAGTTGATTATTCTGTACTTCAATCCAACATTCCAGTTTCTGAAGTATGTTGGTTACAGTTGTCTAAAAGCAGTCTTCAGGCCTCTAGGAGTTGTGAATCAAGACACACTTGAGGTGTAATTCAAAACAATGGACATCCTCCCAGCAGGCTGACAGAGTTTGGAGCTAACAGAACTACACCTCAGCCAGCCTGAAAGTCATCAGATCAGGAATCTGACAGAATGAAAGTAAACCCAAATTCCAGCATAACATGCCTCAAAGAACAAACGCCATCAGCCTCCTGCCTTGCCTATAACCCCGGTTCTCCTGGGTGATCACAACGGCTGTCATCAGACACAAGAAGATGGTGTGCGTGATGTGTCTGCGTGTACACACACTTACATGCCATTTCTCCATGAGATAATATTAATGAAAAAAACAAGCACACTTTTCCAGTAATGACGCCCCACTGCTTATTCCCCTCATAGCTCTCATCCCATTTCACATCTTACAAAGAGGTTATACAGTTGGGTATCATCTTACGGAAGCCTTGACAGCACGGGAACAGACAACTCTTCAACAAAACCTTAAATGACTTCAATCTTTGAATTTAAGATAGCTCTGAAATTAGTTTCTTCATAGGATCATCTTCCTAGGATCACAGTAACACACAGCCCAAAAGAGTTCTTGTATTTTTACAGTATTTTAAACATAACTGTTTTCTTAAATCATTTCTTACCCTTTGATCATCATTTGAACAAATGTATTGCTTCTGGAAGAAGAGGAGAGCGTAGCATTTAAGTAAACTAGTTCAAGCTACCAAAACAGCATAGCTAGAAAGGCTTCTAATGCTAACTGTAGGTTTATTCTTTCCTTTGAGTTCATCCCCTTCACCTCCCTCACAAACATATAATCGATGAAAATTCAGTGAAAATGACTCAAGTGAGGAAAAAATATTTCACTCTTCTGCTTAAACGCAAGGCACAGGCTGAGAGACAATTCATCAGAACCATCAAGAGACAAACTAGGACACGGCAGTGTGGTGGGTTTACCCACAGTCATTTTGTTTTCCACTGCTTCTTTGTCAAACTGCAACCTGTGGAGTTACATTAATCTTTCTGCTTTCACTGGGAGACATTTGGCTAAAAGCCATAACCGACTCTGGAAATGTTAACTGCTGACCACATTTATCACTATAACAATAATACACACTGTTTATTTTATTTTTGACTTTTTAAAATAAAGACAACAGTGTAATTAAATTTATTTTTTTAAACATAAAAGAATAATCCCACATGTTTATCATATTGCTACTATTAATACAGAGAAAACCAAACCAAAACAAAATAACCTCAGACCATTGCTCTCTATCAAATTTTATGAAGAGGTCTCAAAGCACCTCATAAAGCAGGTAAGCACCCTTGCTATGGTGGGAACACCAGGGCAGCACTGAACTCACTACCCGAGGCTGATACTGCACACAGTCCAGTGACCTGCCCACTCAGCCCGAAACATGAAAGAAGGGAAAGTGGGGATAACAGCGTGCACAGCCAAAGGAGCACATCACGCAATTACGGCTTACGAAGACAGAAGGTTTTTTGCAGGTGACAGATTACTTTCAAATGTAGCTTTTGGATTAAAAATTCAGCTGTTATGTTTGAAATTTAAAGAAAAAAAAAAAACAATCAAGACACTGAACTGATCAAAACTAAACTGCCTGAGAACTGAAATCATCTGTTTAATATGTAAAATCAAGCAATGCATCTGACAACTTAATTTGCCATGGCAAACAGGAACAGTCTACAGAAGTCACCCTCCTTCTTCGTTCCTAATGTAACTCCTTCAATTGCATGCAAGCAAGTCCTCCAAAAGAGTCCAGAAACACATTTTCTCCATGCTTGCTTTATTTCTTAACCACAGCACTCCCAAATAACATAAATCACTGTAACCTCAAGATGTGAATTTATGAAAAGCTACAACTATTTCTAGTCACAAATATAAACTGATGTTTACCTACAACAAGCACATCATCTAATGCAATCAAATAACGAGGATAGAAAGATTAGACATAATTAACATATTCTGATGGTAGCGCTTAGGAGTAAAATTAATTACATATACATTTGACAAGATTTATTTGCTTCTAAACTGCACTAAATCCCACAATATTTCTTCAAAATTACACTTTTTCTTTCTTATTTGAGAAAAGTAGAATTTAAAACTTCCTTTTTTATCCACCTTTCACCAAAAAGAAAGCAAAATCTGGGCTTGAATTCTGGACTCTCATCACCCTGAAATACACCTTCAAAATGCTGGGATCAGTCAGTTTATTTACAGAGAACTCTTAGTTTACAAAAAAGAGGCTCAGACACTCAAAACAGTGCTGACATTCAAAGGATGAACAAAATGTTGAATAGTAATTTATAATATATAGAGAGTTTTTGAAAGTCTCTTTAAAACCACTGAGAAGAAGTCAACGAGGATGTAGGATTTTTTTAAAGTAACTACTAAAACTTTACAATCACATAAATAAAATTATAACACACATATTCTGAATGCTTGTGTGTTCAAGCATACACACAGGCATTCAGTAGATCTGAAGTATTCAGATCCATGATTCCTAGGAGTGATAAGACAGTCTAAAAAATAAAGAAATGAAAACAAACTACTGTTGCTTTTATGCATATTCCCAGATTACTCTCCCATTTGACTTTCTAGCTTTTCTTTCGATCATGAAGACTATCAGTTATGTTGGTTTTAAAAAAAAAATAAAAAATTCAATATGACTCCAGTAGTAAGAAAAATATACATGAAAAGGCCTGCACTAAAACCAGAACATGGGCCATTTCGTGTGCCGTGAACTTCTAATTCTTATACTGATTCGTACTGTCCCTGAGCCCCTATCTAGCTCCCTGTGTATATCAGCTTCCTCCTCAGTGCGCTGGGGCTCACACTCAGCATGCTTACTGAGCATCCTGAGGAAAGTGGCATAACAACTACAATTTACACACATAGCATCAACTTTGCTTTATTTCCATCAAATTAAACAAAATGTTTTACTGCACAGAACCACTGTAAATACTAACAACCACTTTACCAGACAAAACCTAGTTATTTTATATGGAAAGGCAGAGTCCCACCAATTCTACAGAAGCTTTACCTAGCATTTATTTCACGCATTCGATTTATTACCTGCCTGAGTATCAGCTGATATAAGAAAACCAGGCCACTTCATATGTTTTATTATGTTTCAGGGCTTTGCTTAGTAAAAATCTCATTTAAAAATAGATTTCAAAATACAAGCTCATTTTTAAGGGACCTACTGCAAGACACTAAAAAACTGCAGAATGCAGAGTACAAATCTATTCAATCATTAATTTCAAGTCCACTAAGAATAATCATGAGAAATCTATTTTTAACCACAAGATTTGAGACTATTTTGAAATCTACGAAACATACTAAAATAGTCATGATAATTCTGTTAACAAAGACAGAAAAGTAGCGTTAAAGAGTTACATTCCAGCTCTTCGCATCACAACAGTAAGATTTTTAAGAACAAGCCTGATGCAAAAGTGAACTCAATCTCCTTTCTCCTTCCACCTTAAATCAAAAGGAAAAGACAAAAATTTCAGTGCTGCAACAAGATCTGCAGTATTTGACTATGCAGAACCTACGACATGGAATTCCCCCTATCGGTTTTCCAGAGTTTTAAACAAAACACTGGAATGGTTATTGGCAGATTCTGTCAATACAGCATTCTTAATGGAAAGATATGTCATCTTAAAAAAACACTTATACTGTAATCAGTATCATATGGACTAAGGTACTTCAGTATGTCATATATTTATTAAACAGTGAACCTTTCCACGCTGTCTTTTAAAGATTAATAATCCCCAATCTGGCACAAGAACTAATCCTCCACTTGTCATGATTCTTTTTAATTAGCATTAAGCAGACTTAAAGTGAAGTGAGGATTTGAACATTTATCAACTTCTGCATTTTGACTAGTAAAACGTACCAAGAGAGAGGCTAAGATTGCTCTAAATGTCACGGTTGCAAAGAAAGTATTAGTAGGAGAATTTTCAGAGACTGACATCTCTAAGAAAGGAACAATTTCATATCTATATAATTGCTGCAGCATTAAAAAAATTATATTTTGCATCTTAAAATGAAATTCTTCAATTTTTAGATTTTGTTTTTATCAAGGACTTAACATGATAGAAAATGTGCATTTCGTCTTAGAGTTTGACACATTAAAATAATTTCCTTCAAACTGCAATATGTAAATCAAAGCAGAAGTGTAAACTACAACAAAGATAAAGGGAAGGAATCACACAGACATCAAAAAATACCACATAATCTGAATACAAGAACATTAATGCATGTACTCTTACCAGACTTCTTCCATGGAAAAGACATAGAACCACGGAAGACAGTTAAATCAGGCCAAATCTTGCAAATTAATCTATGCAGGCACAGAGCATCTGAGTTGAAGCTGCTACTTTAGGGCTAATGTCAAAGCATAAGTAGCAATGGTGAACGTAACTTTTTACAGGATTCTAGGGGAAATCCAATAAACAATAGCCTATAAAGTCTAACACCAGCACACAGCAAATTGGTAGAAGTTATAAAGGCTAAAAAGCTAAAGCCTAGAATTGGAAAACATGAAAAATGCTATATACCAAAGAAAAGAACAGTTTACACAAAAGAAAGGAAGACTTCCCAGACCTACTGGAGTTCTTCGAAGGAGTCATTAAGAGTGTGGATGAATAAAGACCTGTTTAAAAGTCAGCTTTGACTTCAAAAATAATTTCAACAAGATCTCTCACTCTGAAGCCAAAAGCTCTAAAGGAAACTAAGCTGTTACAGGATAAGAGGGGAAGGTCTTCACATGGATAAATAAATTAGCCAGAAGATGTAAAATAGAGGAGAAAAGAGTTCTTGTCTACCAGTGAGTTCTCTGCACGGAGAATACCAGTCACCTGTACTAAAAACTACTGCTCAGCATCTTCATAACTGATCTAATAAGGAAATTAACAGTGATGTGCTAAAATTAACTGATGATAATGAGTTACTTAAGTATAAAGGAAAGTCAACTGCAAACAATAGCATTCACAACAGTGAATGTCAGTACGATAAAAAAGCCCTTGAAATTTAATCTAGATAAAGGATTGCATATAGGGTAAACCAATACTAATTCAATGTACACAGCAAAGCTCTCAGAATTTGCTCCGTTAGGAACGAGAGGCTGGAGTTGCAATAAACAGTTCCATAAAATGTCAGTTCAATGGTCAGAAGAGGTCTTAAAAAACAAGCCAAAACCAACAACACTGTGATGCTGGGATTATCAGAAAAGAATACAGAACAGAACACTTTAGTGGCATCATTTTGCCATTGTATAATTCCATAATGTTCTTGCATTTTTAATACTGACAGCAGTTCTGTCCTCTCTTTCCTCATCCAAATACAGAAACAAAAAACCAGAAAGGACACTCAGGACAGCAGCAGCGTTTCAGGGCACAGAATGGCAACAAGAACTGCTATACAGATTAGGACTTCTCATCTTAGAAGGAAGAAAAGATGCAAGAGAACCCTAAAATGATGAGCAAGAATAAAGTGAACAGAAAACAACTGTTGACTGCTGAATTTGTTAGACTGAAGGTTTGGAAAAAAAAATGAGGAGAGATTTGCCCAATCCATTAATAAACAATGAAATTTCATTTCTGAAAGATGTTGTGGACACACGCAACTGAATTTATATAAATTCAAAAAGCAGGTAAAAAAAAAAAATCAATGCAGAAATTTCATTAAGAGCTATTAAAAACAGTTACTGCTTCTGGCACAGGAAAACCATAACATGAAGAGAAATAGAAACTGCCAGAAGAGACCAGAGCATACTGCATGATTGCCTTGTTCTTATACACTTCTCCCAATATCTATTATTGGTCACCGTCAGAAACAGGACAAGCAAAATGGACTTTTGTCATGACTACAGCATAGCTGTTTTCATGTTCTCAAATACTTGATTTCAAGGGACAAAGTCTCCCCAAACATTTAAAAGTGCTACACTCACAAAAATAAAACAAGGAAAAAGTGCTGGAATGCACTCTGCTCTTTCACTTCACTGATCATGATTCAACAAGAAGCAAAGAACCTACAAAAGGTAAATAATGCTCCAACTGTCAAAAGAAGAAAACATTTTTTTAGGCTCCATGTAGTGCATCCCCAGCTTAATCATCCATCCTCCTTGGGGACTGTCTGAAGCAGCAGCTGCAGCTCTTCACACCTCTCACCAACTCCATCCTGTACCAGACACAGTGCCAAGCTATCTTTTTCAATTCCCTTTAATAACTCATTATCATCCCTTTAAAACTATCACCATACAAACTTAAGTTTAGGACTAGTTGTGTCTTTCCTGGCAGTGCCAGCAACATATTTAATGAAACATGGATGCATCATCTCAAAAAATTCCCTCTGTTAGTAGATACTTCATTTGGTGAAACTTAAAGTGTCCTATAGATAAATGTACAAATCTGCAAGAAGTTACGAGGAGGTCTCCTGTCTGTTCAAAATGAATGCACAGCTACTGCATGAGTTTTAAAGAATTATCACTGTTCAGATGATAAACAGATAGCCAATGCTCAGACTTAGTGCTCATTACTGTCATCTCATTTGACAGAGATAAGAAACTCGGAAAAAAAGTTACCTATATAGTCAAGATGGTAGTAATACACATTGACAGAAAGAGATGCTAGGAAGAATGAACTCCAATATTAATGATATATAATTGCTGCCTATTTACATGATACTAAGTACTAAGATTTTGCTCTGAATCTTTCTAGTATCTGGATTCCCATATGTCTTCAACCACCTCCTGTGCCTTTTCTGAAACATGTCTAGCTTGGTTAGAAAAAGAACCTTAAAATAGTTCAGGAAAGTGTAACTTCCTGTGACCATGTTGTTGACCATGCATTTGTTCCTGCCCACTCCCATAAACAACAGAGTTGTCAGTGAAGTACTTTACAAACCCTTAAAGACAACAGCTTCACCCAGAACACAATCTTGTTCTGAAAATTCTATTTTTAATTTTTAGTTCACACAATTATATTATTAGACCCATGAAGCTAATGAGATTATCCACATGCCCTAAGCTAAGCACGCATAAACAGTGTCCTGTGTTAAAAGCTTAGCTGAAAAAGTGGCAAGAAAAACAGCAGAAGAATTATCCCAATAAAGACACCAGTGGATTACAATTAAGGCAGAAATTTGTGCCTTATCTCACTTTCCCCTGGTGTTGGACCAAGCGCTCTGCAATCTTCTTGATGGTTAAGAATCAGGAGAAACTGCAGGTACACCAGGACAACAGTGGAGTGGGTTAGACACCAACCTGTCGTGAACACATGAACTCAATTTCCTCTCTCATCATCAATCCTCTTTGCACTCCTGGACAGGCCACCTCAAGAACAGCCCAACTGACAAAAATACTTAGCTATCTAATTAAAACAGATGGGTCTATGTTCAAATTGCTCCCTAAAAGCTGAATCTTTGCCAGGGTAAAATAATGCAAAAAGGAATTCAACTTGATCTGATACAGACATGTACACATAGTTTAAAAATCCCTTATTTAATATTCATTCCAGAATGGAAATCAATAGCAAAATCAGAGAGCTAACTGCCTGCTTAGGAACTGAATCCTAAATAATTTTGCAGAGCTGGGCTTTCATCTGCTCTCCATATGTAAAATGTCAGTACTATTTCATCTCACATGGCTGCTGTGGGACAAATGACAAAAAAAACCCCAAAACATTCAAGATACTACATCCATTTGTAAGGTTCTTATGTAAGAGCCCCATTCCCAGAAATGAGGACTTACATATCAAATAGAAAATACAGATATATCAATTCCATGCAAATTTCTTACTGAATTCTACAAAAGCAATCCATCCAAAATATAAACCCCAATCCAGACCACTAATAAAGATACTGAGAACACCGTGAAGATCAACTTACGATTTAAAAATGCCTAGCATTTGAATGTGGCATTACATTTCGTATTACAAAATTATATCCAAGTTTAGCCATTGTATTATCTGAATTTACAAAGGATACCACTAAACAATAACTACTTACTTCAAAAGACTACCAATCATTTTAAGGCTGTACAGATTCCGGTATTTTTTAAGTAGCATGGTTGAGCATTCAGCCTTTTCTCCAGAAGGTATGGAGTGTTACCTGGGTTTTCTTTAGTGGAAGAACAGAAATTCCATCTTGCAGAACCACAAATTTGGTTACTTGCAGCATTCAAATGGTATATACCTTTACTATTAGGGCTAAAACAGTTACTGACAGAACTAACACACATCATGTACTACAGGGAATAAGAAACATTTCACCAGTAGGTCTCAAAGCTATTTACTGACAGCAGAAAATACAGTGCCTCAAGGCAAAATGTGATTTTTAAATTATTTTTTTAGGGGAATAAAAAAAAAAAAGTGCCCAAGACTTAATACAAACCCCTCTGTTCTGATCTTCTACCCACTCTTCAAGCCATCTGTTCCCCCACATCTGATCTGACCTGACCTTTCCTGTTAACTAACCACCTAACCTTCCGTTACCTCTCCCTTTCTCTTTTGGTCCTCACAGCTCTGCTTCCTCCTCTTTTTACTCATTTCCTTATGGATGTTTTTGTCCTGCTCGTCACTTGGGTGCAACTCAGAAAAGAAAGTAGTCTCCCTACTTTCTGCCCCTTTCCCGCAGTGTTACAGCCATGAGGAGCAACTGCAAGGAAGCCCTGCTTAAGTCTCTGTAGCCTGGGATAGATCATGCTCAATACGAATGGGATTTAAGAAGATATATTTAATAAAAATTCCAGCAGAGTCTACTGAGAACACAAAGTGAAGATTTTCAAATTACTGTAACTTAGCCAGTTTGGGTGTTTTCCTCATAGTATAATAAAAGCTGCATTCTACCAAGAGCTCTTTTCCTGTTGGTATCCAATGCTTCCCTCCAAAGCAGAGCAGGACGAGGATTTCTCAGTGAAATACATTGACAGCAAAAACAAACAAAAAAGTCCATTCTACTAACCGTGCTAAAAAAAACAATGCCCCTCTTATTTTTTTCTGAGGAACAGAATAAGCATTTTATCTGAAGATCTACAAACAACTCAGCCACCGTTCAGCACCAGTATAAAGATTTTCGATTGGACACTACATTAAATTTTAATTAATAAAAAAGGCCCTACAATGGAAAATGTTATGCAGCCTTAATTACGGAGTAATCTGCTAGCTACAGCTCTAATAAGCCTTCATTTCAAACAAAATGGACAAAAATGGAAAAGGTTCCCATTCTTATCCTATTAAAATGCACACAAATTGCGCTTTCCACAGGAGTCACATTTCATTCATTAACGTTAAACTCTTTAGAGATGGGACAGACTCTTACTCAACACTTACATGCTTTGAAAAATGAAATACGATCTCTGAAGTGACAACATTAACATTGCTCCATTGTCAAATGAGTCATCTTTTTCAGCTCAGAGCGAGATAAAACATTAAGATGGTCATCTTTTAAAAACAAAGACTACTTTGAATTCTACCCTAAGAACTGAAATAAAATAACTACTGTTATCTTAATTTCAGAGTTTTGCATGCAACAAAACCTCATCTGAAAGTGTAAATGTCCATTACATGATTTGAGTTCAAAGTTCACTTTTCATAACGGAAAAGCCTGCTAGGTGTCTAAAATAAATAATTTTTTGAAAAAGCTTTTTCCATGCTTCTATTTGAAGCTGTCAGTTGATGCAAAGTATGATTTTACATGATTCGTGTGAACAAATGTCTATGTTTAACTTACAGCACGTTGCCAAAACGTTTAATGTATATAAGCAACTCCATGTGTCACCAGACCAGAAGAAATTGCTATAAGCTAAGGTGAGTGCCAAGACAAACTCAGCAACAGTTTCTTTTTCAAAATCTTGGAATATTTATTTTCCTACAGCAGCAACATGTGTGCATGGAAATAATTAACAGGTAAAAGACACAAAGAAATCTGCACATGACAATTTATCAAAACTTTCTATTTAACTTTCACTCTTCACAAGCAAGGCTTAGCCAATCAATTCTGTAGTAATATAGCAAGGAACCTTTGCTGTGCATTTAACACTCCACTTCTGTTTTCAGATCTTAGGAAATCCAGTAGATCATGCAGCTGTTCTAATATTTACATCTTATGCTTCTAAATAGTACCATTTGATGGATTTTTATGATTTTGTTAAGGAGGAAATCCAAATTAGGTAATAGTCATGCGTGTTACTTATTTAAATATATCATTTTGTTTTATAAAACTATCCAACAAACCACTCAGATGACGTGAGCCATGTTGAGACAGCTGAAGAGTAGAACTGCCAAAAACGCACACTTCAAAGATCTGTGGTCCACAGAAGTCATTGTAATATGGTGCTCCATTTTGCACTGGCTTCAGCAAAAGGTCATAAAATGTGCTCCTAGGTGATCTATTCTTATGGCTTCACTGTAAATGGGTTCCATCTTGTTTTAACACGACTCTGAAGACTTAGTGTCTCTGAAACTCTTTGGGCTGATAAAATCCATCAAACATTTACTGCAGACAGCTACACACCTTGTGCTCAAACTACTCAAAACCTCTATAGACTTTCAAAGGACAACTGCAGATCACCTGCATTTGTTTCACAGAGCACAGTTCAAGTAGCACTGCTCTAGGGAGAGCGAAAAATAAGAATGAAGAATTGAAACAGTTCTTCTTACCCTTGCACAAAAAATATGAGTTCTACCACTCCTAAAAGACACAGAATTCAACCTGCCACTGTTGTCCAAGTGCTGAACTTAGTATTAGTGTTTTCAGATGTGTTGCCTTGAAAATAATTTTCTGGTTTGGTGGCTTGGATGTTTTTTGTCTGTTGGGTTTTTTTAATTTGTTTTGTAGTGTTTTTTAATGGTTTACTTAGTTTAAGTGATGGCATTTTATCTATATCCAGCTCTGGCATACCCTAGTTACCCCTAGTTATCTGTGTTTCTGTGGGTTTTCCCCTCCCGAATAGCAGACCACATCAAATAAGCTGACTGAAGAAAGGCAGAGGTTCAAAATGAACCAAGGAAGGTTTACATGAGACTGCCAAAACATCTGCAATAGCCCAAGTACTACATTTACATAGAAGTTTAACCAATAAAGAGAACAAGTTCCTCAAAACCAAGTAACGCAAACAAACATATACCCTCAAACAGACGATGATTAATAATTAACTGACTTTGCAACATGTGATATAAAAATTTGAAACTCCATAGTTTCTTCATACTTCTAGTTTTATCCTTGTGGAAAAAAAGGCATGAAAATATATTGCTATAAATTTCCCTAGACTTTCATTTTGGCATCTAATAGCTCAAGGTGGCTTATGCAAGTATTCAAAAAATGCTTAAAAGAAAAGTACAGCCTGCCTCAGGTTTTCATTTATAAGATTGGCAAGCTTTATAGCATTTTGATTCAAAAGCTAGTAAAGTGTCCCAGAAAATAAATCAAAATAACTGCTATTCAAGCACTACCTGAGTGTATTCATACTTAATCTTTAAGTAAGATTAAGCATTAGAAAGACAGAAGGCACATGGCAGAATATATTAGTCCTTTAAATACTAAATATTCAGGGCAAATGGAAAAGCTGAAAGGCCTAGTCTAAACCTTACTAAGACTGCTGGAAAGGTTGCTAGTTATAATCCTGTCTTCTGAATTCAGCGTTTAAGCAGGTATTACATCACACCTTCTCATCGTGAAACAAATCTCATTTGTTCTAATGAAGGTAACGTTGGTTATTATGCTACGAAACTAAAGGAAACAAATACAGTAATACAGACACACATTTTTCCACAGTGAAACCCACAACATGTTATCACAATTTCAAACAACAAACCACTGCAGTTCAGAAAAATATTTTAAACTTACTGTGTTAGTTGAATCTTCTTGTAAAATTCTATCATATAACTGGATAGCATCATCATACCTGTTCAAAGAAATCATTCACATTTATTTCTGCTAAGACGGAACTCCTGACTTTTTGACTGTCCTTGCAATAGTTAATAACCCTCCTGCACTTTTTATACCGAATATATTTAAGCAAATTATATTCATACAAAATTGTCTTGAGTGAGTGCTAAATATGAACAGCAATATTTTATGTCACCAAGTTAAAAAAATACATGGTAATTTATTTTACAACCAATTTCTTAGTTTCCTATCCGTTCTCTTTTTCTGTACCCAACAGCTCCAATCATCACATCACAACTCTCCCTCTCACCTCTCCCAAAATACAGAAAAACCCAAAATTTGAAAGGCCATCCAAAATAATGACTTTTCACTTCATTGTTGTAATTTAAAACCTCATGTAAGTTTCTTTGTTATGATTTTATGAAGCATAAGCAGCCATATACAGTAAACTAGAGGGATTCACACAAGAGTCTACTCCTAGACTACACCCACAAATCTTGAAGGAAAATGTTTTCCACCATCACTACATGGGTCTTATAAACTAATTCTGGTATTTGAAGTATGCTCGAAACGGGTTATTGTAGCTACTATAAATGCTTTATAACTTCCAGGAAGCAGATCTGTGTGTTCAGCCAGCTGTGTACAGAACCCAAATTGGACAAATGAAATAATTCAATTCAAAATACATTTGATTATACAGCTGTTCTGCTATCACCACATAACAGGGCACACTTTGTGTCTTCACATATAGTTTGACAAGTAGTTTTTCAGAGCTACTGTTGATTGATTTTGATGCTACACATCCCCTTCTCACCTTGGACACCAATTTACATACTCTCATTGCTCCCTAAGTACTGCTGCGATTTGCATAGCTTAGCTGTCCAGTCCAGTTACCATAAGGTATGAGAACAAATGTGAAAGGTAGCACAAAAGCAGAAACAAGTAGTAGGTCACTGCTACAGACGTGAGCAGCTGTCGTATAAAATGCTGTATTCATGTTCCTTGTTAGTTGCTACTTTATCCAATGTATTTTACAAGACCGAACATGATGGCCATAATCCCAGCTTTATGGGATGAAGTTCCAGAATACTATTCTTTTGATTAGTCAATGTCGAAAGGGAGGTCTCAGTCTTCACGGATGTTCCTCACTGTTTCCTCTTCCTGCTGGGGCAGGCAGGATCTTACCAACTCCTGGAAGTCACTCAGAATTTAAGTAGCAGCTCATTTCTTCAACTGAATATGTGATCACTCTCCCTAGGCTCTCCAGAGCATGGCTTACAGCACCTGCAGACGGGTTCCTGTTCCAGAGAACCCAGAGCTGAAGCCTCTTTTTCTTCTCTGACTTCTGGAGAAAATCCATGAAGACAAAACTTCACCTTTTGTTAATGCCTCTCTCCTCTGATACTCCAATCTCAAGGATCTAACCTGACAAAGACATTTTGTCAAGAATTTTTACAAGCATTTTCCACACAACTGTGGCTCAATCTCACTTCATTGCTGAAACCACACGTAACATTTGTGCAGCAGTCATCTCCCACAAAGATCTGTTCCCATGCAATAACGTCTTCAATGTAGTCACATGAGCCTGAATAGAATTATGATTATTTGCACAGGTTTTAGGAAGGGAGGAAAATCTGCTGCCAATCTGTCACTGTCTTCCTACCCTGTACCAAATGAAGACAGAAAGAGAGCTAGCTTTAATGGAAATTCTTCATGAATGTGTATTTGATATAAAACGAGTGTGAAATGTGGCACATCTAGTTGCCCTGAGACTGCTCCTGTGGTTGTGGAGTCAGCCCAGTTATCCACTCTTTTTGATCCAAGCAACAGACATTCATTGGTGGCTCATACGAAATAATGTTTTCAAAGTTAATTTTGGAAGAATGTAATGGGTGAAGAACATCTGCTAAATAAATAAAGTACAAGAAAAAGCATTTAGGGGTTTACTTCTAAGTTCTAATTCCTTCATATCAAGATGGCTCAAAGGCTCCAAATCTCACCAACTCTGTATGCAAAACATGGCATGGAACAGATCTGCTACCATTCAAAGGCACTGGAAGCTGGAAGTCCTTCTCAACACCCAAGGCAGGTCCTTTAGAACAAAATGTTGATATCAAGGATATATCCAAAGGAGAAAGGTGGACAATAAAGGTCAATATCAAGCCCTGAGGCCATTCATCTTGGAAAGCTGTAAAATTTTAAGCTGTTCATTCCTGTTAATCTTAGTTTGTTATAACCCTTCTGTAGGATATTTCAAAAAGGTCAGTCTGATTTTTAGGTTCTGCCATTCTGTTCCATGTTTTTTGAGTTGTTTCTGTAACAAACTCTATAGACTTAATCCTCATTAAGTTCTACCAGATTTATCCACACTCAGAAAACAAGGGAAAAGAGCTACACCCTGCAGTAATTAGGAGCCTAGGAGAACAACGAAGGCAAAATACTGCTGGCGCTGATTTTCATACGCTGCTCTAGCTCTGTAAGATGAAACATACCTCACAGACTTCACCAAAAAAGTGCCTAGTGGTTTATTGTATAATGATTTATGCCATCATGTAAGAGATCTTCTTAATCTATGAAGTCTGATAGGAAGATTGCAAAAATGCAGCACTGCATAGTACATGCAAAAATGCAATAAAAAATGTCTAAACATTATAATATGATCATGCACACCATTATTTTCTATAAAGAAACTGCCCCGCATTGCTTTGCCATGTTTTCAGAGTGCCTGAATGCCTTTTAAGATATAGCAAGCACCCTTCTAGACAGAAAGTACATTTTTTTCAGTTCAGGTTTTACCTTTCCATAGCTTCAAATCTCATTCCAGTTAATCGTTTAACTCTGTGGCTCCCAGGAAACTGCCGCCTTAGTTCCTGAAGACAAAACTATACAAATAGAACCAAAAATACCATTGTTAATACAACTATCTACACAGAATTTGGAAGAAAAAAGAAAAAGTCCTTGACTGATGAATTCAACAACCTGAAATGGCACTTCTGAGTAAAAGCAAATACAATTTTTTTAAATAAACAATAAAATGTATTGATAAAGAGAAGCTCAGAAACTGAAACTTTGTCTGTTAGAGGACTAATTCTAAGAAGTATCTTCCATACAGGTCATTAGATCGTCACGCCTTCTTGGAAATACTTATTTGTCTAGAAAATTAAACTCACCTACTAAAACAGTTCTGACACTATTCAAACTTGAAGTCTACTTAGTTGCCTCATAATAACACAAGACAGTAAAAAAACCAAGGCTGGTAAGAGCCTATGTGATACTTCTTTAATAAACAGATATCTCACAATGGAACAAACTATGTTAATACTATGCTCTGTGTTTATTTTTAAAATAAAACTTTGAAATCCAAAGAAAATGTTTGTCACTGGCTTGTGTTGAGCCTGCTGGCAGAAGAGGCATAGCTTCTAACTCTTGAAATCAATGAGACACCTGGGCTAGATAAAAGGAATACATCACAGGCAGGTTTCTCTGGATTAACAAAAATAGGATGTTTGGTAGAGGGACTGAGTCACAACTTCCCCAGAGCAAACTACTCTAACCATATCATGAATGTGGCTAAATCGCATGCGAAGTTTGTAGCTGACTCATTACGGTGGGAGACAGGACAGTCCCCAGGCTCTCAAAAAGAGCAGTGGTTTGAATCACATTAAAAGCTTCACACAGAACCCCCCTTTTCCAGACATTTATTTATACAACTCAGCTTACAAACTTGTTTTTCAGACCTAAGGTTCTAGCAGAGGCCTATCTACATAATCTCTTCCATCTCATCACATCCACTGGTCAAAGGAAAAACACAGAAGCAAATCAGTAAAAATTAGTAGGTTCCCTCCCTGTTTCTGTAGATATACAGGTTGCTAGAGCACAGGAAAGAGAAATATTCACACCTTTCCCAGACGCAAAAAAATAGAGAAGGAAGAGAGAAAGGAAACAGTAATCAAAGAAGTAGTACTAAGCACAGAGTATTTTCATCACGATCACCTTAGTTTCCAATTAACCAAAATCTCAACAACAAAATTTCACATAGCAAGACTCAGGTTTAGTACAGAAACAGTTTGCTGGCACTTTGAGCAATGTCGAGGTGAACTGCTGCTGCGCTGGATGACAAATTGTCATAAAAAACTACATGTACTTAGCAGCAGGTTACATGACATCTGAACTAACCTGTGAACATTCTTAAGAGAGAGGAAAACTTACATAAAACTTCAGAAAAGTAGTTTCACTCCAGCTTTTACAATGCAATCAATCTTATAGATTTTAAAAAGAACTTTTGCAGACAATAAATCCACCCTGTGGCCCAGTGATCTGTGAATCCCGAAGGACAGTGATTTTCAGTATAAAAAACAGGCACTGTTTTTCGCCAATAAAATTTTTAAATGTCAAAAATTGTAACATTTGCAATAATACTAAACTCCATGATCTGCAGATGCACTTTTACATCTAGAGAAACCCCATCAACAATATAAAAAAGCTGAGGAAACAGCACTAAAGTGCAGAAGTACTACAAGACCAGAATTGTTTACATTAGATGTGATATCTGATGACACTGTCATTATTAAACCGAATACAGCAGCCACAAGGCCAAAATAAACTGTAGATTAAGACATCAGACAAAATAAAGTGACATGAAAAGCTGCAAAACAGTCACGAACAACTCACTGCAACACTTTCGAAAACAAAAGTGCATGAATAAACTAGACTAGCTGTATCTTCAAAATGTTCTGGACTCAGCAGCATTGAACGTCTTCTTTTTAAATTTAACCTGTAATCCCCAAAATCATTTAAATTACTGAGGACTGGTTCTGCACTATGTCAATAATCTACTTTGGAGATTCTCTCAGAAACTCAGCAGGTACAAGGGTAAATCTCATTTGTATGTGAAACTTTAATTTGCAGTTAATTTGCTTTCTAATTTTTTTAATCACATTGTTTTTTAATTTTAAAGGTCTGACGGAGGCAAAGACATAAACCTGGAGTTCAGCATGTAAAGCACTGGTAGTGCAAGTGCCTGCCAACAGTGGGTGATTTCACTAGAACATGTGCGTGAAAGAACTGGCTGACTGCAGCAGGGACATGTATTACGCACAGTCATTTTGTGCACGACAGAGGACAACAGCAATAAAAAGAGGAAAGAAAAAGAAAAAAGTCAGATAGATGACTCCGAAAACCATCTCAGCCTCCTCATTTGGAGCAGATGAGACCTATCCCCCTAAGCAAAATGCATCACAGCTGTCAAAAGCTCACTGCTGAAAAACAGAAGTTCCAAAGATGTTTGTCTACTTTGGGACTACAGCTGTAGCAAAAAGCCACATATGATGTTGACGTGTTTGAATTAACTACTACTTTATTATAAATCAATCAAATTTAAAAAAAATTAAAAAACAAGTAAGTTTCCCTCTAAGCTTTTAACCTCTTTTCTGAGCTGCATATAAAATGTTGCACTCCCTCATCTCAAGCAATATTCCTTAGAGGCCACAGAAACTGAAATGTAAAATCTCTGCCAAAGTTAATGAAAATAAATAGTGTTTCACAACTATCTTTCAACACTGGCTCCCTCAACAATTTTGTGAAAGTCTTCCTAAAAAGACCCTGAAAATAAAGACCAAAATTGTTTTAGATATACATCGGAAAACAGAAATACATTTATTTAAACAGTAAGTCTATTTGTTTTTGTTTAAAGAGACAGCTATACTACAACAGCATTTTCTTCTGAGGAACAAAAGAAAGGGAAGTTCAGTGAGTTCACGACAAGTTCAGCGTGTTGGGCTGTATTTTCCAGTGTACTCCATTTTACCATATACATATGGGATGCAAGATAAACTTGTCAAGTTCTGCCTACTTTCAAATTGCCCTTCTCCGAACTACATCCTCTAGTCTGACCCCTTGTATATCACAGACCATTAAGTTTCACCCAAATGACATCACGTGAAGCTCAAAGACTTTATGGGGTATTTTGCCATCTGACAGAGAACAAGGCACTGGAAGAGTAATCCCTATGAAAGACCTGGACTCCTAAAAATATCTTTCTTTTTACTTAGAATAAGCTCAAGCTTGCTGGCTTTCAGGACACAAGACAATCTCATGGGTTTTTTTCCCCAGTGTTTTGTGATGAAATTATTAAAATCTGCCTGCAAAACACTCTTTTGCCTTTTTCAGTTGTTGCCTTCAAAGGATTAGCTAAAATTGGTTGGGGTTTTTTATTTGTTTTGGTGGTTTTTTAATTTTTAATCTACTGAGCAGGTGTTACAGGTCTAAATAAACTCATTTTATCTAAATTGTTATTTGTATAATTCAAATAAATTTGCATATAAATTGACTAAACCTAAATATCCATTAACAGTATTTTTATCAAGCATCACTGAATAATTCAGATTTCAAGGGACCTTTGGAGGTCGCCTGCTCCAAATCCCCACTCAGAACAGAGCCAGCTTCCAAGGGAGTGCAGAGACACATCCCAGTCCATGTCCGAGCATCTCCAAAGGACATTCCACAGCTTCTGTGCCACATGTCCCAAAGTGTTCACTAACCCCACTGCTAAAAACTTTTTTCTAATAACTAATTGGAATTCCCTTTGCTGCAGCTTATGTCTCTCGCACTTGTTTTTTGCTATACACCTACAAAAATCTGTCTCCACCTTCTTTATACCTTCCCATTAGTACATACTCAAAGATACCAATAAAATCTCTTCTCAGCTTTCTCAAGACTTAACAAACCCAGATCTCTCAGCCTTTCCTTATACATTATGCAGTCCAGCTCCTTATTCATCTTGAAGACTTGCTCCAATATGTCAATGACTTTCTTTGATGATAGCCAACACGACATATAATACGATACACATGACAGGACATTTTACCTCAAAACATTCAAAAAACCAATATAACTTGAGAGTTTTTCAATAAACAAACTTTCTCTGTACAATTTGGCGACTTCAATATTATTATTGACATTTAGCCCATACCAGAGCAGCTGTAAATATTTTCATGGCTATTGGAAGAGACGTGATCTGTCTAAACAAAAGTTACACATTAGAGAAGGTGGGTGGAGGTGGTTTCTTCCCAGCAGTGTATTTCTCGATAGATATTCTACAAGTCCAAGCTATGGAGTCCAAAATATCTTATAACTGTCCAAAGAACTATATGGAAGAGATACCCAGGAAGAAAACTTAAGGTTTGAGGGAAAAGTCAAATTGAAAACTTACCAATGCCAAATCATCTCGACTGCAGTCCAGGGCAGCAATCATCACCTGTTCATATATTATCCAAACTAGACACAAAAGAGACATTAAATGCAGATAATTGATTTTTTTTTTATTTAAGATAATAGGAAACACCTACAATGTAAATAAGATTAATGAACTCTGTCTGCATATTTTTCCCCTTCCACTCCCATGGATCACTACCGAAACAGGGACATTTTAAGAAACTGCTGGAATTAATTAAAAATGCATTTAAGCAATTTTATTGCTTTTAGTAACAAAGCACTTTTTGACATCTTGAAAGGCAAAAAAGCTCTAATTCTCTGTTTTTCTGAAGATTATAGCTGCAGTCTTCTAAACAGATCCCCATTAGGACTTGCTCTCTGATCAGACCTGGAGAATGGCCATTGAGGCTAGAAAGAAAACAAATTTCCTTTAACTGTTTCACTGCTGAAAGTCCTACAAACGTTGTCTTCTTCTTGTATTTGAACAATTTCTCTAAATCAATAACAGATTAAATTATTTCTGTTCTAGGCCTTCCGAGGTCTTGAACGTAAAGAACTTAACAGTGTAGTTACACAAGTTGCAGAAAAGAGAGGTTATAGTAGAGGGAAACATGTAATGCAAGTATTAGAAGTACAAAGTGTTTTGAACTCATGTAAATCCAATCAGGTGCACCCAGTTTCACAGAACTGAAATAGAAGCAAATGTCTTCCAAAATAAAATATAAAATGAAAATAAAATAAAAAAATAAAAATAACAAAGGCCCTCACATTTTAAAAAATAGTTTCTATGACATGAATCTCCAATATTTTTGAAGTAAATTACTATTTCTTGGTAAGTATACAAAAGAACAGAAACAGGCATTAATTTGCCTATAACCCCTCTTCTCCATTGGAACTATTTGTAAGACATATATTCTATTTTTATTATATAATGTATATGTTTTTCCATGACTGTAAAAATACATACATAGATACAGACAAAATACAGATAACATATAGCCATTATATAAATTACATATGATTTTTTTAAAAATTCTGAACACAAGAATAAGATACTTTTATAGTTCATGAAATTGCTCTCCCCATTCAGTCAAACCTCTACTTTGATACTCGTAACTATAGCACAGGTTAGTGTCAGATAATTAGGTTAGAGACCACTTGTAAGAGAATCAAGTATCCAATCCAGAGGGAGGTGTTTTTCTAATCTGTACTAGGCCTTACTTGTTCAAGCTTAACCCCCCCCCCCAAAAAAAAAAC
>VFFE01008050.1:3853218-3948074 GCA_008921705.1 Burhinus oedicnemus
TTTTTTTTTTTTTTTTTTTTTTTTGCCTTAAGTATTCTGGCTCATGGGCCAAATTAATTTTTAATGTATCACTGAAATCATGTTAAATATTTATGCACAGCCTCCACAAAGTTATACAGGACTTAAGAGGCTCCTGTGAGAGGCTCCACATCACCAGTTATGACTGATGTGCTAAACTACTACATCATGCTTCTTTGCCAGATTTACAAGTCTTGGCTGCCTGTCACTCCACGTAGTTTCTAATTCCTGTAAACATGAAGGAAGCAGGAAAAACAATAACATTTTCTACAGGATAATTAGCAACAGTGGCAAAAAAAAAGGAGCAACATATCACCTTAGTCTCAAATAAGTAAGCTGTAAAATATATGATGCAGGTCCACATATAAGCATTTCTTTTAATACAATAGCACCCTGAAGCCATGTTTGGATCATCTAAGTCCACCGAACAAGATCCTGAAGTTAAACGAGAGGTTTTCCTGTTCCACAGGTTTAAAAATACACTTTCAAGCTCAAGACACAGCTGCAGATAAAGTAAAGAAAGAAAAAACTAAAGACAATATGTCCAACAGTGGAAATCAGAGTTATTTTCAGTTATTTTTTGTAACCACCTGTGCAATGTATTTACCTAACATACAACTTAATCATCGTTAAGCCCCCACCTTTGACTCAAAGAACCTGAGTGAAAAGTGAAGCAAGGTACAAACTGTATTTCATCTGTCTCATGTTATTCCTCTTCCCTAACCTCCCATCAGAGTTTTATCTTTGAGCAACACGTAAGTAAAAAGCACCTTGTTTAGAAAGGACTGAGTATATAAAAGACATTTTTTCAGATTAATACCAACCATACACCTGGTTTCATAGAAATGAAGCATTTTAGATAAATTCAAGATGGGCTACATTCAACTCATAGAGCTGTGTTCAAGTTCTTTGCTGGAGTCTAGATCGTAACCCTGCTGGGATCACCCCACTCATGAAAAGTCTCATCGTACCAGGGATCTGTTAAAGCACACATGGAGTAAAGAGAAGAGTCTTTGTATGTTCTGTTGCAGGAATCTGTTCAGTTTTACTTTACTTTGCATCTTTTAGGATAGAGGAAAAATATACGTAATTTTTCAGATGTGTGCTTCCAAAGCGCAGAGAGCTGCTTGTACCAAAGCAGATCTTCAAGGTTATCGCCTACACTCCACGTCTTTCATTTGGATGTAAACTGGAAGATATCAACTTAGAAGTTGATACGACAAAACTCCCCAGCTAGTCCCCAAAAATTTCCTATTCAGCATATCCATATGCAAAACCGTGCACCTAGCACAATGCCACAAATGTCCATCAAAACTCTTGGAAACAGAATATGGAGGTTATTGAGAGGTGGGCCTGTGTGAACCTCATGAAGTTCAACCAGGCCAAGTGCAAGGTCCTGCATGTGGGTCAGGGCAATCCCAAGCACAGATACAGGCTGGGCAGAGAACAGACTGAGAGCAGCCCTGCAGAGGACTTGGGGGTGTTGGTGGATGAGAAGCTCTACATGAGCCAGCAATGTGCGCTCACAGCCCAGAAGGCCAACCACATCCTCAGCTGCATCAAAAGAAGCCTGGCCAGCAGGTCAAGGGAGGTGATTCTGCCCCTCTACTCTGCTCTGGTGAGACACCACATGGAGCACTGTGTCCAGCTCTGGGGCCACCAACATAAGAAGGACATGAACCTGTTGGAGCAAGTCCAGAGGAGGGCCACAAAGATAATCAGAGGGCTGGAGCACCTCTCCTATGAAGACAGGCTGAGAGAGTTGGGGTTGTTCAGGCTGGAGAAGAGAAGGCCACAGGGAGACCTTATAGCAGCCTTCCAGTACCGAAAGGGGGGCTACAGAAAAGATGGGGAGGCACTCTTGATCAGGGAATGTAGCGATAGGATGAGGGGTAAGGGTTTTAAACTGGAAGAGGGTAGATTTAGATTAGATATGAGGAAGAAATTTCTCACTATGAGGGTGGTGAGGCACTGAAACAGGTTGCCCGGGGAAGTTGTGGATGCCCCATCCCTGCACGTGTCCTAGGCCAGGTTGGATGGGGCTTTGAGCAACCTGGTCCAGTGAAAGGTGTCCCTGTCCAGGGCAGGGAGGTTGGAACTAGATGGTCATTAAGTTGCCTTCTTACTCTAACCATTCTATGATGCTATAATTTCCAAGTGTAGGATGCTCATCTCAGTATGAATTAGCCAAGTCCAAAAGCAGTAAGCTTGAGCATGCTTTACATTAGAACACCAACTCTGCAATACTCTCAGACAAAAAAACCTAGGGGTAAATGTACAGAAATATATCCACAGTGCACGCTCACTCCCCTGGGAAAAATCTTGTTTCTCTTTCCAATCACTGATACCTGAGAACAACAGGAGGGAAAAAAGTCCTGAATCTCTGGGCTTTGTAACAATTTCTGTTCAAGCAAAATAAAAACTAGGAAAGTTCTTCACACAAGCTGTTTTTAGAGCAACTTTTGGGAAAGCCTAACAATAACAATAACAGTAGTAATGCTCCATAAAACTTCCCTTCCCATACAGGGGCCAGTCTGCTCTCTGTCCAAGCTGAGCTTCACAACCACTACACCTTCTCACAAGAGATATAAAAGAACGAGCAACCAAGCTTTTCCCAAAGCCCTAAATTAGTCTAACGACACTACAGTGATACAACCAAGTATAAGAGCAAAAATACCTATAAATCAACAACCAGACGCGCTGGCAAGAAAGCCCTCTTCTTCATCCTTAATCATTCAGTTACAGCACTATTTTCTTCAATACCTGCTAAAATATTTTCTGAGATTAATGCAATTTGAGCTGAATATGGAATATTTCAAATTCCATTTTGTTTTGGAGTCCTCCAGAAAAAGGTGCAGGAAAGACAGCATGGGCACCATTTCTGATGGGTGAGTTACTAGCATCTGCTAAAACACACCTTGTGCAATGATCCTCCTCTCATCCCCATACTACAAAACCAAACTAACCAATAATCTATGCTCAGGGAATTATTCTATTGCTCAATTATTTCTTCACAGTTGAACAGTAAATAAACAACAAAACAAAGATCACACAGCTTCCCTCTGCATTATCTTTTCTACTGTATAATGTTTGCAATGTATTGGATCACCTAGCTAAATGTTCCCCCTTGGTGGCCAAAATTATGGAGAAGCGTTAATTTATTCCTGATAGGAATAATAGGCTCAAGTGCTGCATGGACTCACATGTGAACTTGTACTGCTTACAAGAGAAGAGCCATTCAGAATGTCAAGTAAACCTCAAAAAGTATTGCTATAAAAAAAAAAAAAAATCATTATGATCAAACAGATAGAAAGCTACAAAGACCTGGGGAGCAGGATTTTCGAAAACTTTTATGACATAAAAGTTTTGGAACTTCTGGGAGTTCCTCCACAAACGCTTATCATCAAGCTTTAGCAAAACATCAGGTAATTTTCAGGCGTTCCAAACGCTGAATGGAGCCACAAACTGCTGACCCAACCAAGAGGCCATTTTTTCCTGTGGGTGTTTTGGGAGCGTTGGGATGCAGTGGGAAGAACGTCAAACACTGTCCTGTGGGGAAACGGGGCTCCATCCCCTCACAGCGGAGGCAGCGGAGGCAGCGGCGGGAGGGCCCCCGCCTGTCCCGGCGCCCGGGGAGGCCGCCCCAGCAGGGGAGCTCACCCCGCCGCACACCGGGGACAGGCACGGGGCCCTCTCTGCTCTCCGGGCAGCGGGAGGGCTGGATGAACGCCGCCGCCCACCGAAGGGGTAACCACGGCTCGCCAACTCCGCTCCTCGGGCAACGCCGCCCCCGGTGCCGGCCACCCGCAGCCCGAGGGGCCAGAACCGCCGCCCCCCCGGCCCCGCCTGGGTACGGCCGCCGGCCGGCCCCGGGCCCGCCGCGCAGCGGGGCTCCGGGGGCACCGCTGCCCCCGCCCTGCGCCCCGGGGGGCCGTTCAGCCCGGCCCCGGCCGCCGGCTGGCCGCTGCGTTACCTTCCCAAGTCACGTCGTACATCTCCGACACCTTCGCCATCTTGGCGACCGCCCCCGTGACGCGCGGCTGTGACGCCGCCGGCCGTCATTGGCGGGGAGGGCGGGCGGCGTCCCGCGGTGGGGCAGGCCCGGCGGGGCGCGGGGCCCGGTCACCGCCCCGCTCGCCGCCCCGCTCGGCGGCCTGCGTCGTCTGTCCCGCCGTCACTGGCGAGGCTGGCGGTAGGCGGGCTGCACCCGCCGGACGCGAGTGCCCGAGGAATTGGGCTGACGGGGGCGGAGAGTTAAAAAGCTGGCGCTTGTCCCCCCCGGGGTGGGGGTTTGTTTGATCGGTGTTTGCGTCGAGAGTGCAGTGGCCAGGGGAGACCAGCGGTCGCCTTCCCCGTGGCACCCTGCGCCGGGCCTGCCCGCGGCCGGAGAGGCCCGAATTAAAACGCAGAGCCGCTGCTGGCTTAGCCTGAACCGGAGAGGGCACCAAGGGCTGCACATTAATTCCTCTTAGTTTATAACCCACATCCAGTTCGTGTGGCGCAAAGTGTTACACCCTGAATACGCACTGCGTGAGGAGGCGCCCAGTTTGGTTTCTTTTCAGTTGTGAACTGCCAGTGAGTTTCACGCACCCCGGCTCCTTCTGGAGATGAGGATGAACCATCAAGGATGATGGCCACGAACATGATCAGAGGGCTTGAGCCCCTTTCCTAGGAAGACAGGCCAAGAGAGGTGGGGTTCAGGCTGGAGAAGCGAAGGCTCCGGGGAGACCTTATAGCAGCCTTCCAGTACCTAAAGGGGGCCTACAGGAAAGATGGGGGGGGACTTTTCACAGGGGCATGTAGTGATAGGACAAGGGGTAACAGTTTTAAACTGAAAGAGAGTAGATTCAGATTAGATATTAGGAAGATAGTTTTCACTATGAGGGTGGTGCAGCACTGGAACAGGTTGCCCAGAGAACTTGTGGATGCCCCATCCCTGGAGGTGTTCAAGGCCAGATTGGATGGGGCTTGGGGCAACCAGGTCTAGTTGGAGGTGTCTTTGCCCATGTCAGGGGGGTTGGAACTAGATGGTCTTAAGGTCCTTTCCAACCTAAACCATTCTATGATTCTATGAACCATCTGTTTCTCCGTTTGCCACCCCATGTGCAGTGAACCACCACAGCAACAAATTCCTGGCGATGAGTTGGAGAAGCCCTAAGAGAGCATACAACCAGGACTTGGGTCTTTTTAGTCTGGAGAAGAGAAGACTGAGGGGGGATCTCATCAATGCTTACAAATACTTAAAGGGAGGGTGCCAGGAGGATGGCACCAGTCTTTTTGCAGTGGTGCCCAGTGATAGGACAAGAGGTAATGAGCACAAACTTGATCATAGGAAGTTCCATGTAAACATGAGGAGAAACTTCTTTCCTTTGAGGGTGGCAGAGCACTGGAGCAGGCTGCCCAGAGAGGTGGTTGGAGTCTCTGACTCTGGAGACATTCCAAACCCGCTTGGATGCCGCCCTGTGCAACCTGGTCTAGGTGTCCCTGTTCTGGCAGGGCGGTTGGACTAGATGATCTCCAGAGGTCACTTCCAACCCCTGTGATTCTGTGAGTGGAGTCAGGGGCCCACCACTGGGCCGTGCCCACCTCTGTCTCCTCTCTGGCATCTATTTTCCAATGCCGTGGCTTCTGCTGACCATCAGTCATGGAGATAAAGGACTTCTTAGTAAAGAAGGCTCCCAATTTCAATACTGTGTAGTTGTTAAGAAATAAATGTATTTCTGCTGAAGATGTTCAAAAAATGGTGATGGATTTTTAACTTCATGTATGCTAAAGGAACTGATTTTTAGAAAATACCACCAGAAACTTACTTGTCTGACATTCAACTCTGTCAAGATCTCTTCCGGGAAATGCCTCAGACCCCATACACAAAATTAATTCCCTACCTCTATCAACAAATGTACCCTAGTGTCAAGAAAACTGTTTCTGTATTTATTGTGTTGCTTCCTCTGAACTTGAATAAAATACTAATTCTTAATACAATCTACAGTGTAATTACATGTAATTAATTTGATAGCTAAAAGTCCTCTACTGGAATTCAAGCGGTGGTCTACAAAGACTGTATACTTTATTTTTCTTCCCTCAAAAGTGGTTTTTGGTCTTCTAAGTCACTGAATTGTTTAGACCTTGTATAGCACAGCTGTACTTCCAGCTAATTTTACAATGCCAGTGTCTGTATTATCTGAACACTTCCAAAAACATTTATGTACTTACTCTCATAGTATTCCTATGGGTAGGGAACTATTACTCCTGTTTTACAGGTAAAGGAATGAATACAGAATGGTTACGTGCCAGATCCATAAAGGATTTAGCACACACCTGCTCTGCACATTACAGGGTAACACTGAAATAGCTGAGGTAAATTGAGAAATTAGCTTGCAGAGTTCAGTTCTGCTGGATTGCTGAGCTAGCTGTAATGCCTAATGTGGGACGCAGACAGAACTTTTAAGCAAATAAATCCAAAATTTTGATCCTTTTAAAAGCCCTGTCAGCTGCCACCTAATGCTGAAGGAACTGAAATTTGAGAAATGTGTGTTTGAAGTGTTTGGGAGGGGTTCGGACTTTTGGTTCCCTGGACGTGTAGCTCTGTGCTTCTGCACCTGCCCACAACTTTCTGTCTCAGCGGGAGGCAGGAGACGGTACCTCACAGGCACTGGATCCAGTTACTGTTCTTAGTGATAACTCTGATCTCTCTGCTAGCTCGATTTAGAGAGCTCCCCGGTTATGTTGGATTGCTTCCTAAGACATGGAGCCCTCCACCTGCACTATAAGAGGAGACTGGATCCTGAAGTTATGCACTGTAAGTGTTGCCTGCTGCCTTTTTTGGACGTAGTCTTGAACGACTTGCCTAAAATCACATGCTGCTTTCTGCCAAGCTCAAAACTGACCCTTCCACTGCATTCCTCTGCCCTTACTGTGGAAGAGAAAACCATCCCCACTCACCAAGAGCCGGGAATTATCGTTACAATATCCCGTTATGCCAGACATTGTTATAGTTGGAAACAGAAATGGGTTTGGTATTAAGCTTTTTCTTCTTGGAAACTAAAACAGTGGTTTTGAAAGCTGTTTGCTAATGCCAAGGAGCTCCATAAAGCTAATAAAGTTTAAGATGCTCTAAAAAGGCAATAGTTATGTGAAATCTCTTTTCTGGCTCTGTCATGTTCTGCTCTTGTGCCACTTCTGCAGGAACTAACCAGAAAGGTAGTGATCCAAATCTCACGTAATAATGGTAAATGCAAGGTGGTTTGAGGGTACTATTTAAAAATGCAGAAAACTCACCATAAGCTTTTTGTAGGTATGACAGCTAGTTCTACGTATTACCGAATAAAAATTAAAAAAAAAAAAAAGTCTTTTTCTGGTTAGTTTCCTATTAAAAGAACTTTCTCTTTTGTTATGAAACCCATCAGTCAGTATAATAATAAATAATTCAGAATTACGGTTCACAGAAGTGACACCTACCGAGGAAGAAGAACACAGTAGTTTTATTTACAGTTTGCCAATACAGCAAAGCATTGAAGTCTGTGTCCTGTGCATGAGATACGGGGCATATAGAGATATTTGGGCTCATCACCTAGTAAGTTCTAGAACCTATTTTAGTTCAGTAATGTTGGGGTTACTTTAATGTAACAATGGTGGCATCCTTCAAGTAGGTAGGATATAGGAGAACACAACTCGTGTGCCACAGTCATGGCACAAGGAATAATGTACGTATATAGGATCCATGTGCGCTGTGAATTAGTAAAGAGCTGATTTCTCTTCTGTGTGAACCAAATGGTTCATTTGCTTATTAAGATGAACTTTCCCACTGTGCAAGAGTATGGACAAACTTCACTTTATGTAGGGAGCATTTACAGATACTATTAACTTGTGTAGTGATGGTAAACATCAGTCCTAGAAGATAAATTAGTGGATGAAAAATACAGAAAATTCAAGAAATTTGAATCATGTGACTTAAGGACTCTGTGCTTTAATGTAGCTGCCTTTGAGGCTGATCCTACTCGGCATTCATTCAGTAATGTTGGAATTTCAGATGTTCTCTTACATCAAGTTTAAAATTTCCCAACATGAAAGAAAAAATAGGTAAGAAAATAAATGAATAAATTTGCTTTAGGGGATTACTATGAGGAGTAATATAGAGAGGAGAACATTTTAAGATGTTTTTGAGTTTTATCGCAGCATCACCACAATTAAGAAACACCAAGTAAATATTTTGTAACATCCTGAAAAATATGGATTTTTTTTCCTTATCATTTTGACTAGCACAGACTATTATATATTAAACATACGTACATTTGAATTTGTAATTCAGCATTAGTATTTACACTCAATTTAAAATCAATTCCCTCTTTCTGACTACCAGACTAAAGGACAAAAGGAGACCATAGCTGGAGGAGTTTTTTATCCTTGAGCTATAAATCTTCCTGGCTATTGACACTCACAAACGGAGAACACGGCCAGAGTTACATCATTCAGCGTGCCATGAAAAAAGGCAAAGAGGAAAAAAGGCACTTTTGGAAAGCTGGGGAAAACGAGAAACATAAATCAACTTGATGAAGTGACAAGTTTAACAATGCTTAAGCAAGTCGAACAGCACTTCCTCTACAGCTTGATACTCTGAGCTGTATCCTGAGAGCCTCCCGGGACTGATTTTAAAATGGCAGCGAAGTGAACAAACACCACAGATCCAAGACCCAAGATAAGGTAGTATGTGCTTCATCTTTAGCATTTCCTAGCTGAATATACACACGCTTGAAACTGCTGCCCCAAAGACAGCTCTCTGCATGCTTAATTAAGAATTTTTATAGAATCTTAACTAGATCCTCTGGGCATTAATTAAACGTAAGAAGCCATTAATAGTAATACATTGCAGAAGCTTAAATTTGCTGTTGGACGTTGTTATTTCCAGTAGCTAAGGTGAAGAGATGGGCAGCGAGGAGCAGCCTCTGCGGGGGGCAGGCGGGGAGCTGCAGAGGGGCCGTCAGGCTGGGGCACGGCCCGGGCCGGCACGGGCGCCCCGCTGGCCAGCTGCCCTCCTTTTCCTCCTGGTGGAGGCCAAGAACGGGGCCAGCCCGGCTGGGAGGTGGGCAGAGTCAGGCCCTGCTGCCTCAGCCCCCCCTTGCCAGCTGTGCCAGGCACGGGAGGGAGCAATGCGTGCAAATTACCGGCTGACCTAATGCCACTGGTTTTATCCCGTTTCTCTTTGCTCCCTGGGCAGCGTGAATGCACCGCTCTCCTCAAGCTGGTCTGCAGGGCTCGGCAGTCCCCTGCTCGCTCGTAGCAGGCAGCAATACCTCTCCAAGACCAGAGCAGAAGAAGTGTCATACCCACATGCCTGACGGCCCAAGCACTTCTCTCTTGCACAAGAAACGAGGAGGAGAAGCGGCAGGACCTCAGAGAGCCCCTCTCCCGGGGCAGCAGACGTGCCAGCACTCCCGAGCCATTGGCCATAGGGGAAGCGGATGGGGAAGAGCTGGAGGGAGGGCTCGGGGCCAGGGGTCTGCAGCTGAGCAGGTCCCACGGCCTTCTTTCAAGGGTGGTGGGGGCCACCGCAGGCAGCTGTATGCCTGTAGGCCTGCGGCCGAGAGGGCTCGGGTGTTCCCTCCTGCACTCACCCCTCCAGCTCCCAGCCCGCTTACGCATCTCCTCATAGCTGCAGTACTGTGTCATGCACGTTTGGGGTCTTTTTTTGACTGACTTGAAATAAATTGTACTGAAGTTAAGGGAATTGCAGCGCTCCCCCTGGGCTGAAGTCTGCTCTCAGAATGTTTTTTTAATGCCCTCCTGACATCCTGACCATTTAAAAATCTTCTCATTTCTGAACCTCGTGTCTGCCTCACAAAGAATTCTCCTGTGCTTTCCCCCAATCCTTATTTATTAACTTTGTTCCTTTTTCCAAGTTCTCTCTTTGTGTTCAGCTACATCTCATTATTTTTGCAATGTTTCCGGGACGATTTTGTCAGGACAATCACTGGACTTGGAGGGGAAATGATCTCTTTGTAGGGCAGCATGCTTTATTCGTGGATACAGTGCTGTGTGTTTCTACCCTTAAGAAGAAAGATAAACTGTAGTGGGAACAGGGACTGGTGTCCTGGTTTGAACGACACAGGACTAAACTCTCTTACAATGCTTGGGAGAACTGCACTTTTAGAAGACTCCAGTGTCTGAATTCGTAAAAATATTTACTTTATAGCCAGCTATGGTGCGCGGGTTTCAAGGTCTCGGTGTTTTTTGAGCTCGCCAGGTGCAGGGATGAGGAGGAGCAAGACCCGGGCACTTGACCCAAGCTGGCCAACAGCATCATTTCATACCATGAACGTCACACTCAATATGCACTAGAAAGTTTGCTGCAAAGTGCTCTCTCTCCCTTGATGACAGCGATCCAGAGAACTTCTTGCCCTGGTGCCGGACCCCTGAGGCCTCCCCTTCCTCCCGAAGCCGTAGCGCTCGCAGTGTCCGACATTTGCTGCCCACTGCTGGGAGTGCACAGCTTCCTCCTGATAGAATTGGCTGAGTATAACCTTTGTATACTTTGTATTGTTATCGGGATCAATACTGGTTCTTTAGTGTCATTCATGTTAATTATCTAGTCTTATTCTATTAAATCTCTTTATATTTCAACCCTCGAGTTTTCTTTTTTTTTCCCAATTCCCCTTCCTGGGTGGGGAGGGCTCACTGGGTGATACAATAATTATCTAAATAACAATAAATTGTTGTGGGTTTTTCAAACCATAACAGTGAGTAATGTAGAGGCTAATCAGGCCACATTTGGGAAGCATATATGATCTTCTCCATAGGTACACGGGGGATTCATCAATTGTCCTCAGGATTTAATGCTGGCAAACTCTCTGTTGGCCACTTGAGTGGACACTGATAGATGGAAGTCCCTTCCTTGTGATGAGAGGGCCTTATCGTAGAACAGGCAGGAAATTTGCATTATCAGTGTTCCATTTTCATCCTTAATTGGTATGGGTATCATTGTTAATTTTTCTGTGGAAGAAAAAGCTCTGCAACTTTTAGATTTGCCATTGCTAAATGTTTTATTTCCAAAGTGAAACATTTCTTTTGAAACAAGGAAACTTAAAACTTAATTTGCCAGTACCTGAGAGCCCTTTAACTAAGAAAAACAGCAGACAGACAGCAGAAGGAGGGAAATGTTTGGGGAGGCAGGTATGGGTTTTGTGGTTCTTGTGGTGGCTTTTCTACTCATAAAAGTAAGACCGAGAAGAGAAGACAGAGCAGAGAAGACAGTAGCTGTAGAGAAGTGGAGGAGATCTGGAAAATCGCAGAGATAGTGAAGATTATCTGCACACAAGAGTTTTGCGTTGAATGTTATCCTTGAGCATTCAACAGCAGTCTGAGCTATATCAGATCATATGACAGACCCCCAGGGAAGAGAAGATCCAGAAATGTGGAGTTCACAGTGAAGTCAAGAGAGGGACATAATGGAAAAGAGAGGAAAAACAAGACTTGCAGATACGTATTGATGAGAAGACCTGAAAAACTGATCTGTGAGTGGTAAAAGTAACCCTATGACCAGAAAGACAACACAGAAGAAAAAGGAGAATTATTGCATATTTGCTTCATGTGAAAATGGAAAGGAGAAATAAAAGATGGAAGAGAAAAGACATTCTGGATTGGAAAGAAGAGAAGGAATATGGTGGACATAGCAAATGGTCACAGCTTATGCAGAAATCATGATGATATTTAGGGGATCATCAGAAAAAACAAAAGGCAGAATGATACTCAGAAAGTTGGGAGAATAGAAAAAATGGGGCTTAAGAGCCATGCTAAGAAAAGGCAGGTCTGCCTTACAGAGGAGCCCTTGTCAAAGATTAACAGATGTGCAATGGCAGAGAGCAGAAGAGTAGAACAGAAAGATATGCACGGTGTTAGTTTCAAGCCTTGGAAGAGCAGGCGAGCAGGCAAAGGATCCTTGTGGGACCAGAAAAAGTCTACAAACCCATTCTTCACTTTGGGTTAAATGCCATGATGAGGTTCCTGTTACAATAGATGTGAAATGACTGTATCATCTTAAAGAAAATATTCACAGAAGTGCTGCAAATCAAAGGACAAAAACTAGTCATGTGGTATGAAGCAACAACCACAGATCCATCAGAAGAACTTCTCAGAATGTGGGCCAAATGTTTGTGAGGCAGCCAGATGGTCAGAGAGAAGCTGAACAACTTTGGCAAATTTTCCAAGATGTTCAAGACCAGAAGATCTGGAGCACAGTGACAAAATATGACAGATTTGGAAAACACGTCCCAAATGATCTCCTATCCCTCAGTCAACATACAAAATCTACCCATCACTCTACTATTGAAGCACACAAATAAGATCATGACCTGAAAGCCACTCAAGACTAGCATGTGTTCTTGAAAAACCCTTGCTCATATTAGTACAGATTTGTGATGCTATTTTAAAATTTTTTAAACTCTGAGTGATAAATCCTGGAGTCTGGCTTTCAGAGAATGGGGCTTACAAACTTCAGTAAGGTCATAGGTGGTACAAACATACCCAGTATTTGCCTTTTACCAAAGGAACCAGTGAACCTTAAGACGTTCTTTAAGAGCCCTGAGGACCATAGAGCAAGCTTATGAGCACCAGCCTGGGAGGCATTGGCAAGATACACAACATCTGCGTTTGGAGAAAATAAGACCCACAGATCCTTGGACAAGCTGAGATCTTTATTCTCTCACACTAATAACATTCTCAATAGGGTGCAGGTGCCTCCTGTTATTTTGAGGAATTCCATCTAGCTTCTCCTGCCAGGACTTAAGAAGCCAAATATACACAAAGTGCATCCACCCAGTGCATACAGCCTGTAATCGTTGCAGAATGGTGGTGGATTATTCACTGGGAAGGCTGGAGGCAAGAAGTCATGGTTGCCAGAGTCACTTGAATGCCAATATTATAAAAACTATACATATGATGATGACCTGCTTTACCTTTTTGCAACATATGGGAAACTGGAGGTATTTTTTATTATTATTGGAATAATGTCTGGATACTGATGAACTCATTAGCTGATCTGAAAATCTGGAAAGGGCTCCCAAAGGCAATGCAGGTCCTAGTTCAAGAGACTAGGGAAATTAGAAAAGTCACACTGGAGCTTTAGTGTATCATAATTACAAATTTTTCAGGATCACTTTATGGTCAATAGCATTTTTACAGCACCTTTTGTTATTGAAATTCTTCACATTTTTTTCCTGCTTACTTTTTCTGCCTTCACAGAAAAGCATGAGAAGAACAAAAAGTGTTTTACAAAAAAGCAACAACACCTGTTTTATTATATGAAATGTAGCACATATACTTCTTTCTCCTCTGCATATATGCACCAAATAAATATAGCCCATATGGCACTCTGAGTATGTATGTGTTCACATTCATGCCACACGTAGTTATCCTTTCAAGAAGTCACCTGCTAACTTGTGTGCTATTCTGCAGACTGGAAGTGCTCCTACTGTTGCAATACTGCACTGAAGAAGATGCTGATCTGCAGGACAGATGTTATCCCTGGTAAATTCTAAGTCTGGTAGTGTATAAAACATTGATTTTTCTGCTGAATTAAGTATTGGTTTAATTGGAGCTTTTTCTGCCTGCAATTTTGGGATCATGGAACACCATTTCTAAATTGTACATATTGCTTGGTGGTTTGTAATATTTCAGTAATGTCTTGAGGCTTTCCATTTCATTGCAATTGCATTTACAGCAATAAATTGTTCAACAAACACTGAATTTTATTAAACTGGAAAATATGTGATAAAGAAAGCTAAACAAATCCACAGTCAGCTGTGCCAAAAGCAAACAAGTGTTTTCTTTTAAATGCTAAAATAATGTGCAAATGAGACTCGGCTAAACTAAAATGCACCATAACCCAAAAACTGAAGTGTGTACAAAATTAAAACTCAAAAGAAGAATACCCACACCACCCAGCTGCAGTTCCACAACAGAAGGGATTCATCATTCCACACGTAAGGAAATCCTTAGCCATTTTTTCCTATTCTTGGCCACAGTGTATTGCTCCTTCAATATGGTTAACTAAACTGGGAGACTAGATCCCTGGCCCTGAGTTGGAGCAAATGATCCTCCTTTTTTAAAGCGCTTTTGAGAACCAGCAAACAGTTGTATGGGTACAATTGAGGACACACTGTGTTCTCAGGGATGAAACAATAGGTCTGGACAAGACAGGCGACTCTACACCAGCCTTGCTGTCTAATCTTACATATGGCGTAAGTATGGTCCCCCTAGAAGTGATGCCCTCTATCATCTTTTCCCTTTGCTTTCTGCTTTCCCGTCCCATCTCTTCTCCAGTGGACAAGTGTGAAAGAAGAGGGGTCAGCCTTGGCCTCGCAGTTGCTTAGATTCTTCAGCACACACGGAATGACAATTAGGGAATCTGGCCATCTGCAGCAGCAGTGCCATATTTGTGTTTATCAGCAGGCAGCTCACCCCACAAAATCCTCTGTGCTGTCAATGTGAAATAAAAATAGTTCATGTTTTGTTTTGTTTTAAATTAGGTACATATAGTTTCTTCTCCTCTCCTCTTGTATCCTGTCTTGAGTGTTACAAAGCTACAGTTTGCATTTTATGGTTTTATCACACCTACACATATCCAAGACAGGTAATTCAGAGGTGAACACTAGAAGGCAAAGCAAAGCAACTGCAGTCATATCAGAAGGTAAGTTGTTTTCTTCTTTCTCATACAAATAATACAGAAAGTCATAGAAACATGAAACACATCCTGTAATGCAATCATTCCTATTTCATCTGTTCTTAATACTCTTCAGTGACAAAGACTCCACAGTCTGCCCAAGCAGTCATTTACAGCACTTAATTATCTTTACCAGTTTCTCCTTGGTGTCCTGTCTTGGTGGATAGCAATTTCCCTGTAAGCAGGACATGGTTATGGCTGATATAAAAGATCTCTTTCACCAGCCAGGGCTCCATTGCTCTCTTTCAAGCTAATCATCTTGTTAGGAACATAAACATTTCACAGGCTCCTGGCTAGAAAAGCATGGTGGCACTTCACAGCAGTGAAGAACTTTCTTCAAAGACTCTCTTTTACAAGCCTTGTGACGGCAAAATATATAAATAAACAAAGGGGAATGATTATTTGCTTAACTCACCAATTAGTAGATGTATAAAAACTTGCAAATGCCACTTCTTTACAATGGTGAGAGAAAGAAAGAACATCACCAGAGAGACGAAAGAAGACTCTCAGGAGCTTTGTGTTGAGAACTTTAATGACTCATTCCCTAAGAGAGAGAGATTTGCTAAAAGCATTGTTTTCTCTTTCCCATTTTCAGTGGCTGTAGCAAGGCTCAAGCAAGGACAGGAGATACTTGTCTAGGGACAATTTGTCTAACTCAACATAGATATTGTCAATGAAGACATCTGCAGCTGAGCTAGTCCTCTCGATTCCCTTTAGAGTTAATGGAAAGAAAGAGTTGCCTGTCGGTTGTGATTTAGCTTATTCCTTGGACACCTGCTTTAGGATAAGACACACCCCACAAATGGGTAATTTGCTCCACTGACTACAAATCGAACCTAAGATGAATAGCTTGTATATAGACACCTAGTCTGTATGCATTTTAAGTGCAGTGAAATGAACCCTTCTGCTGCTGACTTTTAACATGAACAGTTTCTTTGTAAGGAGTCATATTATTTGCAGGCAAAATCATAGCCTTGTTTTGATTAATTTTTTTTTCTGAAGCTGCAGTCTATTAACACTCACTCATGCAGACTGTAATGATGGATTGTATATTCTTTTTTAAATCTTATGTAACGGCTTTAGTGTGTAACAATGTCATGGTAATTAGAATCACAGTTTAGATTATTATGAGGCATTTTCTGCTTGGCTTGTGCATTCAAAATGTAATTTCTCTCATTTGGCAGCCATACTGCCAAGGATGTGGCAATGCGGGGGAGATGTGTAAATCACCCACTAAAGTTTCTATCCCAAATCAAAGCTAGTGATACCCCAGTAAAAGCAGACTCCTCCTTAACTCTGTTTTCATTACCAATCCATGAGAAAACTTCCTCCCCTCCTTGAAATTTTTCTTCCAAAATCAAGCAAAGAGGGAAGAAATTGAGACTACCTGGTAACTCGGGGTTCAGCTGAGGCCACACTACCAAAAACATCTGCAGAGAACCTCCCCAGGCCATCTCATGGGGCAGGTTCAGAGCACATCGCTCTGCACTTGCGGAGGGATACCTGCTATTGCAGTGACCATGTTCTACCACTGCTCTTCTGCAGTCTGCTTCTGCCTCCAAAAGGAAGGCCCAGGCTGAAGAAGAACTGGATGAAGCAATCCGTGTTACTACTGTTCAGAGAACCAGCAAATACCTAATTCAGGTTTTTGTAGCTGGGTATGTAGTCAAGGCATTCTTGGCCCTCTAATGAATTTTTGATTCCCACTTGAGCTGTTTCATATGTTTGGTGTGCTCATGGCTCTGGTAGAATAAAAATGCAGCTGAGGACGCTGCTGCCAATACTGATGTGTGTTACTATTGCAATTGTGGTGTTCACTGTAGCTCAGACTGCTCCAGACATGCCCCATCCTTTGGATATGGACTCTACTTTTCTAACCAGTGACTTGGAGTGTGAGAACAATTGGTTGGTAAAAGAGCACCTAGCTGGGAGTGTGCAAACTCATAAAGGTTGGCCAAGCAGCCTGGAACAGTTTGTAAGGAAAATGAGGGGTTAAATGACAAATAACGTTGCCACTAAACTTCTAAGATGTCAAGGGAAGAGAAGGGCTGGAATACCTGGAAAAATTAATGTTGAAGTTTGACCGCCTCACAAACCTACCTTAATTGCAGCAGGACCTGGCAGCATACGTTGTGAGGAGCGCATAAAACAAATGTGTGCGCGAACAGCAATATGGTAAAACCAGGAATAAGGACTTTCAAATTGGACAATTAGATTGTGCATGAATGACAGGTAAGTCCTTTGTTTTGTTTAGGAGTTTAGGTTAAGTTACATCAGCTCCCTGTATTTTGATTTTCTCATCTCTAATACTGAGATGAGAAACACGTACACAGAGACTTCTTACTTTCTTCAGTATGAGGTGACGCCTTGCTCAAGGAACAGTGTGGAAGTAATTTCTGCCTCTGCCAAAACTAGAATGGCTTAGCTACCAGTGACAAGCCATCACCATCATTTTGCCTTGGGAAGAATGATAACTAGTTGTTATGGTTTGAGAAACCCACAACAATTTATTTTCATTTAGATAATTATTGTATCACCCAGTGAGCCCTCCCCACCCAGGAAGGGAATTGGGAAAAAAAAAGAAAACTCGAGGGTTGAAATATAAAGAGATTTAATAGAATAAGACTAGATAATTAACATGAATGACACTAAAGAACCAATATTGATCCCGATAACAATACAAAGTATACAAAGATTATACTCAGCCAATTCTATCAGGAGGAAGCTGTGCACTCCCAGCAGTGGGCAGCAAATGTCGGACACTGCGAGCGCTACGGCTTCGGGAGGAAGGGAAGGCCTCAGGGGTCCGGCACCAGGGCAAGGAGTTCTCTGGATCACTGTCATCAAGGGAGAGAGAGCACTTTGCAGCAAACTTTCTAGTGCATATTGAGTGTGACGTTCATGGTATGAAATGATGCTGTTGGCCAGCTTGGGTCAAGTGCCCGGGTCTCGCTCCTCCTCATCCCTGCACCTGGCGAGCTCAAAAAACACTGAGACCTTGAAACCCACGCACCATAGCTGGCTATAAAGTAAATATTTTTACGAATTCAGACACTGGAGTCTTCTAAAAGTGCAGTTCTCCCAAGCATTGTAAGAGAGTTTAGTCCTGTGTCGCTTAAACCAGGACTCTTACCATGTGTGAACAGCCAGAAATCAGAGATGCTGACATAATGCACTTTAGTATATACTTTTTTGCAAGCTACTGTAGAAATGGACGTGTAGTTTTTTCATTTTCCGTGTAGAGACTGATAAGCATGAGGAAGTATTTCCTAAATTCCCTAACAAGCTACTTTTTATTCTAAAATACATCTGCAGGCACTTCTTGGATATTTTGTCACATCTTGCTAGCTTTTTGGTAAAGGCCAGTAGCACAAAGTTGAAGTGAATATGCCTTTTCAAAACTGTATAAACATAGATCCAACTTTCTTGGAAATTTAAGAGCATACTGTCTGACCAGAGATTTTCACACATCTGCTACTTCTGTTTTGTGTGGTAAGCAATAAAAAATTAGTTACATTAATACCATTATGAGAAGACTGAGTAAATACACAACCAAGACCTACCTAGGTTTTAATGAGACTGTGCTGGAAGTATGATTTAAAAATGCAGTATTTTTGCTTTAAGTCCAATGATGAATCCTGTTGTCTTTTTTTAACTAAATATTTCCTGTGCATTTCTTTCTTATTGCTCATTTGCTGTTCTATGGAACTGCAGTTTTTGCAAAAGGCAGCAGTGAATGTAAAAATGCCTGATGTGTCCTTAGAGTTGGTTAAGTAGAACACTGGTGTAGGATCTGTAAAAATTAACATCTTTGAAGGACACCAAAGTGAATTGCATATGGTCATTTTTTTTTAAATTTCTGCTTCATGCATCTCCAGGTCTTAAGTCTTAATATCTCCAGATGATTGTGAGTGGCTATGCATCCAGACTTACCAGGGAACCCAAACACTTCTATGACCACATAAAATAACTGCCTTTTGTCTAACTACAGCTTTTCTCAAAAGGACCAAAGTACAAGGGAAGTTATAATCTCAAGCTGCACTCCAGACCTGCCTCAAACACAGCTTTGACGTCAACAGCCCTTCCTTGCAAAACAACTGCTTGTCTTCCAGCTTCTGAAAGTAAGCTGCAGATGGAAACTTTGACCAGAGAGGAACACAACTTATGTGCTTAAATTGCTTATTGTGGAAACCCAAAGAAACTGTGCATATGTCTTTAGCCTAGCTCCTCAGGCAAGAAGAAAAAAATGGTGAATATATACATTTTAACAGTCACTCTCAAGCATAAGAAAACGTACTGTGTTGTCATTTACACTCATAACATCTCTTGAAGAACTGGCATCATAGAAACAGAAGTGAGAGCTGATGGCTAGATCACCCCTAACTATAATGACAACCATCTGGAGGTTAGGAGAGAAAAATCTCCATGATACTCCTATAATGGTGTTGCCTCTAGTCAGTGAATCACAGGACCTGAACTCAAACCCAGATGCCAGGGTGTGAGAGCTTTCTGCTGAAAGACCTCTTGTAGTGACAATTAAGAGCGTTATTGAAACTTTATGTACTTCTCTGGTAATACAAAAAAGCTCATGCTTGTAAGCAATGCTATTCGGACTGTCATATTCCATATCCTGAAATTCCTGGTGAAAGAACTGCATTGACCATGCGTGGGATCTAGGAGGCTGTGCTCTGATGTGGTCCTCAATGGCTACACCCATAGAAGTAAATCCATGCACACAGGACCATTCTTTGGTACTGAAGCAAACTGGCATTGAATAGTCTGCATCTCTACTGTTGAACTCTCTTGTCCTCCATGGTGGCCACATCCATACTGCAATGGTCTCTGGCCCATGCCTCTTCCTGAATTGCACCCGGGAATTAATTGGGAGATTGCTAGGCGGCCTTGGACACAGCCATCCCAGGGACTGTTTTGGCAATTTAATAATAGAGACAGTTGATTTCCTGGTTCTGTGAATACTGTTTGATTTACTAACCTCGATGTAGCCATTGGACACATTTAGAAGAGTGAATGAGACCACCAGCACATGTAGATTGAGAGATACAGTGGAGATCAAAGGAATGGCAATCAGTTATGTGACCTCAGATACTGACCAGTGAGTGGCAGTGGATTTGTGACATCCTTGCTTTTAGATGATAATATGGATTGTCACTGTGGTTTTTTAATATTTTTTTTTCAATATTCATAGTTTTAGTATTTTTTCTGCCTGTACAAGCATGTTATAAATCTAAGGGAAAATGTTTCACTTTCAGTAAATGTTTTTCTACTCTGTGACTGATCCTACAAATACTAATTCCAGGGTATGTTCATACTCAATGAGTAGAAAAGCAGAAAAACAGGTCCTTCAATGTTTAGAGGAATGAATTGGCTATGCTTGCACTCTCAGTTCTCCCAGACACATCAAGGAGAGCTTTGATTGCAAAAGACAAGCCGAATCTGGACCAGTACATGTGTAACAAATTATTTAGTCATCAGCACTTTGCTTTGCAAATAGATGGCTGCTAAAAATAATAGTTGTTACTGTCTTCCCTCAATTGCACAGTAGCTCTACAATGAGTACCAGAGATGCATTAGTACAGCAATTGAAAGTTTCAACCACAACATTCTTCTCAAAGGTATCACTGCGAGAAACCCCAGGGTCATTAAGTGGAAAGGAACAAGAACTTATTTCACTACATGAACCACAAACTATTTCTGAACTAAAAATGTGCAAAAGTTGTCAAAAAAGTAGCTACTGTGAACCACACCATACATAAAGTGTTGTAACTGGATCACTTCTCAGCTGAGTAGTTCAGGATGTTGCTCAAAGAATATTTTACTTCCGAAAATCAGAATGAAAGAAAAAGTCTCTACTGATGAAGGGAATTTATCATTAGCTTCAGTACCATCTTTCATTTTACTCAGTATTTATTTTGGTTTACATTTACTGACAGTTTAGGTAAAATGTTTTACAATCTGATGACAAACTAGTAAGTATGATCTCATTAAAAAGTTGATGTTCTCCAGTGTATTAGAGAGATTCACAGATAATGTGTGGGGTTTATTTGGTCCTGAATTTACTGAACTTGATCCTACTCAATAAATTTAATTACTATTTCTATAAATGGCAAGAGTTTGCAATATACTGCAATATATTTTTCCAGTAAATCAGAAGCAAAAAGCAATATGTTAATCCTGCCCAAAGTGTTAGTATTAAGTCATCTAGAGCTATGCACTTTGCTCTTTTTACCTCTCAGGCAATTTGCATTCCATATTTTTGTTATGAAGAGAAAACATGGTGTATTACCAGCACAAATAGTTTCTTAGGTCATCCTATGGGTCACACTTTGTTCTGCTGTGATCCTGATGCATCAAGCACAGTTTATGTACTAATAAAATGATGGAATGATATATTTAGGTATTTGCAGGGAGTTCACATGAAATGGTCCAATCTGTATTAAAGTGGGCAATTTTTAGATAGAATGTGTTTTACTGTATCGATACTTCCTGCTAGTAAACAAGAAAATTAACATTTTCATATCTATAAAAATCAAGGAATGTCTAAATTCCATAGAAATTACAGCTTAGGGTGCTAGAGATGGTATGAGAGCTGTTTCTAACTCTTAGTTTGCAATTTGTTTGGATTTACTGCTTGTATTTTTACATACAGCTAATGATGTGAGTTCTTAGCAAATGTAACTGAAACTTTTATGATCTAGGTCAACCTTAGTATGCATGGATATTCTACCAGTGCCCTTTTACTGTTCTCATTTTCCATCTTTATTCAATAACACGAATGCCTTTTGTTTCTGTAGGAGACGATCTGCCCCAAATCCTCTGGAGAACCAAAAGAGTACTGACGTCCCATGGATGCCAAAAGAAGTTGTACCTAAATGTCTGTAATAATTCTCGGCAAAGACCTTAGGATTTGTGCCATACTTACTTTCATTTTACATTCCTCTCTTCAGACTATCAAAACATTGTGATTTTTTTCCTTCCCTAGTTGACAGACATCACCTTTTATTTTTCTGATGGGGAAAAACTGTGTTGAAGTAATTTTAAGCAGAGAAAAAGAGCTCTTTTGTCCTGTTAGGAAGTTCTAACTGAACTTCTTTAGTCACAGCTATGAGAAAACTTGGCTGAAGTTTGAAAACTGAGATGCCACTGCTAAATTGACTAGACAGCTATAACGGTTACATTTGACTGAAAAATCACTTCTGAAAATACTCACTGGACAGCTGTCAAGAAGCACCTCCTCACTCATGATCTCACATAGGAAATGGGAAGCGCATATATTATTTATCTGCTGAGTTTGATAAAGCTGAGACTGAAAAAGCGATTGTGTAAAGAAGACTGCAAATACCTCGTTGCTATGTTCAGAACAAATTTCTCCCCCAGATCGTTGCCTTATCCTGAGGGAGAGGGTGGAAAGTCCTGCAGGAGCTAAATGCAGTTCGTCAGATGCTGGACTACACAGTGGACATTTTGAAAGGTTAGTATGCACAAGAAGCAATGTGGTTACAAAATCACCTTGGTCTTATTGTTCTGCCTGTGTATTCTGTGAGAATAACGTGTGCAGAACCAAAGGAACAAACATATACCACAAAATCAGCACTGCAGCGGAGGGGGGACTGGTAATGCCGCCTTTTCAGTCTCAGTTGCTCCATGTTTACAATGCACTTTTGCAATATTTCACTTGCAGAGAGATTTACTCGATATTTTTCTTTTTGTGAGATTTTTTGTTTCATTTTGAACTCTACAGGCTACTAATTTACTACAGAAATTCAGTATTTCAATTACACTGTGCATTTAATAGTACCAGTTTCCAAAATTTACTAGCCAGTGATGCAACCAGTAAGTCCCAGCCCAAGCAGCCACTGTCACAAGTACAATACAATCAGATGAATTTGCCCTCAGCTTTAGATTCCCAGGCTTGAAAATCTTGAATAGCTGTACCAATCTGTTTTATAATAAATAGTTTGTAAACACCTTTGGCCCGTGAAAAGCAAAGGTTTCACGCACATTTTATTTTCATTGGAAATGATTATGAATTTGTGACTGCCCTGTACTTGATGTGTACGTGCTTGGTTGGACACTGCAGCCTAGCAAAGGAAAAGAGACCACTGTAGTCAGTGGCAGCTTTCATGATCTTCTAGAAGGAGGCAAAACTCAGTTGTGGGGAAACCACAAAGGTAATCCTCCATGCATTCCACAGCTGTTGTCCTGAAGGAAATGAGTACATCTTGTGGGTACTATGAATTACAAAGATAAACTTGGACAACCACAAAAAAGCATTAAAAATTAAATGCAGCCTGATTCCTGTTTCATTTTCCTTTTGGAGGTACACAGCTCACTGTCTGTGTCGGTGTTACCTAACCACAAATAGCCTTCTCATCTTCTGCAAGCTGCGTTGCTGTCAAATGGTAGTGACGACCCAGCTGTTCTGTCTGAAGATGTCAGAGGAAGAGAAAAACCAGACTAGTACAAGTGACACAGCGAATACTCCTTTCCTGTTACAAATTCCACATTAAATCTAAGTAATTACTTGGCTGCAGTGATACTTAGTCTACATGACAATGCGTTTACAGGCATTTAGGAACAGCAGTTTACAATAATGCTTGCATATGGGTTTGATATCTTGTGTTGTTAAAACAAATCAGCAAGTCTAGACTGTAATTTGCTGAAGCAATTTATGGTTCTTTCATGGCTTTTTTCTCTAAGCAGAGGTGAATACATTTGACTGTCCTAAGAGGAAGGATGGTAGTGCACATTCATTTCATTTTAACTGTAAGACTGATCTGAAACAGAAGCATTAACATGCTGGTCTTCATACCACATAAAAACTGCCCTAAACTACTAGTGCTTTATTGCACTACGATGTTCAAATATTTTGCCAACTGCTGATTAATCATGAAAAAAGCACCGCAAGTTGGTCAACACTGCTGCAGCCATTTCTTTGCAGATGAATAAATTGAGACTGTCAATGCAGAAAGTTGGCAGCAGAGCAGGGAGCAAGGACCCGTCGGGGAAACCCTCAGCTGCCTTACATTGTTACTGAAGCCACCGAAGCGTAACAGCTGACAGCAGCCCAGGGTTCCCCTTAGCTCTTCACTCCTGGGCTCCTGCTCCAGTAGCAAGGCAAAACAAATGATTTTTATATTTCTGGAAACATTGCCAATACTTGTCTTCTAGGTGAGCAAGTACTTGCAAATAATTTTCTGACCCTATTTTCCCACCTTATTGCAAATCTCACGCAGCATCAAAATCTGTATGACACGAGAAGACACCACGCTCGTTCTGCTTAGATGTGATTGCATTTCTGAAAAATGTAACACAATATACAGCTAAATAAACATAAACGGGCTCTCCAGAGCTAAGAAATACTTTCCCAGTGAGAGTTTGATTTCCTTGTACCCTTCAGCCAGGAAAACACGTCCCCGGTCCCACATAGCTGGTGCCTGGCTCCCCGCTGTGGCGCACCCCGATGCCGAGTTCCGGTACGGATGAAACTGTTTCCAGACGGAAGAACCAGAGGGGCTCTGAGTTGCAGTGAACCTTCACAGAGACGTCTCCCACTTCAAAGCTGCCCATCCTCCAAAAAAAGAGACTCCTTGAACGTGGACTTGTTGAACAACTTCAGGGCACTCACCAGCGAATGAGTACACTTGGCACTGGCAGAACAGAAAATGGATTTATACAAACTAGTCATTAGTTGACTACTAATCAGAAGAAAATTTAGGTTGTAGCTTTTTCATTAAGTTTTGTAAAAAAATACAGCAACTTAGCCAACAGAAACCTTTTTATTTGCATGGACTGCAGTGCTTTCCAAAGTTAATCAGTTCTTATAATGAACATCCTCATGGACTTGATGGAGCTTTGTTCTCTTCCACTTTGTTTTTTTCTTTATTTTTTTAATGCTCCTGTAGATATATATTCTAACAACATACTCTTTGGACTTTCTTTTTTTTGTGCACTGTGATCATCATACTACTGACAGAAAGACTTTGAAAAACCAAATGCATTTATTTTTCCTAGCAATCACCACATTTTGAATTTACAAGGACGTGTGTCTTTTTATTAAGAAGGTAGAACGGCCATCATCCTCTATTGGTACAAAGTGGCATAACTCCACTAATGTTAATGATTTGCTACAATACCTTGTTCTCACGGAGACCGGAGGTATGTTATGAAAGACATAACTATATACTCATTGCTTGTTGACCTTAACTAATACCCAAGCTCCTAAATGTCCATCTCACCTTTGCCACTGGTTCCTAATTTCTATGCTTCAGACAAGCACTAATATATCATTTTGTGACAGAAAATGAAATACAATTGCTGTTTTATGAGCACTACGTGAGGATCTCACAGCATTGTGCGGAGCATAACTAATCGAGCCTCAAACCTTCCAGGGCTGGGGAGAAAGAAGTTGGGTTGGACTTCTGTTCCACATAGGCTGCGGTTTGTAACAAGCCACCTCATTTCAAATTATTGCTCTTCTGATATTATGACACTTTGGGCTGTGTTTGGTTTTACTTTGTGCTGCCCATATGGAGTGCAGTTTTTCTGTAACTTAATCCTTAAAACATCAGTTCTAAGAAAGGTTCCTCCTTCATGTAAGACAAGTGTGCATGTTTATCAAGGTTATCAAGAATCAGACTTGAGCTTCTACAGACTGGCACTTAGAATTCTCTAAATGGGTAAAAAAACCTGTTTGGATGATGTAAAAGGGCTGTAGAAAGACAGGCATGAAACTATGTGATTGTATTGGGGTAATCTACAAGTAATAGCTGAATATCTGTCCCTAATTGTTCAGAGAGATGTGCCAGGTTATTAAATTAACAATCATGAGTGAAAAATGTCCTGGGGCTCACAGTGGTGTTTGTAGGAGGCCCCTGCCCATGTAAGATGTTTTTGAATTTCCATGCGCCATTCCAGGATGTGTGTCATGGCCTCTTCTGAGAAGCATGAAGTCACTTGGCCTTTGGCCTTGTGACTTCCAGCACACCCCAGGAAAGGAGTATCTCATCAGGAGCCTTAGCCTGTAATGTCTTGTTCTTTAATTACCATTTTAGCTGTGCCAAACTATATTAACCCTTACTAAGTGCATATGCTGCCATGCTCCCTGAGATGCTTATGCTCAGGTAATCTTTGAAAAGGCTTAGTGCAGTATCTGTATCTGTTGTAACAAGTAATTCCAGCATGAGTGATTTCAGTCTCTCCAGTAAATCGTTCATGCATAGAAACTATTTATTCTTTTGCTTTTCAACATCTTTTCTCTAACACAGAAAGTTTCAAAATGGGATAAAAATCAACCAAACACAAAGTCTCTACAGTCAAATCAGATACAATCCTCTCATACTCCTTTTCTCCTATGACTTCTGTGAACAAGTTCACTGTGGAGCGCAGGATGGTGACACTGCAATGTGACCCTGACACCACAACCGCTGACAGTCTGATCAGACCAAAGCTGTTACTGTCACAGGCAGGGTAGATCTGGGGTTAGCAGCGATATGCATTTAACCCTTTTGAGCCCTGTGCCAGATGGGAAGGTAAAACGAGTCTTTCAGTGCCATCACCCTAGTGTTCTCCAGGCAAGCATGCACATTTCCGTGTGTATGACAGTCACTATTCATGGCAAGAAGCACTGTATTTAAACAACTATTTCTAACTAGAAATGTGGACAGCATTACATTCTACTTTGTGACACTGATGTAAACACAGAGCAACTATACTGAAACTATTTTCCTCCTGATTTTCACCAACACGAAAACGTGATTGGCCTGTCCTTTTTATCAGAGCCCTTACCTTTCATCTGGAAATTCAGCCATTGTTCCAGATGAAATGACATTTGACTAATGACAGGAAACCAGTGTCAGAAAAACAGCATACAACGAACCACATAAAATACACATAGCAATCAATCAAGACTAAGGCATTATGGCAACCGTACTATTTAGCACTGCTTAAAACCTACGTAAAGCTTTCTCAGGGGGGAGAAAGAAGTTTAAATTTTTCACAGTAAGCCTGAGAAAACAATTCATTGCAAGAGGTGTTTTAAAGCACTTTTCTGCATGTGTGCTCATTTCATCTGCTGCTGTTGTTCATCCTTGTCCTGAATTTTTGGGATGAGGAGTTTCCTGGCCCTCTGTCTCTTCTCACAAACCACATCAGAAGCGCATCAGCTGCAGCACAACGATCTTAGATATTTGTCTTTTTAGAATCATAGAATCATAGAATAGTTTGGGTTGGAAGGGACATTCAAAGGTCGTTTAGTCCAATCCTCCTGCAATGATCAGGGACATCTTCAACTAGATCAGGTTGCTCAGAGCCCCTCCAAGCTGACCTTGAACGAAAGAAAATACCTTTCTCAAAGTAAATACAACCAGCAATCATAAAATAACAGCCCCCATTTGCAGCTGTAACACAACAGTGTTATATTATACATTGAATCCTGGAACCAAATACTAGGTGCAAAAGACCAGACCTTCCTGGGCACTGCAGCCACATTGGGCTGTACTGGGTCATAAACGAACCTGTCCAGTCCAAAGATCATATTAAGCAATATTGGAAACTGGTCAGTGGGTTATTCTGAACCTGTTGCTGCTTCAATCATGGGAATATTGCTGGAGAAAAGAACACCTAGCAGAAAAGCTGGAACTCATCATACAAGACATTTTCATTCCTTCTTTATGAATATGCTTTTTCAGCTTCTCTTAGACTTGTCGTGAGTTCCCTGATGAGATGCTTGGTCCTTCTGTTGAGAATAGCATTTTCCTTGTTCCTAAGAGTTTCCCTGGGACACCATCACGCAAACTGCCTCTGCCCACTACAGCCACAGTGGACTGCTCGGAACCATGAGCAGCTCCTGCACCTCCAGTTTAGGGCCTGGCTCCCCAGGTGGTGATCCCAGGGCTCGCCTTGCCAAATCTCAGTTCCTGGCCTCAGTCTCTGCCTCATGGAGCGTTCAGCTGAACTGAAATACATTAAAATGGTATTGCACAGATCTGTGCAAACTTAACCCTGCATGGTGTGCACACAGCAAAGAGCCAACAGAGAAGGCAAAGGGGAGATGTGAGATAGGCTGTGCCATGTCTTACAGGCTTTGTAGATAAAAAGTATCAACTGTGGCACGTGAAGGGGAAGAATTTTTTGTATTTCTTTCTGTGGTTGTAAAACAAGATGTTCTCTGAATTCTTTGGCAGGGCCTTTAAGCCTGACTGGAGAAAGGCAACCATTGGGCCTCTTGGAGGGAGTGCTGTGTTATTCTGTTACTCACCAAAGTAACTTTGAAGTGAAGGAGGACAGAGCAGCCAGCTGGCTTCCAGTTGACACCAAAAGAGTGATGAGGGGCAGAGGGACAACAGACTGAAAGCAGACTACCCACAACACATAAGAAACGTGAAGCAGGAGGACCAGAGAGCTGTGTCAGTGGCTGCTCTCTGGAGGACCTCAAACACTAGCCTGATCACCACCAGACTTTTGGTTTATGTTTCCATGACCTGAGGCTACCAAACAATTTTCAATTTACATAATGCAGGATTTGCAGGATATTTGGCAAGACATGCCAAGGCCCATCCTACTGTATCTGTATAGATATGATATAAATACAGCTCTTCCATATAGACTCTTGCTGGTAAGTTTGGCTAATCAGCTCTGCATTGGATGAGCTAGTCCATACCCAGATGCTTAACAGAAATAAACTCTTCCATGAAGATAGATTCTGCTCCTATACATGTAAGAATAACACAGAAACATAGCAAACACACTTCCAAGAAGCCTCCTGATTCTTCATATTGCAAGCAATTCCTGTTCAGTAGCAAAACCTACATTAGATCTGATTCAGTTGTTTGCTTCTGCTTCTGCTGGGAGGCTGTTCTGGAACTTCACATGGTTGATGGTAAAAGTCTTCCTCCAGATCCGTAACAAACAAGCTAGGTTATCTCAATGTTAATGTTTTGACCAATGTGGTAAGTTTCTGGGAAGGCAGGAAGAAGCTGATTTTAGTAGATGGCTGAAGAAATAATCCTACCTTGGATATGATTTCTGCAATAGGAATTGAAGGAATAAACATAATCTGATACCACAACCAAGAGAAAAGGAGTATATACCAATGCCAAAATTATAAAAAGAGAGGAGAAAGACATTTGCAGGAAAGATAGTCCTAGACATAAGCACTTCAGCTGAGAGTCAGAAAAGAGTGCCACTGAAGATGCCTGCAATCTGGTTTACTGTTCCATCAATCCATTAGTTATTTCTGTAGTACTGTGTTCCATTATTCCTTTAATTTGATGTTGCCACTTGTATGTCATGTGAAATACCATTTGAATGGCAGGGCAAGTGAGATTCTGGCACACACTGTTGACAGTTGTTTTGAAACTTCGAATATGATGTGTGCTACATCTGGTGAGGTTGGAGTGGAAAAGTACAGTGGAAAAGTACAGTGTCTCTTTTGGGACTGCTGGGAAGGGTTTACAGTATCTAACTGTATATTTATTCCCTTTATTCAGTAAAGGGACTCTATAATGACCTACCCATACAGATACCCTTGTAAAATCACAGCCAAAGATTGATTCGAGTATTTCTGCAAAGCTGGCTCACTCTTTGTAACTAGGAAACATGACATACAACATGAAAGAAGAGAGATGTTTAAATGACTGAATGAGTTAAACCAGTGAATCAATAAATGATCTAAAAATATTTTTTCATTAATTTTCATCACAGAGACATGACTCTGCCAAGCAAGGCATCATGTGTACTCAAGCCTAATAGTCTAGTACCTATGACTCAGTGGCAGAAGTGGCAGCTGGACTCCTGGAAGCTGCAATGAATAATCAAAGGATTGTTGGTTTTGGGCTAACATTGTAGATAGTACCAAGTAAAAGAGAGTGAAACCACAAATAATGTGCTTTAGAAAGTTTGGAGCATAACAGCCAGGTGAGCAGTGTTGTCTCTGCTAGCTCCAGATCTGACTGTTCTTCACAGTTGATCTTGGTGTATGTATGTGTGTAAATGTGGGTGATCTGGGTGTCTGCAGTGATTTGCTCTTCTCCTAGTCCTGTTATTTTACCAAGAGAAAAGTCATCCCCAGACAGAAAGACTAAATTAGCAACAGAAGACCCTGACGTAGAGTCTGTGAAAGAATATGTTTCCTTTTTCCTTTTCATTTTTTAAATAGAGATGGAGGTGTCAGACTGTGAAACAGGAGCGTCAGACATAGTGAAGGTACTCTGGGTTTCTGCACTGATTCAGGATGATTATTCAAATCTGAGAACTTCAATATAGGTGGGTACTCAGCACTTGGAAGATAGTGCCCTCAGTACTTAAGAGAATCTAATGAGGATCTTGAGAAACCATGAAGTCCTCTGTTAATTCAGACACAATTTTTCCTTTCAAACTAAGGTTAAAATGGCAGACTTTTCTCAAGACTTGATTTTGGTACACATACGACCACAAGAGCAACAGAGAGAGCTGAAAATACTTCACATGAGAACTAAGGATTTTTTTTTCAGTTGTGCTCCAGTCATTTGGTTTTATGAGTAAGCAAATAAGCACATCCACACTGAAAAACAACCAAAGCAAACCAAATAATATTGGTTTGTTTTTTCCCCCACTGGAAAAGAAGTCTCAAGGAAAATCCAAGAATCATAGAATCATAGAATGGTTTAGGTTGGAAGGGACCTTAGCGAACATCTAGTTCCATCCCCACTGCTATGGGCAGGGACACCTCCCACTAGACCAGATTGCTCAAAGCCCCGTCCAGCCTGGCCTTGAACACTTGCAGGGATGGGGCATCCACAACTTCTCTGGGCAACCTGTTCCACTGCCTCACCACCCTCATAGTGAGAAATTTCTTCCTCATATCTAATCTAAATCTACCCTCTTCCAGTTTAAAACCCTTACCCCTTGTTCTATCACTACAATCCCTGATCAAGAGTGCCTCCCCATCTTTCCTGTAGCCCCCCTTTTGGTACTGGAAGGCTGCCATAAGGTTTCCTTGGAGCCTTCTCTTCTCCAGGCTGAACAACCCCAACTCTCTCAGCTTGTCTTCATAGCAGAGGTGCTCCAGCCCTCTGATTATCTTTGTGGCCCTCCTCTGGACTTGCTCCAACAGGTCCATGTCCTTCTTATGTACAGCTGGATTCAGTACTCCAGCTGGGCTCTCACCAGAGCAGAGTAGAGGGGCAGAATCACCTCCCTTGACCTGCTGGCCACGCTTCTTTTGATGCAGCCGAGGATGTGGTTGGCCTTCTGAGCTGTGAGCACACATTGCCAGCTCATGTAGAGCTTCTCATCCACCAACACCCCCAAGTCCTTCTCCTCAGGGCTGCTCTCAATCCATTCTCAACCCTGCCTGTATCTGTGCTTGGAATTGCCCCGACCCACGTGCAGGACCTTGCACTTGGCCTGGTTGAACTTCATGAGGTTCGCACAGGCCCACCTCTCAAGCCTGTCCAGGTCCCTCTGGATGGCAGAAATACCTATAGAAGATAGTGACAGCACCTACTGGGAGCAGTGTTTTTCAAATCCATCCCTGACCCAGAAGTGTGTAATCTTTAGAAAACTGCTGCCTCTTTCTGCTTCAATTTACCCTTTGCCTACCAAATTCTCAGAGCCTTTATTTTGCAACTTGCTGCACAGTAGTCCACCTTTACCAGGAGAAGAGAAGAAATGCTTAGCCCTTTCCAACCTAAGCCAGGAAATCCTTGGAGATGTGAGATGTAGACTTGACATCAATAAACAGGGCTGGATCTGCACTTAGGTATCCCACTTTCACAACAGGTATCCCAACTGCCCAACTATTGTATGTAAAAATGGCCTTTTTTGCTGCACTTTGAGCTGTTTGTCAGAACCTGAGGGATGCCTTACTAGGTGTGTTTGGACTGTGACCTTCCTTCTCAGGGCAGCGAGTTAGACAACTAAGTCTGAGAGACAAGAAAAGCTTCTGCTACATCTTGGCTCCGGAGTTTCTTATTGGCTTTTCTGTTCAGTTTTCTGATTGCTACAAATCCTTTCATAGGTTCCTAATGCTTTCATATATTGTTTTGAGGGAAGACAGATGGCATGGTTAGGATTGATAATAATACAATCAGTCTGATTTTTTAAAAGTTTTGCCAACGTTGATGTCTAACCTTAGATGAGGTACTGAGTGCAACGTATCTTAGCCAGACTCAGTAAGTGTAGAAGATTCCATTGCAATTCACTAGTTTTTGCTACCAGATAATTAAAACTAACCAGGTCTAGAATACTCTTCCTCTGGCATTGTTGTTTCTGTATAGGAAGGTAAGTAACAGCAAGTTAAAAATGAACACTATAATGTAGAAAGAAATCCTTGGATGTTTTTGAAACTTTTACTCTGAGTCTCCAAGTCTCTACTGCAGATGATTTCCACCAGTGGGGCCCTTGAGGTCTCCTGGAAATGCACATTTGCAAGCAAATGGGAATGGCAGTTTAGCTTAGAAATAATATAAGCATAAGAGTTTAGCTTTTTCTTTGCAATCTGCCTTTCATAATTTTAATTTTCATATGATTTAGATAAATTTAGGCAACAAAGCTAGATGTATGAAAAATAACAGCTGTACGGAAATGCTTAAAAACAAACAAACAAACAACCACTGCAAGAGTCCATTGATGGTAAATAGTAAAGGACAAAAGATTTACTTACCTTCCTGTGGGGATGCAGGAGGTTTGTGTGTACATCCATGATGAATAACCAATGCTTTTGAAACTGTCTGGTTGCCACAAATGAGTGTATATATTTATGAGTGTATAATGTATAAATAACTAAAAATGTACACAGTGACATTTTCAATGTCAAAGTAATTATAATTCAGGCTTTCATTATATTATTATACCATGCTGAACCTAACAGTTTTCCATTACTCCCTGAATAATATGTAATAATGATTTAGTGTTCAGAATAAAAAATTGAAATATCCAAATTCAACCACAGAAGTTCGGGAAACCACATAACATCTGGGTGCTGAGTAAACTTTAGGCCACCCAACCATCATTTGGCCATTGGTTCTGCAAGTAAAACCTCACTAGCTTCTAGAAGTCTGAAGTAGTACTTAGACTTTTAAAGCTTTTCTGGATGGGGGAAAACAGAAAATGAACATTTCATAGAGGTAAAATAGTAATTTTGAACTTCCCATGATATTTATCTGGATAAGAATCAAGGTTTCTTAAAAATAACATATCAGGAATACACAGGGCTCTCATTTATCAAACAATATCTTATTTATGATCAACAAGGTTCCTTTTCTTAAAATGTGCAGTGAATGAAGCTGACTGAGTAGCTTTGAGATATTCTCCATTTTCTTTTCCTACCAGCAGCTTTCACTTAATGTAAAATCATTCTGTGGCTGATACTCAAATACCTTAAATATGTAATTTTCCCAAAACTAAAGTAAAGTTCTTTTGCTGTTTCTTTAATACAGAATGATTAGATTGAGTGTAGAACTCAATTAAGACCATCTGATGATGGAGCTTGCCTAGGGAAAGTGAGTATATCAACAGCAACACTAATATTTTATTTCAGATAGAGAAAGTCTTTCCGTTGAAGTTGCACATTTCTGCGTACTGGAATGATTTGGATAGAATTTCACCCAAAGAATCTGAACACTTACATTGTGTACTTCTGTGTGCTACAGGGCCTTCAACAAGGAGTTGTAGTGCTGTCAGGCTGTCCTAGGCTCTACTCAAGGTTTTTGAAATATGACCAGAGTGGAAGTTTATTTTGATAACCGCCTTTCTTAGTTGGCTGATTTTGGCAAGGATTCCTGCCTTTCCATGAAAAAATGCCACTGGCTTCAAATGAAAATACAGCCTTGAAACTGGAAGTGAACAATGAGTACAATGCAATGCTTGAACAAGAATATGCTCTGGTGCAGCCACAGGATGAAGTATTCAGTAGGAATCACAATTTTAAGCACAAGGGTGAAGACAAGTCTGGATTTTCTGTAATAACCATCACCAAAGCATCTAAGTGCATCCCCAGTTGCCTTTACGAAATATTCTGTTCTTCCTTCCAGACCCCTGTGAAGCTTCACTATTCTGGGCACTGATGTGCTGATGCTGGAGAAGAAAGGGGCATCTGAACACCTTGCCAGTTCCTCCACTGCAAAGGGGATTTGTGGAACTGGAGAGAGGTGGGGAACGCTCCATCCAAGCCTTGAATAATGTGGTACAGTGAGGCCAGACTGTTGTTATGTGGCACAACACAGCCTTGAAGAGTGATATAATATGGACGTGAGAGATCTTCAGCTCCTCACTGACCCCACCTTTGCTTCAGAGATGTATCCAGTATTCATGGCTGGTGCTCAGTTCATGGGAAGCACCATGTCTCCAAAACCCAGAAGGATGAAAATACTTGTGGAGTCTCAAAAAAAAAAAATCAAGAAAATGCCAATACCCAAACTAGTCACCTTCCCAGCCAATCCTGTCACCTCCTTGTGCATTATAAAATACCCAGGATACTTTTATTTTAGGAGGAACATTCTGGATTGATAAATAGAAACCTGAAATGTTTGGAAAGTACTACTCTCAGGAATAAGTGTTGCAGGAGGAAGGCCTACAGTTCCAAAAATGCCTCACTCCTTGAATGCAATATGTGTAGTACAACTTGGCCAGCTTTATTGTCTAAATATGCAACTGTATAAAGCAAATTTCTATTTTACTCTGAAATTAAGCAAAATCAACTATATTTTTATATGGCACTTTATAAAGAATTACTAAGCCCCTAAAAATGGAAGATTTCTTGTAACTATAAGAATGTACTGATTTTATGTGACACAAATGTGTGAATTAAAGAGTTTCTGACTGGACAGGACATGAAATCATTAATAAAGGATCATCCTTTTTACAGAACAAAAATGTCAACAGATCAAGTTTAAAAAAAACAACTAGCCAACCCCCTTCTCCTCCACTCCCCTTTTTTAAGACACATTGTGTCTTAATTAATTACGTTTGAATTTCTTGAGATTGATACTATTACCATTTTAGTGATTCTCCCGTCATCCATAAAGTCTTCTACGAAATCTAGATCCAACTCTACAATGATATACAGTGAGTAAACAAAAACATAACTTAAATTTAGAAGAAAATCAGACAGAAAATGTATACCTTTTGGCTTCCATTTCAGGATAGTATAGGCAATGTCCATAAGTCCCCTAACTGAATATTTAACTTGTTTTTATTTAACTTATTTTGTAGTATCACAAAATGTGCCATAGAGTCTTTGGCTTTGATTTTCCAACGGCATCTGCCTGAGTAGATCCTTATGGAGTCCCCTTCCTGAATGAGAACTTAGATACTGTAAATCTATCCCAGTCATCCCTAAAGAGAAATTGGACTTTTCCACTGTCTGCACTCAAACCTCAGCACCTCCAGATGTAGCACGCATCACAGCCTTCACTTCAAAACAGCTGTCAAGAATGTGTGCCAGACTTTCAACTGTCATGCTGTACAGACAGGATCCCACACGACACACAAATGGTAACACAGAATTAAATAATAGTACGTGATATGAGAAGAAAAATGCAACAAAGTTACAGAATGGTAGTGTAATGCTCATTGACTTTACAAAATTCAAAATTTCTCTGCTGGAGTGAGTTTAACACAAGACAGTTCTAAAAATCATCATGTTAAGATGTAGCTGCGTTTGTTGAGAGAATAACTCTACTTGCCTAATATATTTTAAAAAAGGTGTCCCAAAATTTATCTGGACTGATTACTTGTCTAAAATACATGTAGCTATTATTTTCTGTGTATATAAGCCTCTTCTGTTCATGAGTGATGAGGCATAGCAGACGACTAGTGGCCTTCACATTGAGGCGTAAAAAAACCCTCTGAATCTGCCTCTATATAGAATGTGGAATGATTTCATCAATTACTAACACTCTTCCTAAATGTAAGTAGAATATTAGTTAGTAGTGCATTTGACGAGGCAGATTAAGCTGACAACTTTCATTAGGCAGACACAGAACCATTGTAAAAATCTTCCAAACCAAAAGGTTAGTCTTAAGAAACTAGACACTGATGTTGGCAGGTTCAGAGATATTTTTTCAACTTTATACAACAGTTCATCTGTGCCATTATAAATGAGTCAGAAAGTAATATACTGAAATATATACTGATGGTTGACACTGAAAGAGGCCAAAGACTAAGGAAAATTTAGATGATCCCAATCAAGTGGTTTTATTTGTCAGACGCTATGACACCAGAAGCAAACAACTTGAACTGAAACTCAGGTAAATACTAGGAATTGAGTTTTTCATTGGATTTTGAAATACACACCAGCATAAAAATGGCTATTCAAGAAATATATTGTGAGAATTATTTCATTAAAGATCTATATGGCAAAGCATTTCATTTTGTGTAATAGCACTGTATGTTATTAGTTATACAGTATCAAATACATTGAGGAAGAGCCCTCTCAGAGGACCCTCGAGACGTTGCTTTTCTACAAGATCAAGTCAGGCCAGATGATCTAATAGTCCCTTGTGACAATAACATTTATAAATCTATGAAAAATTTTAATAAAATATAAGACCAAATATAATCTTGTGTTTCTAAGTCTTTTGAGCTTCACCCTTCCCCCCTCCCCCCCCTTTTTTTTTTGTTGGTGTTTAACTCAAAGTAATTCAGCTTTTTGTTTCAGATTTTCTTGTATATTTAAGCACACTAGTTGCCCTGGTTGTCCACTTTGCTGTTTTTATTCTTGAATTCAGTAACCTACCAGTCACAATTTCTGCTATGGCTGTGGTCTAGGTATTTAAGCTTCTTATAACTATTTGCGAACTTAAATAGAATGTTTAAAACAAAGCATTGGATTGCCAAATTCCACCAAAATAATATTTTAAATGAATACTACATAGATTTTTCCCTACCTCCTCATTGTACAACTTGCATGTTATCTTAAAAACTTGTCCCTTGTTCTTAAATAAGAATCCCACTAACTCCTCATTGACATAATGCCCTGACAGTTTAGCTCTAAGTAATGAGATAATTTGATTGTTATAGTATTTTAGGTAAGTCCTGCTAACTAATAAATGTAAATTCAGACTCCACCACTCATTACATTCTTTGTTCCCTGTTAATGTGGCCTGTCCTTTTATTCCTGCCAAACGGTACTCATTTACTTGTTCAGAGTGAGAACTTTCCATGTGCGTATTAATTACTATTTCTTGAGGGTCACTCAAGAAATATTTCACTGTTTCAATATTTCAATTTTTATTGAGTATCACTCATTTTGGTCAAGGAATTCTGACCATGTTTTCGTAATACAATGGCAACTTTTTTTATTATAGGCCATCTAAAACTAACATTTCAGTTGCAGGATGGGTTTGCCTTTTTTCTGTTTTTGAAAGATTGTAATGACGATGTAAAGCTAATACAAAGTCTGGGCATTTATTTGGTTTTTCAAATTAATTCAGGGAGTATTCCACAGTAATAAGAAAATTTGTATGTTCAGATGCTACTAATGAATATCAGTCTAAGAATCTACATAAAGAGATGGACTAAACTAGGGGTTTTTTGCATTGTATCCACTTAACAGCAACAGGAAACACTCAAAGAAAATTACACTTAGTTGACTTTTGTATACCAGTTTCACAGACCCAAAGAATTATATTTAAGTTAGCTGCCAAACCTGGGTTTGGTGCCAGCCTGAGCACTCACAGTTTATCACCAGCTGACCTGATGCTGCAATTCTAATGCCCACTTTCTTGCTATCCACTCACACTTCATTAAGGATAAGATTCCACAATCACTGCAGCATATCCACCTTTTCCAGGGTGTAAGCCTCGGTTAAAATATGCCTGGAAAAGACTGTAGCCTACAAAGCACCCTAATATTCACCTGAGTTTCCACCTGTGCTTATAATCTCCATGAGGTATTGGAATCACTCACTTTTTACGGGTATCTGTATCTAAACTGACAGCATCCACTGTAGCCTGACACTATCCCAATTGGTTTCCAGCAGAATTCATGCCAGTGGGCACAGTCTGGATCTGATTTGGAGGATGGCGATGGAAATAGGGATTGTTAAAAACACCCCATTATCATATGGTCTGGTAGTTGGCTACAGTGCTGTTCTACAAACATGATTTAGTACAGATGTTTCATTTAAACTCTAGGTTTATAAAGGTACACATTTTTTTGGTTTACTCTGATTATAACCACAGTCTACTCCTCCCCAGTAATCAACTGCTAGAATTTGTCAAATGTTGTCATTTAATATGTGGGTCACTTCCAGTGCTGTGTTTGTTGCATGGAACGCTCCACTTCCATAGAAACAGATGTTTTGACTTAACAGCAAAAAGAGCTAAACAAGTGCATGTGAAGGCGCAGTGCAAATAATGTGTTTCATTTCTGTTATTTATAGCTGTCTGCAGCTATCATAATTTTTTTATTTGAAAATTATTAAATCAATTACAAGAAGTTTATTTGCAGATACTGCCAAGAATGATGTATGCTAGGCAACTGCTTCTGGGGAAAAGTGTCTTCTTCTGGGCCATTACAGAGGTGTTCAAGTGAAGTCAATGCATTTCTGAAAGACTATAGTATGACAGGGTCTATACCCTGAGCCTCAGAGTATACGCAGAAAAAAATTACCCCTTTTTAGATCTCCCAACCCTTCTGGCACATATACCAGGTGGCAAAGGCAGTGGAACTAGTACTTAATTCTTCATCGTATTTGAAAAGGGTAAGGCTGGCTGAGATGGTGGTTAGAAGGAAGACTCCAGGGAGGGGGCTCTGGCTGGAAAAAGGCTGGGCTGAGAAGATGGGTTTGTTCCTTCTTCCAGTTTGATTTGACCGAAATATATCCCACCTAATGGTTGTATGAAAAACTAGTAATAGTCTTACCTAGAACACAAGGGGGAAATATTTTTTTGAAACAAAGAACTATTTACAGACACCACAATGAAGTAACAAATCAGCCATCTGTGAAATTCTTTGCTTGTTTAAATCCTACCTGACTAGTTTCAGGTCACTGTAGGAGCCACTGATTTTTATAACAAAAGCGATCTTTGAAAATGAGCCATACTGCATACTTTCCAAAACACACAGACAGAATAATTCGTAACAGTGCTGTAATATTCCACATCCAGGGGTGGATCATGTAAAGAGCGAGCTGCATGCAACCAAGGTAAGGGCTGATAGGTGATGTTGTCTAACATCATTTCCCAAACAAATTCCGTAATTTCTACACTTGAACTGTGGGCAAGGCTGACAGTATAGCCCAGGTTATTCCAAAAGTTCACTGTGTTCCCCTTCACGGCCCACCCAAACGCCCTGGACGTGTACTCCACCCACCTATACTGGGGTTTGTGTGCAGAAGACAGAGCCAGGCCAGATGAGAGAAATATCTGTGTTTGGAAAGCCTCCGCAAATGTGGGACACAAAAGCAGTAAACAAATCAAACGAGATGCCAGACCAAATGTGTTCCACATTTGCGAAAGTAACAAAGTTGAGTCAGGAAGAAAGGTTTATGTGTCTTCTCCTCGTACAATCCTTCCCAAGGTACTTTCTTTCAATCCCCCCAAAATTAAATGCAGCACAGGCAGCAGCAATATTTGTGAGTACACAGCATTGACCAAATGCATTGCAAAGCCAGTGACAGCTCCATGTGGCTTGGCATGAAACACAGCTTGAAGGGGTGAGCAGGTGTTTCCTCCTCTGCGCCTAGGCACGCTCTGGGGGACACAGACATGCCACTGCACGGCACCGCTGGAAACAAGCGTTCGCATCTCACCTGCCACTTGCAGCGGACCCAAGCTCAGGAGCCTTCCTGAGCAATGTCTTCCCATGAAACTCTCAAATCTCTGCCACCCCTGTGAATCACTGCATGGGAACATCTCCAGATCCTTTCTCTAGCCATGAGAAGGACCTAGGGAAGCCTGCCTCCATTCATGTAGGCGACTGAAAGTCTCTTCAAATGTCTTTTTGAGGAACTTGTGAAACCACAGGAACCAGCGCACCTCCCCTGGACTGGTTACACAGCATCTGGTACCTCCACGGTTTGGTGTCCAATAGCTATACTACAACAATAGGAAGCACGATGCAGCTGAAAAGCATACAGGCAGTATGGGATAGAATGGCTGTTCAACATCAGATTTACATTAAAAGTTAAATGTAAAAAATATGAATTACTGAAAAGTTCATTTGAAGTTTCTATTAATTCATTTTTCTATTAAAATCTTGATGTATCAAAAAATTACTCAAGGCTATTCATTAAAGGTGTGCTTTAGCACATCCTTACTGAGAGATGGGCATTCTTGAAACTTGGGAAATCTGGAAAGCTCTTACAGATCTTTTCAGTGTATTTAAACTGAGTATCTAATGTCCACACATAGTTAGTGAGCACAGTCCAACCCAACGCTGCAATAAAGAAAAATTATGTCAGATGATACTGTAAAAGCCTACTATTTACACAAAAATAAGTAAGTCATTGTGATTGTTTGGCAGCAGATCAATATGAAGATATCTTGCATTAAGGTATTATATATTAAGGGTTATGAGTATGTTATTTATTCAATAACCTCAGGCCTTTCCCTGATTGCAAGTTTTCTATGGAGCAAGTGCTATAAATTTGTTTTGAAATAACTTTTGTCTTAACAATAAATAGTCAATTTATGGAACAATTTACCTGAATGAGGGTAGTCATTTAATACTTGAAATTTATAATTTCATTGTCCACTTGAGTCAACTGTCATTATTTTTAGTCTTTGTTGGATAACTTAACCTTTATAAAGTGACCAGAAGGGCCTCATTAATTTACTGCAACTTTCACTCATTCAGAAGTCTGGTTAAAGAAGGAAAATGTATTACACTAGTGCTGGATAAGCAGATTAAAAGAATACTAGGGCAATACATATTTTTCTTGCTTTCTTAACTAATACAATCATTATTTTCCTATATGTACGATCTTCATATTTAATATATGCTCCCTTCCTGAACAAATGAACCAAAAAAACATATTGCAATAAACCCCAACTGATTTAGTAGACCTCAAAATTCAGAATCCTTTTTATGCATCCTATATGCACAGTTTCACTTGTGCATTATAGTCACATATATCTTTCTTCCCTTGATGTCGTTATTTGTCATAGAGTCAAAGTCTGGAACAAAGATTTGAGGATCCAAGTTTAAATATCAATGAGAAAAAAGTCTTACTCTGCAATGTTAGGTGTGGCCTCTTCCTGCTCTTCTTTCTATTACACCTATTTTCTGTTTTCTAGCTAACTAATCCTTGGGATGAACCTAAAAAGTAAGAAAAAATTCATAACATACTTACAGCTTGCTTTCTGTACCTGGCATCATAGCCGTGTGTCTTCTACCAAGCATTTCCATGTTCTTCAACTTCTTTACTCACTGCAAACAGTAATGGAAGAAAGTATTCTCTTGCAGAAATCCTGGTCTTTTCAGAGATTTGTGTGCTGAATATTCAGGGGTTCAAGGGAGCCTCCTGCCATGCCTGCCTTCTCCATGGGATTCCTTTCAGTCCTCTGACATGCATGCCCATGCCTTCAAGGAAGAAGGCTTGCTCATCCTTCTTGATTTTTTTATCATTTTACCTGCATTTATATCTTCCTTGTCAATTCCATAAATTTAATAATCTGTGCATTGCAAGATCCAGTACCTTCTTGATCTGAAAGACAACCAGAAAAAAACAGAGCTGTTATGAAAAGTGCTTTCACAAGGCAAAACTATCCCATGACAGTAACTTGATAATCATAGAATCATAGAAGGGGCCTCAAGGATCATCTGGTCCGACCTGTCTTGGCAAAAGCACATCTAGACAGGATGGCCCAGCACCCTGTCCAGCTGAATCTTAAAAGTGTCCAATGATGGGGAAATCCACCACTTCCCTGGGGATATTATTCCAGTGGTTCCAGTGGCTGATTTTTCTCTTGTGAAAAATATTCCTCTTCTGTCCAATCAGAATCTCCCCAGAAGTAACTTGTACCCATTACCCCTCATCTTTTCCATGTGACTCCTCATAAAAAGGGAGTCTCCATCTTTGTAGCGACCCTTTAAATACAGGAACATGGTGATAAGGTCTCCTCTAAGTCTTCTTTTCTCAAGGCTGAACAAAACCAGTTCTCTCAGCCTTTCCTCATATGGCAGGCTTCCCAGTCCTTTGGTCATCTTGATGGCCCTTCTCTGGACCCTGTCCAACCTGTCCACATCTTTTTTGTCTATACAAAACTGAACACCGCATTCCAGGTGTGGCCTGACAAGCACTGAGTAGAGTGGCCTTCTGAGTAGAGACGCCTTCTTTGTCCCTGCTGGTGATGCCCTTGTTGATGCAACTCAGCATCCTGTTGGCTTTCTTAGCTGCTGCAGCACACTGTTCATTCATATTGAGCTTGCTGTCCACCAGGACCCCCAGGTCCCTTTTTCCACAGAGCTGCTCCCCAGCTGGGTAGATCCCAGTCTGTGCTGCACTCCTGGATTATGTTTTCCCAGGTGCAAGACCTTACCCTTGTCCTTGTTGAACTTCATAAGGTTCTTGTTAGCCCATTCTCATACAAAATTGAGTTTATCTATCACCCCCACTGTTTCCATTAGGTTGGTTTCTATTTTTCGTCTTCTCCAGTTACCACCACTCACCACTGTCATTTTGCAGGAAAGAGTTAGATACAAGAACAGAAATTATCTGTACATATGTGTTTCTCATCTCAGCAAAACCCTCCTCCCGCTTTCAGCATGTGCTTGCACACAACACACGGATGAGCAAACTTTGGTGGAATCCTTTGGTGAGCATCAGAGCTTGTGCCCCTGGGAGGGAAAGCAGCCAGCCACGCACGGGAGGCATCACCAGTAAAAAGTACCAGCTAAAACCCAACGGCTGCAGTCATGTCTGCTGCTACTGTGCACCTTCCACAGCCCTGATCCCAAAGCACCACCTGGCAAGTACTGACAGAAACATTTAAAACTAAGGTGCACATGATTGATCTATGAATCAGTTTGATTTCCTCCGTTACTGTATTTAACACACATTCGCTAGTAAACAAAGTAAACAAAAAATGCAGGATGAACAGTAAAGCCAGGTGAAGTCCTGTATGAAATGTCTTCAAAATCTGAGTTTTGTTTTATTCGGGTGCTTTACCTTTTCCAGGAATTTTGTGTTCTGGGAAAACACATTTGTCCTAGTGCTGTGTGCTGAGCCCTGCCAGCCCGAGCACCCCAGTCCCCTGTAGCAATTCTGTTAAATCCCAAATCCTCACTGGGTCTGCAGCACTGTCACATTTGGTAGTGCTGCAGTTGCTTTGATGGGAAGATCAAGCAGTTATTTCACAAGAAGTAGAGATAAATTAATGTTTTCTAAACTACCTAAAAAGACTAAGGAAAAAGGGAATTTTTTTTCAATTTCTATTTTGAATTTCAGAAATAAGCTTGTCTGTCAAAACCTACACAGAGCCGCATGCTGTTTTGTTGAAACTGGAATACCTGGGAAAAACTCAATTGGATTAAAAAAATCCACAAAACCAGTATTTCAGAATCAATTGTTTTCATGCTAGAAAGCTGTCATTTAGAGGGTTTCAAGATAGCATTTTTTGATGATATATTTGGTATTTTATTTTACATTATTTTATTATGCCTTCTTAAAAGCAGAAGAGTTGCTTTACATTTGCAGAATCCTTAAAGATACCATCATTAAACTCACATATAATTTTCACTGAAACATCTTTTATTTCATTCCTAAGCCAAAAGACCTTGTGTTTGATAATGAAACAGCTGGACACAGGGATATTGCATGTGCATAATATACATTACCATTACTATACCTGAATAAAGCAAAAGTAAAAATTATACAAAAAAGAAAATTCATATAATGCAAAAATTATTTTAAAAATTTACATTAAATTTTACAATACCTTCAATATACTTTTCATCAAAATAAAATTTGAGGGAAATATTTCAATATAAACCAAAGCAACATCTTCATAAAAAATATTTTGTGAAAAATTTCTACTCACTTCTATAGGGAGTAATCAGGAAATAAGCTTAACTATTAATCCCAGAATTAGGAGATACAAACATCCACTTGTCTTTTATTATTTATCTGGAAATGTGAATTCCTGTAAATTGATGTTATTCACTTTTACTTCCTGTAAAATATATAAAAATGAAAAATATTATAAGATAAAACTGAGGGAAATATCTCAACTTAATACAACTTTCTTACTAAACCTTACAATCTGGAATTCCCGGGTTTTGTGAGAGATTGAGAAATGTAGATAATTTTTATTCTGTTTCTTCTGGGAAACTCCTTTTACCTGTTTGGGATACAATGACAAACTCGAAATTCCACTAAGATGCCAAAATGCTGGTTTCCACTGCTGGAAAACTAAAGCTCTGTCTTTCATTCAATCAATTTTTTGTTTCTGCCCAACCGAGGAACCAAGACCTCAATGCCAATTGCTCATCCCCCATCCCCCTGTCTCATTTTACAGAGGTGCAATGAAACTTTGATTTCTTTGTGCATTTTAGCTGAGGATGCTGGTGTTCAGGTATTCATCTGATCCTTGTTTTCAGTTCCATGGCTGCAGAGAAACATTTTATCCTTTTAAAGAAGTGGACTAAATGCTTCTCTCACCCTATTTTTTGATCTGGCCACTTGTGATTATCATCTGTAATCTTTTAATTTCCCACGTGGTCTTCCCAGCACAGCACGACTCAAGAGATGGCACGTTCTCCTGGCTGGACTATGCAGCTGCAGCCCACAAAGCACTTCAAAATGCTTTTGAGCAAAAGCCACCTTGTGAGACATGCACAGCAACAGGTATGAATTTCTCTGGAGTTATAATGTGGGCAATATTTGAAATGACATTCAGAGTACCTGCTTTACCCAGGCTCTGCACAGGATTTTCCAGAGAAAGTACCTTAAGCCACATTATCCACGCAAGATGCATCGTCGCAGTTCCCCCGCAAGGAAATCAGAACCGCAGCTCTGCTGCTGCTGGCTTTCCCCATACATATTGTCTCCCCTATGGTAAATCCGTTCCGGTCACATCCTTCTTGTGATGCTGCCAAGAGGGTTGGGTTGTCCAGCAGCAGCAGGAATTGCCTGGGCTGCGGTCAGTCACAGACTGTGAAAAATCAAGCAAAAAGCAAACTCCTTGCACCCGGAGTTAAAGTGGGAACAAAGCTACGTCCAGGAATGAAAATATTTTCCCACCCTGTTTTATCTCTGGTGTGCTGGTATCAATGAGCTTCTGTTTCCTATTTTAAATCAGTTCCCTGAACACACAGTTTCTATCCTATAGGTCTGCTCCCATGTGCTCTGCTTTCCCTCCCCGAGAACAGAATATATCTGTACCAGGAGCTTCCATATTCTCTGAGCCTCCCTTGCAACGGCTGTCTGTGGTCACTGACATTGCCTAGCAAGCAGTCTCCTCGTGAGGAAAAGTATGATCATCTCCTGTTTGACAACTCGAAGCATCCTCTGGAATTAAATAGCAAAAAGAATTAAACTGAATTTTGCATTGAATTTTGCAGATTGTATTTGCTAGTTGTCTGTTCATACCATGATTCAGTTTTAATTAAAGTCTTGCAAAGTTTTCAGACATTTTTTTTTTTTCTTGGGAAAGGTTTTTACTTAGGAATAATGCTAATTTAAAACAAATTTCCTGAAATGTCTTACTTTTCAAGTCCAAAAGAATAATTTCAATGAAGATAAGTGGCTTACTGTTTTAGGAACGTATCACCCCATGTTGATAAGCAAAGGATTCAATGAAAGTGAGTGAAAACTGAAAAGATATGAAGTGCTTATAGATGCAACATAACTTCACTTACCAAACCATCATGCTGCAGTAAAGCCAAAAGGAACCCAATAGGACTCTCTTAAGATCAATAAGCTTTAGATTAGATCAAATTAGGTGTGAGTCAGAAGCTCCTCATGCTCACTGCAGAGCTGATTTTTACTCTCCATTTTCCCAGGATAAAAAAATTGGTTTATCTTTGCAGACTCATGGGACGTCTGCTGGAATTGAGCCTTTGGAGGGTGAGGGTGAGGAGACAGCAAGTCTGAAAGACAACAGCATCCCAGCGCCCCCGTCAACAGTAAGGGGAAAGGGAGAGCCAGGAAAACTGCTCCTGCTATGAAAACAGAAATGCTACAATCTCACTTTGCTCATTATGGAAACACGGCCACTGTCTTTTCTGTCTTTAAAAAATAAAAAGATTAATCAAAAATGTTATTTTTTTTCTGATAGTTATAATGATCTTTAAACCTGAAATTTGGGCTGCTAAGGCATTGTGGCTTCACAAATTTTCTTAATTCCTATGCAAAAATGAATTACACACATGGGCTTGGAGTGATTGGAATTATCCCGCTGTGTGGCTGCAGGCAAAGGCAATTTCCAACAAGTCGGTTGTGATGTCAGACTCTTATTTTTACCTGGTTTGGGGGAGTTAGCCCATCAGCGAGGCCCCCGCGCAGATCCATGGGTTTTGCTTGCTTTGGTAGTTCGTCGCATGCAGAACCCAGTTGAATTCCCTGGCAGATTCGGACCTCCTTTGGAGAAGTCCGCTGGGGAAAGTCATCTTTCCTGGCAGCGGGGCACTGCCTGCTCTGCACTGCGTTTAATGGCCTTTTGTAAAATTCAGTAGCTGTCTCAAGAGTTCAGAAGAGAAATATGAGGCTTTCATTTAACAAAGTAATTTGATTACTTAGAAATCAATCCCTTCCTGGGATTTGATAACTGCAACAAAATTTCCTACCAAATTTGACAGAACTTCTACTTAAATCAATCTATAAGTTAGTGCTTAAATGCTTTGTTAAACGAAGACTTAAGTAGAGGAAGAGAGTGTCTGTGTGCTCTTCTTTGGGATAACAAACTGAAACACTTCAAATTGGGTTTGCAGCCCCTTACAACTTTTATGCCGTTCCCTAAATCAGAACTATCATCTGCAGCAAAAGAGAAATGATGGAAATTTCTCATGCTGGAAACTGTTTCCAAGCTGTATTTTTCTTGAACAAGATTCTAAAGTTGCATATTACAATGAAAGTTAAGTTTAAATGTTTTGGGCTGTAAGGAGTCTAAATGTTGCCAGTGTGCTTAGCACACTACTCCTGGAATGCCTGTAGTCTCCAATTTGTTTATTGCAAGTGTGTTTCCTGAAGATTTTGCTTTTGCTTGTTATATATTGGAATCCATGGCTTCTTTTTTTCTTTTTCTCATTTTGTATTATTAACTCTATCTATGTGGGGAAAACCCTTATATGTTTGTAAGAATCACAGAATGGTTTAGGTTGGAAGGGACCTTAAAGATCATCTAGTTCCAACCCCCTTGCCATGGGCAAGGACACCTCCTACTAGACCAGATTGCTCAATGCCTCATCCAACCTGGCCTTGAACACTTCCAGGGATGGGGCAACCACAACTTCTCTGGGCAAAGAATTTCTTCCTGAGATCTAATCTAAATCTACCCTCTTCTAGTTTGAAGCCATCACCCCTTGTCCTACCACTACATGCCCTTGTAAAAAGTCCCTCTCCAGCTTTCTTGTAGGCCCCTTTCAGATCCTGGAAGGCTCCTATAAGGTGTCCCTGGAGCCTTCTCTTCTCCAGGCTGAACAACCCCAACTCTCTCAGCCTGTCTTCATAGCAGAGGTGTTCTAATCCTCTGATCAGCTTTGTGGCCCTAGAGCTAGATAAGCTCTATCTCTTCTTTAAGATGTCATCATTTTGGTGGGGAAGAGGGTTATTTTAAGAATTGGAGATAAAATAAAAGCACAATTTCCTTACATCACACTTGTCTCTCTCCCTCACTCTTCTGCTCCTAGCTCTGCATCTAAACCATCACTTTCCTCCACATCTTGGAATAAATGTTTACAAGACACAACACTTGGATTTTCCTTATGGGCATGCAGAGTCAGCCCAAGACCTGGTATTTAATGATGCACATACATTTTACGCAGAGATGGATAGATTTCACGATAAATAAAAGGCTAGAGCAAACCTGGTTATCTGTGTATTCCTCTGTACACCATTGGCTTGTCTCAGTTCAGTAGATGGAAGCACACATATTTAGATTAACACCTGCGATTTAGTGGTGGATACAAATTTTGTAAAATGTGCTAACTGTGTAACACTTAATTTGTTCATTTTTTCATTCAAGCTAAAAAACCCAGAATCACAGAATCTCAGGGGTTGGAAAGGACCTCTGGAGATCATCGAGTCCAAGCCCCCTGCCAGAGCAGGGTCACCTAGAGCAGGTTGCACAGGATGGCGTCCAGGCAGGTTTGGAATATCTCCAGAGTCAGAGACTCCACCACCTCTCTGGGCAGCTTGTTCCAGTGCTCTGCCACCCTCAAAGTCAAGAAGTTCCTCCTCATGTTCTGATGGAACTTCCTATGTTCAAGTTTGTTACCATTACCTCTTGTCCTATCACTGGGCACCACTGCAAAAAGACTGGTGCCATCCTCCTGGCACCCTTCTTTAAGTATTTGTAAGCATTGATGAAATCCCCCCTTAGTCTTCTCCAGACTAAAAAGACCCAAGTCCCTCAGCCCTTCCTCATAAGAAGGATGTTCCAGCCCCCTAATCATCTTTGTAGCCCTCTGCTGTACCCTCTCCAGCAGTCTTTCTTGAACTGGGGAACCCAGAACTGGACACAGGACTCCAGGTGCGGCCTCACCAGGGCAGGGCAGAGTAGAGGGGCAGGATCACCTCCTGCGACCTGCTTGCCACAATCCTCTTGATGCACCCCAGGATGCCATTGGCATTCTTGGCCACAAGAGCACATTGCAGCCTCATGGTCAGCCTGTTGTCCACCAGGACTCCCAGGTCCCTTTCCACAGAGCTGCTTTCCAGCAGGTCAGCCCCTAACCTGGACTGGTGCATGGGGTTATTCCTCCCCAAGTGCAGGACCCTACACTTGCCCTTGTTGAACTTCATGAGGTTTCTCTCTGCCCAACTCTCTAGCCTGTCCAGGTCACGTTGAATGGCAGCACAGCCTTCTGGTGTGTCAGTCACCCCTCCCAGTTTTGTGTCATCAGCAAACTTGCTGATGGTACACTCTACCCCTTCATCTAGGTCATCGATGAATACGTTGAACAGGCCTGGACCCAGTCCTGACCCCTGGGGAACACCACCTGTCACAGACCTCCAACTAGACTCTGTGCCACTAACTACAACCCTCTGAGCTCTATCTGCCAGCCAGTTTTCAATCCACCCCACCGTCCACTCATCCAACCCACACTTCCTAAGCTTGCCTAGGAGGAGGCTGTGGGAGACAGTGTCAAAAGCCTTGCTGAAGTCAAGGTAGACAACAGCCACTGCCCTCCCCTCATCTATCCGTCCAGTCACACCATTGTAGAAGGCTATCAGATTAGTCAGACATGACTGCCCCTTGGTGAATCCATGTTGGCTACTTCTGAGAACCTTCTTTTCCTCCAGATGCTTTGAGATGACGCCCAGAACGAGCTGTTCCATCATCTTTCCAGGGATGGAGGTGAGGCTGACTGGCCTGTACTTTCCTGGGTCTTCCTTCTTGCCCTTTTTGAAGACATTGAGTGACATTGGCTTTCCTCCAGTCCTCAGGCACCTCGCCTGTTCTCCAGGACCTTTCAAAGATGATGGAGAGCGGCCCAGCAACGACTTCTGCCAGCTCCCTCAGCACTCACGGGTGCATCCCATCAGGACCCATGGACTTGTGGATATCCAGTTTACTTAACTAATCTCTAACTTGATCCTCCTCAACCAAGGGAAAGTCCTCCTTCCTCCAGACTTTCTCTGTTACCTGTAAAGTCTTGGACTCCTGAGGGCTGGCCTGAGCAGGAAAGACTGAAGCAAAAAAGGCATTCAGTAATCCCACCTTCTCTGCATCATCTGTCACCATGGCCCCTGTCTCATTCAACAGCGGGGCCCACATTTTCTCTCGTTTTCCTTTTGCCTCCGATGTACTTGAAGAAACCCTTCCTGTTGACCTTGACATCCCTTGCCAGATTTCATTCCAAGCAGGCCTTGGCTCTCCTCGTTTCGTCCCTGCATACTCTGGCAGCATTCTTGTAATCTTCCCAAGTGGTCAGTCCCTTCTTCCACTTACTGTAACCTTCCTTCTTCCACTTGAGCTTTTTCAGAAGCTCCCTGCTCAGCCATGCAGGTCTCCTGCTTCCCTTGCCAGATTTCTTGCTCTTAGGGATGCACCGATCCTGAGCTTGGAGGAAGAGATACTTGAATACCAACCAGTTCTCTTGAGTCCCCTACCCTCTAGAGCCCTAACCCATGGGATTTCTCCAAGCAGTTTCTTGAAGAGATCAAAGTTAGCCCTCCTGAAGTCCAAGGTTGCAACCCTACTTGTCCTTTTATGCCTACTGCACATAATCCTGAACTCGATCTTCTCATGATCGCTACAGCCGAGGCTGCCCCCAACCTTAATGTCCTCCACCAGTCCCTCTTTGTTGGTCAGTACTAGATCCAGTAGTACACCTCTCCTTGGCAGCTCCTCCACCACCTGAGTAAAAAAGTTATCATCAAGATACTAGAGGAACCTCCTGGACTGTACCTCCTAGCTGTGTAGCCTTCCCAGCAGATATCAGGGTGACTGAAGTCCCCCATGAGAACCAAGGCCTGTGATTGTGTGGCGACTCTCAGCTGCCTGTAGAAGGCCTCATCAATTTCTGCATCCTGATCAGGTGGCCTGTAATAAACCCCCACAACAGTGTCCCTCATGTTAGCCTGCCCCTTAATCCTTACCCACAAGCTCTCAACTCTCTCTTCATCTGCCCCCAGGGACAGCTCAATGCATTCCAGTTGCTCTCTCACATAAAGAGCAACTCCACCACCTCGCCTTGCTGGCCTATCTTTCCTAAAGAGGACATAGCCATCCATGTCAGCGTTCCAGTCATGTGAGCTATCCCACCATGTCTCAGTAATTTCGATGAGATCATGGCCCTGCGACCGCACACAGATCTCCAGCTCTGCCTGTTTGTTCCCCATGCTGCGTGCATTGGTGTGTAAGCATTTCAGAGAGGCAGATGAACATGTAGTCTTTGCTCTTGAGGGGTGGTAGGCCTTCTGATTGTCAAAAATACTAGCATGCTGACCCACAAGTGCTGGGCTACTGCATGTGGGCGCCTCTCCAGTGAGCCCAGTTACATTCCCGTCCCCCTTTGAATCTAGTTTAAAGCCCTCTCAATGAGCCCTGTTAACTCTTGCCCTAGAACCCTTTTCCCCCTGTGAGATAGGCTCTTCCCATCTGTTACCAGCAGGCCTGGTCTCTTGTAAATCCAGCCATGGTCAAAGAACCCAAAGTCCTGCTGGTAGCACCAGTCTCAGAGCCAGGCATTGATCTGCTGGCTCTTCCTGTTTACCCCCTCATCATTCCCCACAACTGGAGGGATAGAGGAGAACATGACTTGTGCTCCGGATCCCTTGACCAGTCACCCCAAGGCCCTGAAATCTCTCTACATTGCTCTTGGACTTCTCGCTACTTCATCGCTGCCTACCTGAAAGGCCAGAAGGGGGTAATAATCTGAAGTCCGTACTAGGGATGGAAGTTTCTTCTTTACATCATCAACTCGGGCCCCAGGGAGGCAGCAGACTTCCCTATATAGCGGGTCTGGTCTACATATCAGGCCTTCCGTTCCCTTCAGAAGCGAGTCACCTATGACAATGACCCGTCTTTTATTTTTTATTGAGGTGGTTTTGATGCGGCGGGTGGTCCAACTAGGCCTCAACGACACCTCCAAGCTGGAAGGACTATCATCCTCACCCTTGTCCAGTTCCCCTCGCAGAGCACTGTACCTGTTCTGCAACGGCACTGGGAAGGTGGGGTAGTCACTGGGCAGACACGCCTGCAGCGCCTGTTGCGCCAGGCAGGGGCATCTTGCCATTGCCCGCTGTTCTCCACGTCACCACGTTCAGTCGGTTGGAGAGAGGACACGGAGTTCTCTGTAGCAGGGGCTCTGTCTGCCTGCTGGGTTTCTCAACCCTGTTCTATAACATACTGCGGATTGAAATGCTGTGTTCTCAGTGAGATGTATTTCTCAGCGAGCCCTCACATTCCAACAACATTTTTTGGTGGTCTAAGCACAAAACGTTAATTTCCTTGGAGAGTGAAAGGTTATCACATTCGAGCCCAGCCCCCTGAGGTGCAGTTCAGCGGTGCTTCCCTCAGGCTTGCCATGAAGAAGGAGTTTGCATGCAAAGACCAAGACACCACAAGATGCTAAACCAGCACCAGCTTGCCCTCAGCGGAAAGCAGCTTGCAGCAGTGCTGCTGGAGAGCTGGTCACACCTCCTTTTAAGCATGGCGCACAACAATGTTGTTTTTCGTGAAAATTATGAACTATTAAATCTGCGTGACATATAGATGAGAGAAGAAATGTTCACAGGCCCACTGTAATTTATGAACATGTGGTGCACAGATGTTGCATGAGATTTTTCTTCCCTTTACTTTTGAAAATTTGGATTACATTTTCTCCCCTTCTCTCTCGTGTTCAAACTGTACTTGATGCTTTATTAGATGTCTCAGCAGGGTAAATGGATGATTAATAATTGTTGATGACAGAAATTTGGTTTCTATAAGCTGTGGAGGGAATGATAAATATGATGGGAACGGTCCTACCTATGTATGACCACTAAGCCTCTTTAAGACTGTCTGTGTTAGGGTTCCCCATGATTTATGGGGATGTCACCACTGTCCCTAGATATGGAAGATGTCTTGCAATTTCTCTGATTGTAATCATCACTTTTTCTTCAGATACTTGGGGGAAAAATATCAATCCAAAAAAGAAAGGAAAAAGAAAGAAAGAAAAAGTTAACTTTTTCAGGGTCGGGAAATATTCCATAAAACCCCCAACTCCTGCAAGTAGGACCAATAGAGCTTTCTTCAGAGGAATACACGCTCTGTGCTGCCATCTCTCAATTAATCCTTGAGAACAAACCGTCAAAACAAGACCATGGTGTACATGTGCTAGGATCCAGGGCTGAACTGCGGGTTCACCGCAGACTCTAGTCCCCACTTCACTGTTATATTGTGAGGAAGATCAAAAAGACAGTTCTGAACCCCTCCTGAGCAGAGATGAGCCATGCTGTTCTGACCTGCATCCTGGAGAGCTTACACCAAGCTAAGGTTTTGCTTTGAGACCATTTATTTTGTAACAAGAAGCGGCTGGCCACAGCAAGGTAAATCCAATTTCCAGTCCTTTAAATTCAAGGAAGAGATTTTAATGGATTAGGTAGGTCGATTGACAGGAATAAATCAAAGCAGCTGGCAAGCTGAAAGCCTGCCCCCATTTTGAAGTCTATCATATTCTAAAATACAAAATCCTCATTCCCAGAAATACATCACTTCTGTTTCTTCAGATCACATTTGTTGGATAAACAGCAAAAAACCCCAACCATTCTCTAAGTAGTTCTAATTTCTTTAGGTCTTCTAAAAAAATTATATAAATGTTGCCATTGTGATACTAATTTGTTTCTAATATCAACTCTTGCTAACTGCAAAACCCTGAACAGAACTGGAAATCCTATAGGTAAAAAGTATATCAGACAGGAACAGCGATGAAGAAGAAAGGCTGAAACATAACCAAGAGAAGTCAGGTATAACAGCTGAAAAAAAGGAAATTTGCCTTACAAATATATTAAAAAATGTCTGATAACTATAGTAGTACTACCTGTGCTAAAAAAATTTCAATCTATTTCTCATTATTCTATGATAAATGTCCCTTTCGATATGTAAGCAAATACCGATGATACTTTTCTCATGCAAAACTTTTGTTCTGAAAAAAAAAAAAAATAAAATTTTCTGGAAACTTTCATTTCTCCTGCAGTTAAATAGTTTAAAAACTACTACAAATTTCTCCAACTCTTACTGTTACAGTGTCATCCCCCTTTGGGTCTGTAGGAGGACAAAAACTCTCTGTTTTTCTGCATCTTTCTTCTCATCTCCATGAAATTTTCATAAATTAAATTGAATTTGCATGTAGAAAGAGAACTCCTTCACACATCCGGTAATTAGTCTGGGAATTGTACTGATACAAGAGCTTATCTGCTTAAGAACCACAGTCGAACTATATTTCTATAAATTATTCTTCCTAATTCGAAATTATGCATATTGATAGAAGCCTCATCTGATTTTTGTTTCAAGAGAGTATGCGGCCTGATGAAGGGTTTTTAAAAAAGGATAGGAAGTCCACTTTCTGTTTGCAAAGGAAATCTCTGTGATGTTAAGGTTTGGCCCTTCCACTGTTGCTTTGAGTCCCAAGCCCATGTACACCTGAAAACCTACAGCAAGTCTGGCTGAAAGCAGGGGTTAATTGAAGAGACGGGAAGGGACTGTATGCTGCGAGAGGCTCAAATACCCTGTACCGACATCCTGGCCTCCTCCTTCTCCAAGACTTCAGAAAAAATAGTAAATTTATAGTCTCCTATCTGCCACTTTCATCTGAGCTGCTGGCAAAGTGTTCCTCCACAACAATATGAGTTACCAAAATCAATAGAAAACTACCCTTAATTTTAATTGGGTTTGGAACAACTTATTTTAAACACTACTAAATTAGCTTTGATTTTGATCACAACTTAACTGTGGACAGAAGGGGTGGAAAACTTAGAAACAGGGAACCTGTGCCAAATGTTCTTATGAACTGTCAGAACTGGTTTTGTTATGAAACCCCATTCCATCATGCCGCAGCAAAATGACAGCTCTTAATTGCTTCAGCAGACAGACGAGCCTGAGGTACAGCTCCACTCGCAGGCTGGCTCCGTGGCTGGCAGGAAGCATTTCAGGGACACCCAAAACTGCTGGTTCTTGGTAGAAAATGAGAAAAAATAGTAGGAAAATCTTCTGGGCTAAAAAAAGGGGATATAAAGCTCTTTTAACCTGACTTTACTTGCTGCTGAGGGCTCGGAGAAGCCCTGATGCCCTGACAGCGTGTTGCCCTCCTGCTGTCAGGCTGCAGGAAGGGTCCTGGCACTTCCCACCGGCTGCGGCAGCTCCTCCGCAGCCTCTCTTGATGATGGTAAACTCCTCCTCACAGGAAGATGTGCAATAGTCGCCATCATGATCTCAGTTTTGAACCAGGGTCTCCAGAGCTGACACCATGGTTATTTTCAGGTACGCAGGCAATTTTCTTCAGCTCTGCCCACAGCAGACCATCTTTTGTCTCTGCCCTCCCCTCGGCACAAAGAGGGACTGACAGAGGATTACACAGGGGGTTAGAACAAGCTCCATTAGGAAAAAAAAGATACTTTCTTACAGGTGGGAACAAGTATGTTTTAATTCAGAGATGTTTCCCTTCAGAGCAAAGCTCTCATTTAACAGTCTGGCGCAGAATGTGCCTCTGGCCATTTCCACGCGAAGGAGGGGAGCGACCCGACCCAACAGTCCTCCAGTGGTTTCTAGGTGCTGGAGCACGTGTCTTTTGGGTTCAACAGCAGGGGCAGAGGGACCAAACCTTTTGAGTTTCTCCAGCTTCCAAAAAATGCTCAAACTGGCACATTCTCAGACATACAGAATAGGAACCTCCTACTGTCCCAGAGCACTTACCAGACCTTAACTTAATTAGGAGTAGTTTTCAAGCCAGTGAAATACAAGAGAGACAGCTGCCCCTGTATTTTGGCTGTTCTTAAATTTTGACTGTTCTTAAATTTGCATGCTGCCCACAAGGCTGAGATGGATATTGACATTCATTCTAGGTCAGTGGTGTTGAAGACAATGAATAAGCAGACTGGATAGGTCTGGAGCCTTACCACCCATGGTGGCTTCTGTGATGGTCTTGAAATCACTTGCCACTACTGAATTGCATTATCTTATAGCCTAGGGATAGGCATTATTTTATAGTCAATAGTCTATAATCTATCTTACAGTCTAGCTCTATAGGACAAGGATAGCTGGAGAAATGTACTGTACAGAATTCTTTTTTCCTCAATAAACTGCTTAATAATAAATACTAATTAATGAACAGTAATCCATAAAGAGAGGAATTAATTCTTCCAGATATTTCTCACAGTTCCCACCAACAATGTAAAAGAAACCATAAGAAGGAAAGACGTAAGGAAAGAGTAGTTAGCAACATTGTGGTTGTTAGTCTTCCTTTTGGAGTCTGGCGTGCAGTGCTGCTGCAGAGAGAAGACTTGTCTAGCTGGACCACTCACACTGATGCAAGATAACCTGTGTCCTTACATTCTGTATCCTCAAGTGAGATGTACAGGAGGATCTGAAGTACAGATCTCACTCACAGCTTCTGCTTTCGGTCACCTCCAGAACCCTCAGGTTAGTAGCAAACTACAAGGCGTGAAAGAAAGGAGAGCACGCATTTTATAACTGCCAAGAATAAACTGAGCACTTGCTACCTTATATCAAAGGATTCATGCATAAATTTCAAATATTCTTGCTTTGTCTGTTACATTTCAAATATGCTGCCTTGTGCTAATGAGAGAGAAAAAGGGGACAAGCTTTCTCCTTTTCCCAGTTGACCTCAGCTGGGTGCAAAAACGAGGCTCTAAAAAGTATCTGGTTCCAGCTGGATCTTACGGAGTCTACAAAGGACTAGTTCCTCTTAGGCAGATTAGAGGAATGTAAATTCTTTTTATGTAATGACAGTGACAAGCACTCAAAGCCCCTACCATTGGAAAAAGTTGCAGAAGGCAATACAACAGCATGTAACAGAGCACAGAGTAATTTTCTTAGGGGGAAAAAAATAATACACGCAAGAGACTGTAATAACTAGATGTACACAAGACTGGACTTCACCAGGAGAGTATAGCAAATCATATCCCGTGAGTTATTAAGAAGTGGACTGGGCAAAGTAATGCAAAATATGCTGTATTGAACAATCTTTCATTAGGAGCAGGAAGGACAGAGTGAACTATCAAGTAATTTTTCTTATTATGCCTGTCTTTTATTGCTTTTGAAAATAACCTGGCTTGCCAGACAGATCCTTGCTGTGGGACAGAAGAGCCTCACATTTATAATAATAGTCCACAAAGAATGAGTCAATGGGGAACCCTTTGTAAAATGCATCTTTGACAACACTTTGCAGGTTGAAACACATTGCTTTTTATTTTCTTTCATAAGCAAGTACAAATTCAAACCGTAACTTTTAATGGCAGGCACATTGTGCATAACCGAAGCAGTTTCTTGTAAATAAGTGAACGTATTTAAACAAATGATCTAAGGCAGACCTATCACAGTGAATGACAAAAATGAAAATCAATATAATCCTGTGTTAAACTGGTGTGTGCTCTTGCAATATACACTTACTGGGACTTAGTTTACAAGTGTTTTGAAATATTTCTTTCTCTAATATTTATTTAAATGGAAACTTTCCCAACTGTTGATGGCAGGTATCATATGCTTGTGGTGATAACAAAAATGGCAAATTTTCTGTTCCTGTGGAATGTCTTGTTTTAGCTGTTTGCAAAGAAACACCATATCGTAAAGCTGAACTGGAAGCCTGTAAGTGACACGAAAATATGGAAGAAATGTAATTGTTTCCACAATTCCTTATTTGAGTTAAATAAATCCACTCAGACGTGTAACCCCTAAAAACCTGAAAAAGATGCAGATGTTATAAAGTTAAACAGTTTGTGGTTCTCTTGATAGCAAATCTTATTAAATGTGAACTGATGAGGTTTATGCAAAGATACAAGACACAAAATAGTAGGATCTTTTAATTTAACTCTAATAACAGCTTCCAAGTATCATCTGCAAATATTTAAGCAGGGACAAAAGGTACTGTCTTTTACAGATCTATATACAGCATTTCATTAAAAACAAAACCAATAACCTAGTACATTCAATTATAATATAATGCTGGCAATGACTGCTGCTCCATCCAATATTTTCTTACAATGTCTGTTACTTTCTCCCATTTTGTGATTGCCCTGGATTTCTCCTCTTATTTTATCAAAACCAGGCCTGAATCAGTTTGGTTTATTTATTTCTTCAGACCAAAGAAGAAAAGGTAGTATAATTCCCACTGTATCTTGGAATACATTTTCTTTTGTACTAGCAAGTATTTTCTTTTTCTAAAAATACAACACTTATCCGTCGTTAAAGATTGTTGTAAAAGAGAAACTGAACTGGCAACACTGAGTAAAACCACATATCCAAACCAATTCCTTTACATCTGCTTTTATTTCTTGGACTTCTTCAACCTTGCTCAGATTTCAGCTCCATGTACCAAGTAAGCAAGAATTTTGCAAGGGATAAAGCTATCAACCTGCAGGAATAGGAAGAGTTCATCAAGGAAGGCTCCAAAGGTACTGTCTGAGAGGTCAACACGGACACGATGAGGTTCTCCCTGAGGCATCCCTAACACAACGCACACATGAAGCTACTGTGTAAAGACAGTTACAGTGTACTAATTACAGACAGTTTACTTTCACAGTTATTATTTGACTAGTATTGCTAACTAGTAGTTAGTCTATTACTAATAGCGTCACAGTCATCACAGTGAGATGAAGCACATTAGAGACTTAATGTCTGGATGAACTTTTCTGATGCATCGGAGGAAAGAGGCATCTTTAGAAAGGAGGTAAAATTGAACACAAGTATGACCCAGTAACCTGAACTCATCAGAAGGAGGTGTACCAACTTTAGAGCTGACTGTGAGTGGCCTTCGTACACGTGGCTGGCTGGAGAAAGGCAGCTGAATGATAGCTCTGAGTTTGTCACAAGCACAGCAGTCCCATGACATAGGACAAGAGAAGAGGGATGACCATGCCTGGCACACAGTGCTGATTAGTCCATGAAGCAGTGAGAAGATTCAGACCCGAGACAGAATTCCTCTTTACACCAATAATGCATGTACTCACCACACTCAACATATCTGGACATAAATCTTTATCCATCCCACAGAAAAACAGAAAATTATTTTTCACTTCAGATATTAACTTTAGAGTCTCACTTTTCTGCTTTGTTCTCCTCTAGTCAGTTAAACAAAGAAATGTAGAAGAACCAAGGAGAGAAATATGAGCAGTTGAAAAAAGAGAAGTGCTGTCATGATTATAGAATAGGTTGCTGGCATTTACAAAATTCCCTGTATTCAGATTCAATATTTTCCATATGAAGATCATCACTTAATGTTAATGCTGAAGCCGTATGGAGGATAGGGCCCCTTTTCCAACAAATAATTTGTGGATACAAGGACAAGTACAATCCCCGCCCTGAGGAGCTTGGAAATAATATCCTGCTTGTATAAGTTGAAATAGAAAGGTGTTTATTTTTACTAGAATACGTGCTTAACATGCAATAACTAAACCAAAACTATTATTTCAAAAGGATTTAGAATAATATTGTAATTATCCCAATGTTTAGAGAATTGAAAAAGCAGGAACTTTTAGCTACTAATAACGACAGTCTCAAATACTTTTATTTTTTCTTCGGAAAATCCAGGGACTGGTATAATGACATGTGCTTGTAAAAAAGAAAGCAGTTGGACAGAAGAGTTCTTCCATTACAGGATCTGGCCTAGAGGAGTGTAAACAAACTAGCGTTCTCTTAGGGGCAATTTACACCTCTTGGTCTCCAGAAATTTATATTGTTAAGGAACTTTGGGATTTTTACTATGCCAAGTCAGAAAACACTGCGAAATATTTACAAGACCAGCAAAGAAATAGTAACCACATAAAAGAGTATATAATACTTTATTCAGGTTACATAGGAATACAGAATATAGAAAGTAACAAGGAAAAAGGCTAAGACCCAGGAAATAAAAGTGGGAACTCAGACTCTTTTCAGATAATTCTTACCAACATAAATGCTGAGAATCATCCATCCTTCATTGTCAGTCAACTTAGGTTACATCTGGCTCTAGGGAAATGTTACCGGATTGTCTGCTTATCTCATTCACAGAGCATCTGTGATAGTCACAGAATATCTGTGAATGAGGACCTGTGGGTTCGTTGTTAAGTTACCACCCCCTCTATAACACAGACCAACATGAATAAAGTGCATCAAGGAAGAGATTCATGACAAGTGCACATATGTCAAAAAAAAAAAAGTGCTATTTGGATAATGCTGCAATATGGACAGCACAGACTAGCTTGTGTGAGACGAGTATGAAGCAGAGACAGGACCAGCCTCCCACGTGCCATGCATGGAGCTCCTGGGCTCCCCAGAAGCTGTCTCCGGGCTCTTTTCCTTGCTACGCTCCTCTGCTGCTGCGAGCAGTACCAGCGTCTCACATGCACAGGATCTGCTCCCGTGCCTGTCAGCCAGGCCTTTACAGGATCACCCATCCCACAGAGGAGCTCCAGCACAGACAGTATAAAAGAACTAAAAGAAAAAGAGGAAAAGACCCAGAAGAGAAAGGAGTACAGAAAGGAGAGGAAATCACTGCTTTAATCCATACCACATGTACAACACGGCTGAGCTACAAGCTCTAGGGAGTCATAACTCTGAATGTCCTGACTTTTGTGTGTTTAAAATCTCAACTGTAGCATTACAACATGGGGTTTTTTTTTGCATTTAATTTAATTTTTTTCTTTGGGGAAAAAGAAAGTATGCTTTACCACACAGTCAAAGAAACCACATGACAGACAGTCAAATAAATATCATCCACACATTTATTTGCACGATTAAGCCATCAGACAGTCAAGTAAATGGAGTGCATTTATTTGAATAACCTCCAAGGTATTTTTGGGCACATAAATAAAATGGGGACAGCAAGGAATAGCCCTTAACTTTCTCATTGTTTAAAATAGCGCAATCCTAAAGTAACTCCTCCGAAACAAATGCAAAATCAATGTAAGAGCAAATTGATAGACATCTGAAAACCCCTCTGCTTTCTCCATCCTCACCCTACACAAAAAAAGCTGCTGATTTTAATTCTTTGTGAAGGGCAACATACATTACAAGTATGCATCTAGACAAAGTTCAGCGCCTCAGTGGTTAACCAGATATCTAACACAAGATAGTATAGTGCTCATACATTCTTGCTCTGTAAGGAGAGTAGGAAGCTAAAACAATTTCCAAAGAGATAAAGAAGAAATGTGGACAAGTGGTTCTACTGTTTTCACAACTCCAAGATACTCTCTTCTTCAAAAGCATGCAACATCTGCATTTGGTGCTGTGGCTTATACATCAACAGAAGACCAAGAGGACACAATGGGTAGAGCAGAATACTTGGTGTGAAAGACCTGACATCCAAAGTACACACATTTAAAGGTTTTTTAGCCTTTATCTTGGTTTTTTTTTAGAGACTTCTGGACTAAATCTAGACTGGTCCCATAGACTAAATGCCCTATTGTGGCTGGAGTGCATTAGGTGTGCTCTGGGAGTCCATATTCCAATTTATAGAATCATAGAATCGTCTAGGTGGGAAGGGACCTGTAAGATCATCGAGTCCAACCATAAACCTAACACTGCCAAAACAACCACTAAACCATGTCCCTCAGCACCACACATCTACCCATCTTTTAAATACCTCCAGGGATAGCAATTCTACCACTTCCCTGGGCAGCCTGTTCCAATGTTTGATAACCCTTTCGGTGAAGAAATTTTTCCTAATATCCAATCTAAACCATCCCTGGCACAACTTGAGGCCAGTTTCCCTTGTCCTATCACTTGTTACTTGGGAGATGAGATCGACCCCCACCTCACTACAACCTCCTTTCAGGTAGCTGTAGAGAGCTACGAGGTCTTCCCTCAGACTCCTTTGCTCCAGACTAAACAACCCCAGTTCCCTCAGCTGCTCCTCATAAGACTAGTGCTCTAGACCCCTCACCAGCTTTGTTGCCCTTCTTTGGATGTGCTCCAGCACCTCAATGTCTTTCTTGTAGTGAGGGGCCCAAAACTGAACACAGTACTCGAGGTGCGGCCTCACCAGTGCCGAGTACAGGGGCACGATCACTTCCCTAGTCCTGTTGGCCACACTATTCCTGATACAGGCCAGGATGCTGTTGGCCTTCTTGGCCCCCTGGGCACACTGCTGGCTCACATTCAGCTGGCTGTCGACCAACACCCCCAGGTCCTTTTCTGCTGGGCAGCTTTCCAGTCACTCTTCCCCAAACCTGTACCGCCACATGGGGTTGTTGTGACCCAAGGGCAGGACCCAGCACTTGGCCTTGTTGAACCTCGGCCCATTGATCCAAAGTTAGTTTCATCCAAAGGAATCTAGCCCATATGCTCCAAAACTACCCCACAATTAGAAGCAAAGCACAGTCAGTAGAGACAATCGCAAGATTTGTTTCAAAAGTGCTCTTCTAATTTGCACTAAAATGTCAACATAGGCACACACTGTGAAGGAGAGGAAAGATAATTTAAGATGATGCACTATGCCTTCTACATTTTTCTCAAAGTAAAAGAATAAACCTTAGAAAAAGCACCCAGTTCTCACTTCTCCCATGGCGTGGACAGATTAATGCACCTACAGCTGGGAAAGCTTGAAGACATAATTGTGGAAATGCTTCCAAGCAAGCGCATACGAATTCAGACATTACTTATAGTCCTTTATGACTCAGACCCTGGGATGATGCTGAGTCATGAGTCCTGTGCTTAGGGAGTGATGACAGAAAATGTTTTAGTATCCAGAAGCATCGAAATAGCAAATGGATCTTATTTTTACCATCTGAAACAATAGTTTCATTCAACAATGGTGAGAAAAATGAACTGAGTTTTGTTTTAAGTCAATAGTGAAGGCAATTCAGTACAATATTACAAATCACAAAAGTGGAAAAAGTGTGAAAATTACCCGAAGTGATGATTATAAGCAAAGAGATGTTATTAAAAATTTCTATCAAGCTAAGAAAAATGTTCTTTAACTTTCTTGTGCTGCCTTAAGCCATGCAGTATTTTCCTTATGGGTAGGCTCATGATCAAGGCCATGAAAACAGCAAAGGCCGTAACTTCCAGACCTGGTGAAATCTGGTGATTTATAGTGGAAGCACTAACCACTCCAGAAGACTGCCCCAGGAGCTGGGTATTCTGCTTCATATCATGCAATATCCCAGTATGACATCATATCTTCCAGCAAATGAACTACATCACATGAGGACCTCAGCAGACAAGTCTACACTGTACTTAGCTCCTTGACAAATTCCCAGGTAGTGGTCACCTGGCTACCTCACTCTCCAGCTTTTCTTTGGAGAAAATCAGCTAGCTCCCTTCAAATCAGAACACCAGGGCAGCTCTGTGGATATTTCACTAGCAACTGTTCCCAAAAGACAGCAGGGCCTAGGCTGCACTCTGTTCGGGTCCTGCTTAGCGTAGTCCTCCAACACTACTGCAATTAACCACACATTCCTCTGTCATACCCTAGAGCCTGCAGCACATACCTTAAGATTCACATAATGAAATCACCACTCTAGCAGACTGAAGTACAACCCACGCATTACACTTTGATCAGAAAAACACATGAAAAATAGCAACTTGTAGGGCCACCACGTGGGGCTAAGAAAACTCAAACACTATGGACATGACAAGTCTATTTCATAGTGCAGTAGCCCTGAAAAACATGGATGTGACCATCCTGCACCAGATGGTCTCCGGCCAGGCATCGTGGTCTACAGAAGACACATTTAACAGCATAAATGTACTAAAAGAATCTCAGTTTCTTTACAGGAAACTCCTGGATACCTGAGAAGCTATCTGAGGAGAGCTAGATGGATTAAGCCCCTTCTTGGATCTGTAATCTCAGTGGAGGAAAGCGAAAGGTATTTAATGGTTATGTCACCAGGCACAGCAGTGTGAAGGAGAGACAGCAGAGCCACTTCCAGAAAAGTTACCACAGCTTCCTAGAGAAGCAATAGATGATTGTCAATGGACCACTTATGTAGCTCCTTGAACCTGAGCTACTATAGCGAGGAACTCCTAGAGAGGTCTCCTACGGAGAGGAACATCAGCCATACGGTGATGAGGCAAAGACTAGCAAGCTGAGCTACGCTGCTGGGCAGTGATTCTGGTGCCAGGTAGCTATAAATTGTCATCTCCGGCACCAGGGTACCAGCCTGGAAGCTGGTGAGGACAGGGTGAGGAATACTAAGGGTACCAGCCTGGAAGCCTGTGAGGGCAAGGTGAGGAATACTGCTTTCCCACAGTAGGTGGGAAGTGTGTATCCATCACGTTCACTGGGACCTTTTGGGTGACGATGTTTTAGATGTTTCAACTCTGACAGAACAAATAAAGAGATTTATTCAAATATTTATGTCTGTATTCCCACTGAGGACTAACTGAGATTAAAACCATTCTAAATAACAACAAGTTTAATCCTGAAATGAGTGGGATTTTTGCCTGAGTAAGGATAGACTGCAAGCTATACTACCATGCAATTCTACAGATGAAAACGTGAGCTGCTGTGAAAATAAGAGCGTTCTTTGGCAAGAAATAAAATTAAACCACATTGAAAATATTTAAAGCAATACATATCACCACAATAACAAACCTTAATTACTCCATCACATTACCAGGATTTCATTAACTCCCTCTGAAACAAATCATATCAGTCATCCAAGAAAAGTTTTAATGATCAATCTAAAAGGAAAGTGAACCAAGCCGTAACTTCTCCAGATTCCTCGTAACTACTCACAGAATATTATCTGCTAGTTAGCCCTAAGTGTAAGCTTAACAGACAGATTACTACTTTGAAAGTGTCTGAAATTCAGTAAGCATCTATTCCAGTGCAGTTTTAAAAACCCTTTGCAGCTTCTTGCTGAAAAAGCAAAAATTCAGTTGCCAAGAAGTAAAGTCAAGGAATGGCCAAATGCAAAGAGAACAAGAAAAACTTTTTTTGCAAAAACTTTAAAAACCAACATTGTTGTTCACTACAAAATTAAGCCTTTACCTAGCCACTACTTACATTTGTTTAACTTCACAACTGTGAACTTGCAATCATTTAAGGAGATTCCCTGTGGCAAGCTGTGACTGAGCTTTACTCAGCGGGGCACTGGCTTGAGTCTCTCTCCTTTAGTATCAATTTTCATGAAATGGTAAGACCTTAATAGTTCTGAGACCTCTAATCCTCAGTCAAATTTGGTTGAAATTGGCTACCAGGTTCAGAAATTACTAGAGGACTGTTAGACAAGCAGCTGGATAGATGGAGGAACAGAAGAGCAGTATAATCAAGTAATTTGTCTTTCCTTATAAAAACAGTTTAAAAGAAAAGAGGCACATTGAAAGTAGGCCGTGAATTAAGGAAAAAGTTCCTACTGATGTTCCTATTTGATTATCAAGAGTCTTCCAAAGAAGGTGGTGGAAATGTCATCCCTTGAAACCTTTCAAACATCATTTGACAAAGCATCTGTGAATATATGGTAATAAATTCCCCTGTAGTCAAAGCATTTTTAGTGAATAATTAAGTATTTTCAGTAGAATTGGTAGATTATATAGAGGTGGTTCCTTATCATAGTTCTCTTCATGTGAGCAAATATATATGCATACATACATACATAAGTTTATAAAGGTATGAAACAGTTTCCAAATGACAATCTCCTTCTGTAAGTCTTCTTAAGATAAGAAAAAAATGTCACTATCAGAATGGAAATGCACAAGACTTAAAAAGGACGCCATAGGTATTAGACCAAAACTGTTGGGGTGTTTATTAAACCACCATTTCAAAGAAGCACCATGAAAATAATTGGTTTTACTTAACATTTGGATCATCCTCAAAGTCAACCTGAGTGGCTGGCTATATGTCCTTTGTCATTAATCATTCTGAGGAAAAACAATCTTACCTACCTCCTTAAAGCACATAAGGATAGCTTTATTGAAAACAATAGACCCCAGCAGTTAATAAAAATCTCCTTACTCGTACAGCTATCTGCCAGCATTCACTGTGTGTACATTTACAAAAAAAACACAAAACCTTTACTCAGTCTCTGTCAGTATTGTTCCTTATGAAGAATCCAGTTCAAATTAGTTTCTCCTCAGCATCTTTATTGTTAAACATCACCTTTGCAGGAATTCCTCATCTAACATTTGGAGTTGTGTTTCATTTTATTTCACAGACCTAACTACAGCAGTCTTCAACTGCTCTGAGCCCCACAGCGTGCACGGACATATGGTGATGAGATTTGGTAATGTAAATGCAACATTCATTACAGGGTCACTGGCTGGGAGGTGGTGTTAAGATTCTGGGATCACAAAAGCTAAAAGTATGATCATGTAGTTTATTGCAAAAAGATTCAGAAACATTCACTGGTATGTACACCCACAGAGCCATAATACATACGGGTTACATTAAACAAATATTTTCTCTAAAGAAAGGCAAAATACTCTTCATACATCAGTTCTGATTTTTACTGTTTTATTTTTATATTCAGCTTTTTATTAACAGTAAGGGCAAAGAAAGAAAGTAGGTAATAATATGGCATACACAAAAGGAAATCCCAGCTGAGAGAACATTTACACTTTTAGAAAATTTTAGATGGCTGTACAATGCTGTGGGGTTTCTATGTGCTCACCTTAGCAGTAGCTACAGGTAGGATTACTGCTTTCCTTAAATTAATGGAGTAGCTGAAAAATCAAGTTTAAAAGTCTAAAATTGCTCTTAAGTTCTTATGTAAGTTAGCAGATAAAAAAGTTTATCTTTCAAAATGTGAACATCCAATCAAGGTCCTACAGAAGTCAATGGGCACTGCACATTTTCAGCATCTTTAAAAAGAATTGGAAACTTTCAATTATAAGCCAAGCATAGGCCCACAAGGCAAAAGCCTAATCCTGCTCAAGTCAATGGTAACCTTCAGCCTTCAAACCTGCCCGTCAATTGCCACATGGTCAAGATTTTGCTGGCAGGTTTTAAAAGAGGCTTCACAAGTTACTGGAGACATATCCTTCTGGGCTGAGCAAACTCTCAACTCTAAAAGTTGGTTTGATTTCAAAGCTTTACAGAAAGCTATGTGAAAATGCAGAACTGTCATTGAGAAGAGGGCGGAGGAGCTCTACCCAAGCAGCTCTGTCTCCCAATATGGGCGTACTTCTCCCATGGCTGCCTGTGTGGGTCAGATGCCAGGGCCAACGTGCTTTTATACAGACTACAAGTAATTTCCTTCTCTCCTGGCAGCACCTCATAAGAGCTAGCAACTGATGGGTGGACAGAAGGAATCCTGCTCATGAACCATGCCAGACTTCTGACAACCATTTTTAACTACCTGTATAAAGAAAAGTTTAGGGGATATAGAGACTTAGTTACAGTACATTGCAATGAATCTTCCCATCCATATTGTCTGTAAGACCATTAAAAGGAATTTTTTTTTCAGTGCAGCCCATGAAAATTCACCAAAGCTTCCAGTTTTGCTATGTATGTTTGGCAAACTGTTTTATGGGACTTGCAGCTCAAAACCCCAGAGAACTGCTTGGTTTTGCCAACTTTTCTTTTAGGGACAACTCATGGCATCATCACAGATTTTTCTCTTCCCAGTCACAATCCTGCACTGATGTACTGATGCCAGGAACCTTCAAAAGAATTAAGATCTGCATCCCCAAGCCACAAGGGACACAGGCATGATAGCAAAATAACTGGAAAGATTAATGATGCCTCCTTGGAACAACAGAATGCAGAATGAAATGTAGATTAAAACAAAGGGGAAAATAAGGTAAGTTTACTTGTAAAGTGAATTGAAAGCTGCCATTTCAGCCAGCTATCCTGCATGCTGCCTTTGTCTTAATTACCCAGTAGTGGTTAAAACAATTTTTACCTGTAATTCTCTGCACTTCAGTGAATTAAATTACTCAACCTCCTATTTTTTACAGAAGTTTTACCATTCTGTGTCACAAACAATTCTAAACATAAGCTGCTAAGAACTAGTTCCTCCGATTCAAAGGTAAAATTCTTACTGCTGTCCAGGAAGATCTGAAGGACTAATGAATGGAGGCAGCTGATCAGTCATTTGACCTTTGGTCCTACTGAAACAATTACCAAAGCTACACTGAAAGGTGCTTTAATACAAACATGCCTGGAGCAAATTTTTTCTCCTCCTGGCTCAATGGTAACATCAGAAAAAGCATGTCTAAAAATCTCTCTCTTCTGAGAGAAGTTAGACTTAAGGTGTCAAACTTGGGATGCTGTGGCACATTAAAATGGGTTTCAGGGCCGATCACTACTTCTCAAGTTCAGATCCCAAGGCCTTGCTGCAATTCAGCCATTTGGTGTTGTTTCACTGCTAAAAACCACCATGGTGATAGTGCCAACAACCTTGATAATGGCTAAGATGATTAGAGCACTTAAAACTCCAAAAGGATGGGCAAGATGAAACCTGATCCATGATTACTCTCCTATATTTCCACACGTAAGTTGCATCTAAGTTGTACTTGAAGCATGTAAGAGCTATTTTGCAATTTACCCTAAGTTCAAAATCACATTCCCACAATCACCGAGAAGAGGGCAGCCATTAACGCTGCTTTGGAAAAGGTTAACCTAAGCCTGGATATACACTAGACTGAAAATAAGAAATATGCCACCTCTAAACACGTGTGACAAGCAAAGACAAAAAGCTTCCAAAATTAGACAAAAAATGAATCTGCAAGATGCTTCTTTCTACTATTCCACTTTGGGTAGACTCTGTAGATGCCTGCTGTAAGCCCTGCGCTAAAGTCTGGTATCCCCTAGGAGATGAGATGCTCGTAAGATGCAATGTTTTATGGGGTATTAGATCTACTGCATTATTTCTGAGCTCTGAGAGGCTTTGTGGAATACTGGCAAGTGCTTCCTATGCAAATATTTCTGCTTTTGTACACAGAAAACTGTGGATTTCTAAAGCAACAGTTTGAATTGCTGAAACAAATCTGTATTTGTCATACTGCATTTCTATTTATTATGTTTGCTTTCAATGGCAAAATCATATATAAGGAACATTAAAGCAAAAGGTGATCAAGCAGTCACACACAAGATGAAAAATTCTTGCAAAAGTTTGGTCATAGAATTATACCTTCTGGCATGACCAGAGTTGCTTACATATATATGCAGTTGACACAAAAAATACAAAATAAGAGTGAGTAAAAAAGTATTTCTTGGAGGAAAATTTTTTTGTGTGCTCTCTTCTCTCAACGTATGAGACAATTCCTTTTTTTTTTATTATTTTAAATACATCAGGAACATTTTAATCCTAAATTAACACACCCTGAAGTTAGTTATTTCTCTTTTGCAACACTGTTATAAAGATCTGCAGAAACAGAAAGATCTTCCTTGACATAATTTTTTGTCAATCAAAACTATCACACTTGAGCTCATGGATTTAAGTGTGCACTAACCAGTCTTGTTCACACTTGTTCAGCAAGTAGTTGAATTAAAATGTATGAAACGGCAGCTACTGTTTCAGCAGTGTCTTCATCCAGAGCCTAAAAAAGTCTCTCTCAATCTCAATATAAATAATGTAAATAGAAAAATATACTGTGCTATGAGCAGTGAAATCTGAAATACAAATACATTGAACTGTATTCCAGACTAATTTGAACTCTGAATGATTAAGAACTAGGAAAGTGAATTCCATTTTAGTGAACTGAGGTGGCATATTGTTGTTTATAAGGCAGCATGCTGAATCATCCCTTACTTCCAAACCTTCAGTTTTAGGAGCAGCCCAAGCAGTACTTAGTTACAGTTCTGTTTGCAAACCTTAAAAGTGTACTAAATTATGAAGGGATGGAAAAGCTAGTAATATGCATGCAAATATGAAGACACTTTGTAAGAAAGCCTATTGGTGTTTTTCAGTTTGCAAACTAAGGTGTATTGTAAACTCTGGAACACTACTATCTGCAAAATGCTCTGGGCTGTTTCACATGAGCTTCTGGTATCAAGACAGGCAGCCAGTCATCTTATTGGCTTTTCTATGAAAAACAGATATTCCCTTTATTTATGTCAACATTGTGTAAATCAGCTTGAACATTTCATTAAGGGATATCATTAAATTTTGTACCTACATACACAGTTGAATGTTTCAAAAGCTACATCCTGTTATCCTCAGGCAGGGCAGAGCAACACAAAGATGAATCATAGAATTATAGAACGGATTGGGTTGGAAGGGACCTTAAAGGTGATTTAGTTCCAAACCCCCTGCCATGGGCAGCGACATCTCCCACTAGACCACATTGCTCAAAGTCTCATCCAGCCTGGCCTCGGACACTTCCAGAGGTGGGGCCTCCAAAGCTTCCCTGGGCAACCTGTTCCAGTGCCTCACCACCCTCACAGTAAAGAATTTCTTCCTACTATCTAATCTCCGTTCTTCCAGTTTAAAACCGTTACCCCTTGTCCTATCACTACACTCCCTGATCAAGAGTGCCTCTCCATCTTTCCTGTAGCCCCCCTTTCGGTACTGGAAGGCTGCTATAAGGTCTCCCCAGAGCCTTCTCTTCTCCAGGCTGAACAACTCCAACACTCTCAGCCTGTCTTTATAGCAGAGTTGCTCCAGCCCTCGGATGACCTTGTGGCCCTCCTCTGGACTCGGTCCAGCAGGTCCATGTCCTTCTTATGTTGAGGACCCCCACAGCTGGATTCAATACTCCAGGTGGGGTCTCATGAGAGCGGAGTAGAGGGGCAGAATCACCTCCCTCCACCTCCTGGCCACGCTTCTTTTGATGCAGCCCAGGATACAGTTGGCTTTCTGGGCTGCAAGCGCACACTGCCGGCTCATGTTGAGCTTTTCATCCACCAACACCTCAAGTCCCTCTCCTCAGGGCTGCTCTTGATCCATTCTCTGCCCAGTCTGTACTTGTGATTGGGATTGCCCCGACCCATGTGCAGGACCTTGCACTTGGCCTGGTTGAACTTCATGAGGTTGGCATAAGCCCACCTCTCAAGTCTGTCCAGGTCCCTCTGGATGGCATCCCTTCCCTCCAGCATGTCTATCACTCTACACAGCTGAGTGTTGTCGGCAAACTTGCTGAGGGTGAACTCAAAGCCACCGTCCATGTTGCCGACAAAGATGTTAAACAGCACCAGTCCCAGTACAGACTCCTGAGAAACTCCACTCATCACTGGTCTCCACTTGGACATCGAGCCATTGACCGCAACTCTTTGAGTGCGGCCATCCAGCTAATTCCTTATCCACCCAGTGATCCATCCGTCAAATCCACATCTCTCCAGTTTAGAGACAAGGATGTCATGCGGGATAGTGTCAAATGCTTCGCACAAATCCCGGCAGACGATGTCAGTTGCTCTCCCCTCATCCACCAATGCTGTAACACCAATTTGCCCTTAGTGAATCCATGCTGGCTGTCACCGATCACCTCGCTATTTTCCATATGCCTTAGCATAGTTTCCAGGAAGATCTGCTCCATGATCTTGCTGGGCACAGAGTTGAGACTGACTGGCCTGTAGTTCCCCGGCTCTTCCTTTTTTAAAATGGTGGGTTATGTTTCCCCTTTTCCAGTCAGTGGGAACTTCACCCGTCTGCCACGACTTCTCAAATATGATGCATACTGGCTCAGCAACTTCATCTGCCAGTTCCCTCAGGACCCACAGATGCATCTCATCAGGTCCCATGGACTTGTGCACCTTCAGATTCCTTAGATGGTCTCAAATCTGGTCTTCTCCTACAGTGGGCAGCTCTTCATTCTCCCAGTCCCCACCTTTGCCTTCTGAGACTCGGGCAGTGTAGCTAGAGCACTTGCCAGCGAAGACCAAGGCAAAAAAGTCATTGAGTACCTCAGCCTTCTCCATAATCCCAGGTAAGCAGGTCTCCTGTTTCCTTCCAGAGAGGGCCCACATTTTCCCTAGTCTTCCTTTTATCACAAGTGTACCTGTAGAAGCTTTTTTTGTTGACCTTGATGTCCCTGGCCAGATTTAACTCTATCTGGGCTTTAGCCTTCCTAACCTGATCCCTGGCTGCTCAATTTCTCTGTATTCCTCCCAGGCTACCCATCCTTGCTTCCACCCTCTGTAGGCTTCCTTTTTGTGTTTTGAGTTTGTCCAGGAGCTCCTTGTTTATCCATGCAGGCCTCCTGGCATTTTTGCCCAACTCCCTCTTAGTTGATATGCATCACTCCTGAGCTTGGAGGAAGCAATCCTTGAATATTAACCAGCTTTCTTGGGCCCCTCTTCCCTCCAGGGCTTTATCCCATGGTACTCTGCTAAGCAGATCCCTGAAAAGGCCAAAGTCTGCTCTCCTGAAGTCCAGAGTAGCGAGCTTGCTGTGCGCCCTCCTCACTGCCCTAAGGATCTTGAACTCCATGAAAAGAAATTTTAACTTCTACAACAGCAATAGCTAGAACCAGTCAGTTTTTATTTGAGCGCAGAGTATACAGCTATTGAAGACATTTTCAATATTTGGAGTAACAGCTGTGATTCCTACACATATTTTGCCAATGGGAGGACAAGCATTTTCCTCTGAGTAACTAATAATGCCTCTAAGGGGCTGAATTAGCAACATACGCATCCTTATAAGGGAGTAGAGAATGCCATTTTTGCTACAATCTCGACCTAAGCACAAAAGTGCAAGGCCCTGAGGTTTGTGGTTTCAAGCAGCACTACCTACACCTTTCCCCTCAGTCATGTATTAGATCTTTGCTTTACCACTATGGGAAAAGAAGTATGAAGAAGTTCATTTTTGCTTTTGCATTTCTCATGATTTCAGCAGTTCCTAAAGTCTGATATATAGAAATGTCTTGTTAGAGACTGATTACAGGCTGGTGCCTAGAAAGGTCAAGTAAGATACTTTAAGCTTCATCAACCATATGAATGTGCCTTGGCTTTTTAGAGGATGTATTTTTCCCTGAGGATTTCCAACATTTTAAAGTTCTACTATATCAAGTAGAATTGAATAATTTGAGATAAATTTAGGATGACTGTGCGACTCAGCACAGAAGTCCACAAAAATGACAGCAATTGTCCAAAAGTGCTAAGTTCTTGGATGATAAATTTCTTTAACTTGTGTGATTATATTTTCAACTGTAGACACATTAGATAGCAATTATTAACAAAACAGTTTAAGGTTTGTTGCACACTTGATTAGCTGCAATCAAGTATTTATTGAAAAAGCTGGTTTTGTCTTCATGTCTCGTGGCTGAACTGTAACACCAACAGCCCCCTCCCACCCCTCAACACACACACTCATGTTTTGCAACCGTATCTTCAAGTTTTCCTTATCTACTTGTATTTGTTTTCTGTTGGACAAGAGACATAATGCTCTACAACTCACAGCTAGATACATACCTGACAGGCTGGCTAACATGTTAAGTGTTGATCTACTTGGCCCCCAGGAAATCCAGCTGAAAAATCAAGTCTCTCATCCTCTGACAAATGAACAAATAGGTTCAGGGACTGTCTCCAGTCCCTGGAAATACTGCAGATGATTTACCCTTCTGGGATCTCTACCCTACTTTTACACTTGACTGAATTGGCCTGCAGGTTAAACAAATGTTACAAAAGGACTAACAGAGGTACCTGCGGCATGAGTGCAGAAGCCTTACTTCCTCAGTGAAGTGGCTTAAAAACTTACTCGCACCTGGTCTCAGAAATTACTACATGTGAAGTAATGGCTGTTGAATACAAGAATAACTACTCATCTGAGCAGTTAAACTAACTTTTTACCAGGTCACACTCATAGGAGGCAAAGGAGAAGGCTCTATGTTTTAACAATCCACCTATCTCACTACCTCACAATTTCCACTATTTCAAATCTTCTAAAGTCAGTGAAGCCCACTGCAAAGGCCTCCACAACAGGCTATCAGTTCAAAGCACCAGCAAGGAATAACCTTCTACGTTTGAAAATCGTCCTTCAAGTCTGTCCTCCCTATCCATACCTGTAGGAAGAATGGCATGAATGGAACAAGATGCTTACCCCTTGTACAGTGTTACTGAAATTTGTAAATAAGGAATTTCTCATAAAATAGAAAGTTGTCCCGAAAATGTTCAAACTTTAGGTAGAAAAATGCAAAGTTAAAAAACTATAATAATCCATATCACATAATGAGAAGCAGCCCTTAAAACCATGCCTTCCAAAGCCTCTAGAGAAAATTATTTATTAGGTGCTTGATGACATTCACCGAATTTAATTCTTCAAAATGTACGAGCTTAGGAATGTCAAAAAGTGGGAGCAGAAGATACCAGTGCTACAGAATCTAGAATATTATCTCCCAATAATCTGCAATAGAAACAGCAGTTGCTTGTAAAACGAACGTTGTGCTCTTGTTTATGTGTCATGTAAGATATGTGCACAGTAACCATGATTGCCACAAATAAATCTTAGGAAAAACCTGCAGTTTCTATTATTTCACAGCAACTTCAGAGCACACAAACAGCACAGGATCAGTCCCACTGTCTTTACATTCTTTAGCAATGTCATCAGTAACAATATCTTCAAAGGAGGTGCAGGCCTACTCAACTTCATTTCCGTCCCTGAAAAGTCTCCCTATGACTTCCAAGAGAGCTGGGCACAGTTTTATATGAATTATATTTCCGTTGTAGACTGACTTGCATTTTATGCCCAATTTAAATAACACCAAAACCCCTAAAAGACAGAAAATTTCATAGAACCTACCTTTTGCCCTGTCTTTATTCCCCAAAAGCAATCCTGAGTAGAGGCATACAAATATAATAAACTAGGTTTTGACAAGTTTTGCCCATCAGTTAAATGTTTATTATCTTTTTTTGAAGTAGAACAAGTATGCTCAATGAAAACTGAAGCCTGGAAACACTGCTGAGAAGCTAGCTACTGAAAGGTCTACTACAGAAAGACCATAAAAAAAAAAAAAAAGAAATCACATCAAGTGGGAGAGAGCAAATGTCTCATTAATTTCTACAATATGGACAGGTCAAAACCAACACTGTAGCATGCAAGTAATAACTGCTGATTTATTGCACATCACAAGCTTTTCTTGGAGGAACACAGAGGACAAAATTTGCAAGCAAGTTATACTTTTACTGAAGTATCAACAAGACATAGGGATAACTCACTAGGGCCCCAGGAGTGTCGTCTCACCCGGTAAGCAATACGTGATGCAGCACACGCACTTCAGGAATGGCCGCACATGTGCACAGCCTCCCCCATTCCGCCTACTGCTGCGTTTGGCATTAAGACAAAACAGAGGGTGTTGGCAGAGGCAGAAGTTGTTCAAGAGGAAACCTCAACCTCTCTAAAGTACAGAGATAGCAGCCCTGAGAAACAAGTGCATAGGCACAGGCCATCCATAGCAGTAAATATATGGTATAGAGCACACATGCATCCAGCAGATGCAAACCTCCTCCCACGCATGAACGCAAAAACCTTCCAAATCCTCCCCCAACTCGTTCTGTTTTGTTCAGGCAGCTCATCCTTCTCTTAGCAGACAAAACTTCAACCTAAAGCTCTACTTACATGTGATCACAAAGAAGTTTAGTGTTAAGAGTAATACCTGAATGCCTAACCCCTCCCTATTTTAATCACTAGAAGAAAACTGTGAGCATCAGTTGCTCTCTCTTATGTAACTGCACATGCATAAAGTATCTTTAACCTGCACGATGACAGCTATGACGATCAAATTTGATTTAAAGTGTATGCCACTGCTTTTAGATTTAGATGTGCTCACAGTATTTGAAATGTAACGTAAATATATTATTGCTGTAGACGTGCTGTGCTTTCTGAACAAATTTCGTTAAAATGTGATACATACACTGAGAAGACCTCCCCCCCGCCTCCAGGGATATATGAAATACCTTGGGAACACACTGCCCCAAGCAAAGGTTCTTTTAGATATCCATATATAAGAACATGTCCCAGAGTCTTCACTATCCTCTGGATTTGTTCCCAGAATAATTTCAGGAAATTTCTAGGCCTTTCTGTATAAGTAAGCTTTTCTAAAATACTCTTTGGGAATAGACTCTAGAAGCAGATGGATCACAAGCACTGGAGCCCAGCAGGAAAGAGATTATTAGCAAAGTCAGCATTTACACACTTGTACTTCCTTTGGACTTTCTGTTAAAAAGTGATGAGTTATTGGTGAAAAACTAACATCATCCATTTTGGTCTTCTGAACAGTCTCTTAATTATATCTGTGGCATCCAACTATATTTGTCCGATATCCTCATCCTGCTTACCTTCATGATATTTCCTGAATTTGTGCTAGTGATACAATGCCCTGCCTCATTTGATTAAATAAAGAATTAAATTTCACATCACTTTCTTGTCAATGTGAGAACACCAAAATGATTATTGAACAAAAATATGTCTCTTGTCCTTTTTTTGAAGGAACAGCCCTTAGAGAGGTAGTGAGTGGGCTATTCCAGAAAATAAAGTGGCAAAGAGAAAGAAGTCAGTGATGAATCTCAAGGCCAATTAATTCCAGTTCCCTTGGGAACTGTACCATGTTTTGCTTGACATTACAACAGATAGATAGGTGTGAATTATACTCTGCTGGAGGTGAATATGGAAGCATATTAAAAAGCAGTACCATTTCAATTGGGTTTCCCAGGTCCTGCCCTATGAATCAAATTTTATTCTATCCCACACATAATGTTTATCAAAACTTTTCAACACTGAAATATATTCACAGGAAAACAGACTGGCCAATAATTGGGCAATAGGTCTTTGATTCTGAAATATTTCTAAAAGGCTGTAACAAGAAGTGATTTTTAAAAGTATTTCATATTAACATAAAATACTTATTTACTGCATTGAACTTCAATTTATTCTGTAACTAGAGTAATTTCATATTTACATCTTACTATGGATCAAAATTTACATGGAAACATTTGCTTAACATAACTGCACCTGCAAGCATTCTCTCCCACTAATATTTAAACTTCTATCTCAAAGTATTCCAAGACAAACCATTGAAGTATAGCTAAACAACTTGGCAGGCAGGAAAAGCAGTATTTCAGCAATTCTTCAACTTATTGTTGTCTCAGCACAAAAAAGCCCCTACTCACTTTATGAAAAATATTACAACATCTTTATGGTACATAAAACAAATTGCTTTTAATGCAGCAGTTTTGGCTTATATTAAAAGCATGTGGAGATTAACTTCTCTGGTTTTGAAAGTAAAATGAGTTAACTCTGCCAACACTTAGAGGAAAAGTTCTGATGCTCTTAAGTACTGCATAAAAACACTCAGATCCCAGTTATCTTTTACTGACAATGTAGATATCATGTGAAATGCTACAAACCTAATATTTAAAATTCACGTAATAGATTATTTTTGGCAAGCTTTCAGGTATAAGCAAAAAATTTCATTTCTAGTTTCATTCTAAATAAGTCCTTTTCATAAATCGACATTATTTTCAGGATACAATCATCCAGTTTCACCTGATATTAGAAGCAAAGTGTCAATAAATACATGCATTTTTATCCTATTGTGCAAATGAATATTGAATAGAATACTGCCACCTTTTGGCTATGATCTAGACTTAAAAATGAGACTTCTCTAAAACTTCTACAAACATTTGATATATGATTATTCTAAAAAATTCAGTATGTCAACAGGCTAATGTTATGCTTATCATTAACATATTGCTGATGTAAAATAAAACTTTCCATACTTAACTACACAGTATTATCCTACTATTTCTTGATAATGAGCAAGCATTTTCACAAGGGCTCTTGTCTTTAGCAGAAAAGACACAGGCATAGCTTTGACATCAAGCACATAGAATTACTACTTTACAATCATTGCAATTTCTCTACTGCTTAGAGTAAAATAAAACTACTTTTGTGTAACTCATACGCTCAACTTCATAAATATTGATTCATTAACTGATTGTCAGAAAATTCTTTGCGAAGAATTGTTGAGTCTAATATTAACATATAAGCATTTCAAAATATAGGTGAAAGGCACAGAAGTCTTTCAGCAACATCCAAAAGAAGGGCTCTAAAGTCTCTTACCATGAACAAATGATGCCACTGGAAAAGGGAGTGCTGAAGAATACAGGGCCTGGGATTTGGGGTTAATCCCTAGCAAGTGTTCCAAGTCATTGCAGAGAGATTCTCCCAACTGTGAGCTAATCAGGTTTCAATTTAATTCATTTACGCTGAATAAATTAAAAAAGAGGATTGGATCCATCTTTGGGGAAGAGTTTGCTGATTAAAAAGTTCAGGAAAACAAGCACTCCCCTTTTTGTTTCAGTATTTGTTTTATGAATTGGGATGACTGGCTATCAAGCTATGTGGAAGGACTATCACTTATCTAAGGGCTACTTCAAATCAGACCCTATAAGCCTACAAGTTTACCATGAATTCAGCTGTCTAAACTGTATGGTTTTGCATTGTCAGGAAATAAACAGTAACTTGATGAAAAATACAAAGAAAACCCTAAATTCCTCTAATTTAAAAGAAGAAAGGTTCTTATCCAACTCCCTGTAAAATGCTAACGCCATAGTTAAGTGGAATATGATTCTTAATTGTAAACATTTCCATAAAATCATGCTTTAAAGAACGTGTTAAAAAGCAATAACCACAAATAATTTTGCTACTGTGAAGGCAGGGTTCTTGTATCAGCCTTTTCCCTATTATTGCAAATAGGGATGTGATTGTGCCCCTGTACTCAGCGCTGGTGAGGCCGCAGCTTGAGTACTGTGTTCAGTTTTGGGCACCACAGTACAGGAGGGACATTGAGGTGCTGGAGCATGTCCAGAGCAGGGCAACAAAGCTGGTGAGGGGTCTGGAGAACATGTCTTCTGAGGAGCGGCTGAAGGAATTAGGATTGTTTAGTCTGGAGGAGACTGACGGGAGACCTTATTGCTCTCTACAACTACCTGAAAGGAGGTTGTAGTGAGATGGGAGCTGATCTCTTCTCCCAAGTAACTAGTGATAGGACAAGAGGAAACGGGTTCCAGTTTAGGAACTGGACATTAGGAAAATGTCCAGTTTAGGCTGGACATTAGGAAAACATTTTTCATGGAAAGAGTCATCAAACACTGGAACAGGCTGTCCAGGGAGGTGGTTGAGTCACCATCCCTAGATGTGTTCAGAAGTCGTGTAGATGTGGTGCTTAGAGACATGGTTTAGTGGTGGACCTGGTAGAGTAGGGTCAATGGTTGAACTAGATGATCTTAACGGTCTTTTCCAACCTAAACAATTCTATGATTCTATGACTCTATACTTTAAATGGAAACTTTATTAAAACATATCAGAGTTAAGTAGGGGGAATTCACTAAACTGGAAGCTTAATTTCCATCTACTGGTATAAGGATTTGAAATATGTACTGACAAAGACATTTTGAAATTGCAAGACATCATTTGCGTTTAGAGAAGAACAAACAGCAGGATACACAATACATACACTTTTAGCCAGCAATACACTTGTTTCCCCTTTTAAACCAATTCTATTTAAAATACCTGCATTCTTCCAAGTATTGGCTATTGGCACAGGGAGTTTTTACACATAGACCATCCTGATTTTCTGACTAAAACTGTGCAGGCTCAGCTTGAAACTATTTATGCAGAAATTGAGTTCTTCATAACTAAGCAAGTATATAAACAATTTCACTTTAGACACTTTTTTCCTCTATTGGTCCTATTCAAAACTATTTTTACCAAAAAAAATCTGAAAAGGACAACCAGTAATACTTACAAACGACTTGCGTTTTGGAAACAAAATTTTAAGCAGCATTTAATTTTGACAAATAGCCTTCACTAACCTTGACAAATTTGCCCGTAGGGATAAAATGACAAATGACTCTGACAATGGGGTTTATTAGACTCCTAGAATATTGCTCATACATGGCCCTTCAGGAAATACGATTTCAGATTATATCAGCACTTCCATTTTTCAGGGCCTAATAGCTTGAAAAAAAATAACCAACCAAAACAGCAAAAATAAAAAACCCACACACACCTTCCCTGTGGGATGAAACTTAACACACAACATCATGAACGAACATTGCTTCAACAACTTAAAACATATCGCAGTTTCGTAACATTCTGTGCCTGTATGTAGCTCATGATGCCTGTATTTCTGAAATAACGATATTGTAAAAGATTAGGACAGGCAACTGAAATGTTTTCAGTATTTTGGGAGGGGAAAGGAAAATTGGACCTCTTTAAATATCCTAAGGTGATTTAGTATAGTGGGGAAAATGCTGTGCTGCTGCAGGCAATAATATTATATTACAGTAATGCTCTGGTCCAAATCCTGTATCTGTTTCTGACCCTCTAAAATCCACTGAAATCAACTGATCCTTCCCATTGCCTTCAACAGGTTTGGATCAAACTCCCTAAGATTGTATCATGCCACAGGAGACTACTCTACAAGGATATGATACCGGACATTTAGAAATACCAGTCTTTTTAGGCAAGGAGGGAATAATTATTGAGGTCTAAGACATCATATTCTGTTGACTGAAAATACTAATACAAATTGTGCACATCAATATTATTTTATGTGTACAACAGTGAGAAAAGAAAGTCAGCCTTCCCTTCACCTTCCTGACTGAGGCTGGATTTAGAATGGGGATTCTGAGCCAGTTCATAGTTGCAGAGACAATCACAGCATCTTAGTCAGTAGCTAATCTCCCTTTATTGTTTAAGGAGAGAGAAGCCGATGACCTCCTTCCCCTGCTTGTTCCTAAAGCAGCCATGGTTATTACAGTATCTGCTAAAAACCTTGAGTTAAGTGGTGGACTCAGTAGATGGATGTTAATAACAAGTTAATATCTTCACTTCAGATACTCATTTAGTAGTAACAATTTCTCCTCACTGCAGGCTGCATCTTCCTTTTTTTTTTTTATCCACTTCTCTAACCTTCTTGCTATAAAAATCTTTCAAGAAGCTCTTAAAACTAAATTTGCTGAGAGTTCCAACGGCTCAGGCCTACAGTACAACTGATTAATAACAAGAACAGAAGAGCTGGAAAATGTGAGAATACCTGGCTCTCAAAAACCTTACCACAGAGCTGGTAACAAATTTATAAAGGGTGTCTCAAAAAAAAAAAAAAAAAAAAAAAACCAAGAAAAAACCAAACAAACCCAAAACAAACTTTGCCTGCTCACTGCTGTTTACATCCTACACCCTTCGGCAGTGTAGGAGTACCTCCTACCCACCTGTGCTCTGCTTCGAATGCAGCAAGTTCGTTCATCTCACATTTTGTAAGGCAGCAATCTCTCTACTGTTGCATCTTCCTGCCTCTTTGGATGGGTCTAGACAAGCTCTGTGGTGTCTCTCGGTCCCAGCCTCCCAAATATCCAGACCCTGCCTGTACACCTGGATTTCCTACCAAAGGAAAAAAGTGCACTTACACCTCCCATAGAAAAAAGATGACAGGGTGTGTGAGGAGTACAGAGCTCTTTATGAGCATAGAGAATTTGTTTTCTTTTCTGTCCATGAGCTACTTACTGTATTTTTTTCTGCCTTACCTATCTGTAACACTTCAGCTCATGTACTGTTATGTGACTTGTTCCAGTGAATGTTTTGTTATCTTACCCATTTTTATCCCTATTTGGATCTGATGTACCATCTCCCACATTGTACCCCACAAAAATTGTCCTTAGCTTGTTTCTTTGAGCTGCCTTTTCATAATTTATTATCTCCATATGATCCTCTAGTAATATTCTTACACAACTTTATCTCATGTATCAATCATCCCTTCTACATATTGTCCCACAATTATCACAATGAATGTAGGCTACTGCAGCTGTGGAAGAACAATGCCTTCAAAGACAGCTCTCAAACAAAAGAAGAGAAATGAACATCTTCACCACAACCCCCGCCCCCGTGAGAAAATCTGCCTTCCACTGTCTTAGACTCATTACCGACTAGAGGCCCCTACAACAATTAAGTACTGCAAGAGACCAGACTGAGGTCAGATCTTCTCCTCTCTCCCTGGTGCTGCCACCAATCTATTGTGCTAGCTATGAGTAAGTCTTTATCATCTCTCTCCTTCAATTTTCCTCCTCAACAAATGCGCCTAAAATATTATTCCTCCTGGAGAAGTTAATTTGAGATGAGTACAAGGAACATTGCAAGACTGGAATGTTTTTTTTGTAGTTAGTATGGAGACTCAGTCCACTTCCCATGAACAAAGCCCAAGAAGAGCAACGGGGGTTTTTTTATATTTTCAGGCATCTTTGGTGCATTACTGTTGCAGGAAATAAAAAAAAAAAAATTAAAAAAAAAAAGTTTAAACACTAGCAGGCAGGTGATAGCTGGGTCTGTACCTGTGTGAAACTGAGCTTTTGAACTCTCAGGAAGACTGCTGCTTCCTACTGGCAACCAGTACGATCTGGCTATAAATTTTGATAAAGCTGTGACAGAAGAGCGGCACATCCCAACTCCTCCAATTAGCAGAGACAGAACCCCCAATTAGGGAGGCTGATGATGCATTGTGTTTCTACACATAGACTACTTGAGAAAATGAGAGACTAGGGGCCTCAAAGAAGGCTTCCTTGAAAAAAAAGGCATGGCTTTGGAGAGAAGACAGGGGTCTGGAAAGAAGGTGGTAAAAATCCCAGCTGGAGGAAAGATCCTGGAGATCAAGGGCTATGTGGGGAAATGACTACCATGGGGTGCTCAGGGTCCTTGGTCTGTAATGAGGCCAGTAACTGCGAGCAGTGGCACACCACAATCCAACATGACTTTGTCTCCAGCATTCCCACACCAGCAGTGACTTCCCTGCTGGGAAGGGAAGCCAAGACCTACTGAACATAATGCTGCAGGGGGAGTGAGTGCACGTGAGATAATCTAGTAGAGTAAAAGCCGTAATCTTGTTGGTTCTTGAATAAACTCAAGTACCCAGATCCGCTATGGGCTGTTGGTTACTCTGCCTTGCCCATGAACACTACAAGCTAGTACCCTGCAGCCTGTAGCAGAGTCCCATCCTTGCTGAACAAATGCCATCTGTTTGACACTGCTGCATGAGGCCATGGATGTATTAGACTAATTTCAATACAGCTTTCTTGTAGGATTTACCATGGTGACCGTGACCGTTATCATGACCTCCTGAAGGTACAATAAAGGCATCCAAAGGTGAAATATTCTGCCTGTAATTATACAGCATGCTCATATAGTGTCTCCAGATTGCCCTTAAATACGCGCTATATACCCCAGAGGGCTCCCACAGCAAAGGCATCTAGCACTACCTGCAAGTATTTACCACAACCCTTTCCCAAGCTACTCACTTCTGTGAAGCTACTGCAAGCAGGCAGGACTAGGCTTGCCAGCTCCAGTCCTGTCCCATAACAGAATGGGGCAGGAAAATGAGTACAAGGCTGCGATCTCTGACACGCCATCCTTCGTGTTACTGGGGCCAGCCTAGACCCCAATTAACAGGGCAGGCTGACAGCAAAAGTGATTAACGAACAATCCTGAGAAATGACAAGTTATTTATTCAATAAATGCAAGTAAACATGCAGCTGCCAGAGAACCATTTATTTAAAAAATTACCCTGGTTTTAATTGTAAGCTCTTCCTAAGACAGTTGAAACCAACGTTGAGATCATTTGCTCACAACATTTACAGTTTGGATAGAGGAACATTCCCAACTAGTTTGCCATACCTGCCTTGTCCACTTGCCCAGACAACAACCCTAAGTCTCTGTTCTCTTTAATTTTTGTCTTGCTGCAAGAGAATAATACTCCATCCTTCTGGGAGGTTAAATGAGCCATCTGGCAACCCAGGCCAGAGTGCACTGTGGGCTGGTTTATGAAAAAAAAATTGCAGGTGGGAAAATAATGAGAAGTGGAGGAGATACAGCTCTCTTCTGCTTCATTCCGATTCTGAACTGTTTTCTGATGTGTGTAAGTTTTTGGCCAGGTCCACCACCTGATTATAAAGCTATGGATTTTGAACCTAAAAAAGATGGAACATTTATCAAGCATTATACATATCTTTTCCCCTGTTTTTCCCCTTAAACTCTTGGGGCAGCTTACTTGAGCATTAATTTATTGTGGGATTGATCTACTTGTGCTCCAGTTAGTAGGGCTTTTAAGAACTTTGTGCAGTGTTTATGTTAAGAGCTGTAGACCTTCGGATCAGAGCTGACTAGTTCCTAATGAACCTAGAGAGCAGGCAGGGCATGCATAGTGTTCAAATTTGGGTACTACTTTTGCTCAGGTACTTTAAAATCCTCTATTTAGGAGGCAAATTTAGGGTTGTGAATGTTACACATTTGCAGCCCTTTTTAGAGCAATATGGTACCCATAATCTGCTATAATTACTGAAAGGAAGATTACCAGTTTCAAAGCTGGATTTAAATAACGCAGTAACTAAATAAAGAAACTAATGCAGTACTAAACAAAGCAGTAACAGAACATTTACAATATAATAAAAGAAGAAAACACAACAGAAATTAATTCATCACAAGCTGGTAAACTTCTGGTACTGCCTAATCTACATGAACATGACAAAAAATTATTTTACCCTCCCTTACTTGGAAAAAGCTCAAAAAAATCTTCTGTTTCAAGAACTGCACCCACTTGCTATATAATGCTTGCGGTTTACAACCCTTACACTAAAGCCTTCATGAAACAGCCTCCTGATTTTCTATGTATCAAAAATATTTTAAAAACATTTAAAATACTGCAACTTGGAGGTAAACATCTTAAGCTAAAATAGTTTCAAGCCCTGTTTACTGAACAATGAAGAAGAGAGCAAATTTTCAAAGCTGCAGTCTGAAAATGTATCTGAGACAAAAAAAAGACCATATAACAGGAACAGAGGTCATGAAACTCATGGCTGCAACCAGGTTTATATCAAATTCAGATGGTTTTCAAATGATTGTTTCAAAAAGCCTGATGATATAGATATCTGTATCATCTTCAACTCAGATTTTCATGTACAATCATTCCACAAATTTTTCATAACTGAACCTAAACTGATCCAATAGTCAAGGGCAGAGAAAGAATGTACAATAAGAGCTGCTTGCTATTCATCAGCATGTAATGTTCTTTCCATATGCAAACTTAGAAACTAATATTCACTACAAGTTGTTGTACACTTACTATATTGAAACTGTTTCATAATAACCTATTATGTTTCCCCAAATACTTCCTGGGGATATAAAATTTAAAAATATTTCCCATTGGGAAAATTTCCCTTTTTTCCCCTGTTCCTTTTATTTCCCCTTTCTTCCTTTTTTTTTTTTTTAAATAAATCAAAGGAATAACAATTTCAAGTTACTTAACACATGATTAATTGTACCCCTTAATGTATAATGCTATTTTGAAAAATAACTTTAGAACATGCTTATTTTGAAAAGCCTTGTTTGTTTCTCTGATCTCAAGTTCAAGTATACTTGAACTCCAACGGTTTTTCTCCAAATCTCTCTCCTGCAAACAACTTGGGATTGGAAAGCAAAGCTGGTTTCTTTCATGCTCATCCATCACCACCAATAATAAAGATTTGAGATTAAATTATGCCCTTCCTCACTGATTCCAATAGTCTGGGATAAAAAGCTTTAGTTACAATTTCCTTTGCCTTGTTTTGTATATTTAAAGTACACTATGTCATACTTACAGAACCAAACTCATTTATTCCTAAGCAATCCAACTAAGTTCACTGAAGTCTTCTGTAATTCCCAGATCTAGTTCTGCCTTCTAACAGGCCTTTCAAATCTCTCTTCAAAGCATAGAATTGGACAGGCTAGTAACACTGAAGATGCATTTATTATTTTCAAATCAAATTATATTTTCTCTTACCTTTTCTTGTTACCTTGATGAACAAAATCAAAAATCGCACCACAGGGTGGAAAGATAAAGACTATTTCTATGTAAAAGTTCCCCCATACATTCCTTTGATACACTGCATTCTCTAAACAAAACAAAGCAACAGTCTAAGAACAGGCTCAAGCCATATGGTTTTCCTTGCAATTAGGATTTTAACTCTATCATGTGCCAGTACATTATGACACATGAGGTATCCTTTAAGATTATGTCAGTCAGCATAGATATCTACACATATAAGAGATTCAACTCTTAAGCCTTTATTCTGACACGTATCCTATATTTGTAAGCTATGAGCAAGGGAGTATTTTTCCCCACAAGTGGAATGTACATATAAAAACCCCTTCCTTATGAAATAATTATCTCCTTACTTCCTCTGTTCTTCATCACGTTTGTGGAAGGGAGAAAAAGAACCCAATCCAAAAGTATTCTATTTACCTGTTTTCCAAACACCTAAGTTTGGCTGAAACCTTTGAGAGAGAATGTATTAGAACTGACTGACTTCTCTTCAAATGTTCACTTGATTCAAGTTATTGGTGAACCTTGCAACACAACAGAGTTCCATAAATTGTTTGGTTTTTTAATAAGAGAAATATTTCCAAAAATACAGACAATGCCACACTGAAAGTTGAGGATAGAGCCTAACATCACTCACTGGTAAAGTACAATCAGGTAAGCATTGGTGCCCTCAACTTTTTAATACGGCCATCCTTTCAAGTGAGGAAAATCTGCTTATACAAGTTTCACTAGCATAAATGCAGAGTAACTCCACTAATTTAATTATCATTCCATTAGACAAGTTCTTCACTAACATCCTTGCATCAGAAAAAGTGTATCAAATAAAGTTTTAACGTAGTACTTCCACTTTGAACTCTTGTGTTTCCTCATTTTTTTTTTCCAAATACTTTAAAAAGCACATCAACATAGTCCTCTTCTATTTTATGATGATTCAGCTGAATTATGAGATACACAGTGTAAATTTGACTGCTATCCAGAAATATCTGACAGCAGTGAATTCTTCTAGATGTCACATTCTTGATTTTAGGAATATTTTCATTTCAATAAGTGTAAAAATATTTATGGAATGCAGGAACTAAAATCGTTTTCCAGATATAAACAAAGCTAAATGAAAAAAGACTGAAATATAATTTTTGAGTTACAAATACCAAAATGAAAAAAGTAAACAAGTTATGTAAGATTTGAATCATATCTTCTGTGTCAAAGGATGTGGAAGAAGTTAATAGGTTCAATTTCCCCTTGAATGTGAGACAGAAAAATATTTTACTATGATTTCCTAGCGATTACTTAATTCTAACAATTCAAAGAATGTTGGATTCCACTGCTGTGTTAACAATAAGATAAATGACAACCAATTATGTAAATGAAATCCTTTAGACAAAATTTCCTCACTACTTAAGAACTATGAAATCAAAAGACCCAGCCCAAGCAAGATACGTTCCTGTTGATTTTCTTAAAATATTTTTCTAGATAATTCTAGCCAAATGGCTTTCATTTCATGAATCAAACTAGCAATCTCGAGTATACTGGTACTTAAGAATCTGAAGTACGGTGGACTGAATTTCCAGAAGGGAAGAGCTCCACTAGGTTAAAGCACTTCATCTTCAAGTCTGCTCTAGGTCAAAAATTAAATTTGGCTTAGAGATTACTACGTCTTGTATAATTCCTCAGTCAGGTGTTTGTTCAAGAGTTCAAAATAAACTCAACTTCCCAGTTATTCAGTTAAGAATGGCTAAAACTGTTTTGCCATGAAAGCGTAAATGTATTTTAGAACAATTTTCACCCAGAGTGCTATATATCTATTTCACTAAATGATATAGCTAAAGCAGTTAAGACATGCTCTTCTTTTCTCAGAATAGTAGTCCTCAGTGAAGAGTATATTCCACTTTGGGAATTTACAACAAACAGTTGTCCTGACAGTTCCTCTTGGCACAGTATTGTTGTAACAGTCTTCCTGCTAAAAGGCCCTCCCCAGCTAGTTCTTTACACCTTTTCACTCATTACTGTACTTGCTTCTTGCAGATAGTCACTTATCAAATAGAATTGAGCACTGCACAGTGCCTTGGATGCTTTAGCCTTTTGTACTGCTGAGGGCCTTCCAACAACTCCACAGCCTGCTTTCCACTGGCAGCTCTGTAACCTAACTGCCTTAAGGAGGATCAACCAACAGCACGTTTGAACAGGCCCTGGTTAAACCCATATAGTTACTATGGGAAGAGTATTATAGGCAGACAGTTTTCACCATTAGAGATGATGTATGCCATCAGTGATAAGCAGGGATCATATAGGTACCATTTAAAGCAAACGATATCTGCAATCACTATGAAAAATATAAAGTTGTCTTGCAGATAAAAAGAGATTCTTTCCCACAGCTGATGTTTTGAGAAGAGTGTTACTATATACAAAACTACACACACCACAGATTTATATAAAAGTGTTAATAACTCAGGGTCACGTGAAGAACTGACTTCATTCATCCTGCATACTTTTTTTTCCTTACAGGACACCTTCTACCATTGTAATCATTGAGCTGCTCTGAGGATTTGTCTCTAAAACTCAGCCTGTCACATTCTTAATTCTGTAGCTTTTACATCTTTCTGTTAAGGTAGGGAGAACAGCACTAGCAGCCTGAAGAATGTCTTTGTAAATGTACTACCTCCTTATTTCTCATTTACATTTAAAACAAACCAGCCAATTCTAAAACTAATCTGTACCACAACTATATTAACTCACTATTCAGCATAAACAGCTACGGTAGCTGCCATAGACATAGGCTGTAGTTATATGATTCGCTAGGCAAATGATTTAAAGAAGGAAAAGTTTCCTTGTGACAAAGGCTTGAGTCATGCTTTATGTGAAGAGATGAGGCTTGACTCACTCTATGTCTTGAGAAAAATCAGCAACAAACTTACAAAGTATAAAAGCAAAAAGTACCTTTTATACCTTCCAGTGTTCTGGTGAATTAACATCATGGTGAACTTGCTATTTTCCTTATTCTGGCTACAAGAAATATCCAAGTTATCATCAATATTTGTGATTCCTCTGTTTCTGTTGCTAAACTCAACAATACGTTTCCACACTTGCTTGGATTTCACTGTGTAAAAGACATTGTCCACCAGCTCCCCAGCCTTATTACTGCATCTCATCTGTCATGCACTCACCACTAAAGAGCTCAGAACTATGGCCAACATGGACCAACCCTTAACAAATATCTCACTTGGTGCCAAAGTTTAGGCCCCCTCCACTTCCCCTTTACCAGATTAAATCAAGTCGAACTCCCACATGGAGCACAAAGTGGTGGGGCTGGGCTCACACCTCAGAGTTACTCCGTAACATTTTTAGGAGAAACTCATAGAATAGACTCATCGAATCGTCTAGGTTGGAAGGGACCTTTAAGATCATTGAGTCCAACCATCCACCTAACACTGCCAAAACCACCACTAAACCATGTCCCCTAAGCATCACATCTACCCATCTTTTAAATCCACCGCTTCCCTGGGCAGCCTGTTCTAATGCTTGATAACCCTTTTGGTGAAGAAGTTTTTCACCACTTCTGAAATCAATTTCTATTAAGTCGACCCCACCACAAGACACAAACTCTCTCTGAGCGCTTACAAGCGCGCTGTACCGGCGCCCTCACCCAACCCGCGGTACGGACAGGGCCAGGGGCACGGGCAGGCCCTGCCGCAGCCCCACAGGGCCTCGATCCCGCCACCCCGCGCACCCGGCCGGGCCCTACCGCCGCCTCAAGCGAGGGAGCGGCACCCAGCCCAGGACCCACACCAGCCATTCCCTCCACACCGACACGGCGAAAGTCTTCAGCCCCTCGCCGAAGCCTCTGCCAGACACCCCAGACCTGCCCACCCGCTCCCGCAACCCCACACAGCGACCGGCAGCCCACCGCGCAGGCGCCTCTCCCCTCCTCTCCCCTCCTTGGGCCGGCGCGGGCGGGGCCGCCACGCGCAGGCGCGGCGCAGGCGCACAACCCATAAGAGCCGCCGCCACCGCCCCGCGCGCCGTCGGGCTCCGCCTCTTTCTTTTCTTTTCCGTCGCCAAGATGGCGGAGTACGACCTGACCACTAAGATCGCGCACTTCTTGGACCGGCACTTGGTCTTCCCGCTGCTGGAGTTCCTCTCCGTCAAGGAGGTACGTGGTTATTCCAGAGGTGGGAGAGCCGGCCCTGCGGCTGGGGGAGCGGGGAAGCGGCAGGTGGTGCCACCAGCTGCCGGCGCCTCTCGTGGGCCTGGGCGCGCCTTGTCCGTCGCCGGCTCTTTCCTCAGGCTGCGCGGCCTGGGCCCGGCCCGTGAGGCGACTCGGAGCTCACTTCCTGAGGGAGGAGCTCGGGGCTTCTGCGCCGTGGGGGGAGAGCGTGAGGGAGAGACGTGTGAGCCCTTCCCCGTGAGGGAGGGAGAGCAGGGCCACGGACCGGGAGGAGGGCTGGGGCAGCCGCTTGCGAGGCAGAGGGGACCTGCTCTTTCCCCTTCCTTTTACGCTCCTTAGCGTAGTTTCTTTCCTTGACCCTTATTCGGGAGAGAGAAAACTAAAAGCTCTCCCTCGCAGCCCCGGTTCGTTTTCTGTCCGCATTCCGACAGCGTGAGACAGCCCGCGTTAGCCCTGCGCCTCGTTCCGCCGCTGTCCCGCGTGTTGCCCCGCCGCCGTGGAGCTGCCGGGCGGTGTGTGGGCTTGCATCAGTGTAGATAGCGTGGTTAATCAACTTTAATTTTAAACCGTTGTCATCACGAATTCCTGTTTAAACCCAGTGTAAGTCCATTTTAGTGCTGTCCATTGTTGGTCTTTTTATATATATTTTTACTCTCATTACTGTAAAGAACACAGTAATGGTGGAAATACTTTTGAGTAAGCTCTTATCAATCTAAAGTATCTGACGCGCTCATCTGATCTATTTTAAAATTGAACCAAAATGTGTAAAATTACATAAGCCTTGAATTCAAAATAAATATTATCTTAGACTTCAGAAATAACCAATTAGGCTTGCAGACATTGAGACAACTTGACCTAACCAGTTTTCCTGTCTAGTGCATGGACTTTGCTTGACGTCTGTCATCTTGGGGGCATTTTTAGTATTTTAGCATTTGTAAATCAGCTCAAGTTAATTAAACAGAGTTATTTTTGTAGTGTTAATCTTGAACAACACGGTGTTCAGAGCTGAATTAAAATTTTGCAGGTTCTGTATCTGAGAGGTCCATAAATGTGGTATGGTGAATTATAATACAGCCTTCATGCAAATGTATTTTTGAGGTGTATCGTAGTTTAGGCCCTCACCTACATCTTGAAGACCTAACAGCAGTTAACTCATGGCTAAATTATGGGGTAGGAGCTTTAAAAAATAATTTGACAAGTTTAAAAGAACTATCCAATTACACAAGGTAAACTAAATTTGCTCTTATGCTATAGACCTAACAACATATTTTAGATTAATCTATGCTACAATTAAATTATAAGTTTGATCTTGAGTATCTCTTCTGAGAGCCGCTTTAAATTATTTGAGTAGTCTGCACTGTTCAGGATGTTGTTTTGTGGAAAGTATTTGCTACTTTGAAAGAGAAATCTGACCAAGGTTATAATATTTTTTCAAATATATGTGTGTGTATATATAGTTTTCAGAGATTTTCCATGTTGGATTTTTTTTCCTATTAATTGTATAGGAATTACTATTCATGTTAAAGGAATAGTAATCTAAAATGTTACTTGTCTTGTAACTAGTCTTTGAAGTTCCTGCATTCATAAATATCAGGAAGCTGCTGGTATCTTGCCAAGACCGGAAATGTAGATAGGCTGTATAGTAAGCACACTAAATGACAGAGCTGTGAGGTCTTGCAAAGCTGTGAGATTTGATATTTAAAATGACTTAATTGGACAAAAATCCATAAACAAACAGTGCCATAAAGGTAACTACATAATATGGATTGGAGACTGTTTAATTGTATTGAAAGAAATCTGTTAATAATTCCTGTTTCAGATCTACAATGAAAAAGAGCTACTCCAAGGAAAGCTGGATCTCCTTAGTGATACCAACATGGTGGATTTTGCTATGGATGTGTACAAAAATCTTTATTCTGATGAAATTCCACATGGTAAGCTGCTTATTTGGAAGTAAAATTTGATTTACAACCTTTCTGTCTAAAATAATAAAGAGCTAGTGGTAATTTGCTTGTTGCACTCAAACTAGAATACTGTTTAGCTTTGGCCTTAACAAAAGGATGTGCAATACCGAAACAAGTAGAATCCCCTGATCCTGGGAAGTTTCAGTTTGTTGGTCTATCAGAAGCTTAGTCTTTGAGTGACATCTGAAGTATTTCAATGCTGATTTGGTCACTTCAAGCACTTTAAAGGTATGGCCTAATAGAGTTGCACTTATTTTTCATCTGTCTAATTAAACACTACTGCAGAATGATTTGGGGTAATTAAACTTTTTTTTTTCAAGCATCCAGTATATTAAAGCTAGATTTCCATTGTAAGTAATTCCATTAATCCATCTGTTCATGGCTGATTTTTAGACTTTGAGGAGATACAGGTGTTTTTAAAAATGCATGGTTTCCTCACTTCTGTCAACATATAAACTGACGTTTCTCTAGGAGAAAATGAATGATAATTAATATTACCATAATGAATATGAAATTGAATCTCTTACTGTCTCCTCCTCCATGATTTTGGAAACTTTCCTGTTTACTTCTTAAATTTATATCTTCCTGAGGAGCGTTTGAGGAGGGGGAGAAAATGAGAATATCTTCCTTTCTCTAGTATCTATCCTTCATGGTTTTTTGATTTTGGGGTTTTTTCTATTGTTTCTTTTTTTCTCGATTGGTTTTTTGTTTGTTCGTCTCGGATTTGTTGTGTTTGGTTTTTGGTTTTATTTTTTCCTTTCTGACCCCAGTCTTTGAATATACACTTTCTTCCTATTTCTTCATCTTTTCTCATTTTGTGGAAGTCCTCGTGTTTTTTCTAAACCAGTGGGACTACAGTCTGTCTTGCTTGCAGCTTAGGAGGAAGAGAGTCAGGTGCTTTTGCATAGTTGGGTACAAGATCCAACTGTTCTTCTGCCTCTGGGTCTTAGTCTTTCCAGGCTCTTTAAATGGCAGAGTTGGCTGTTAGCCTCTCTGGAAATATATGAAGAGAACTAAGAGACTTATGGATGTTGGATTCAACGTTTTGAACAAATCTGATATGCTAGCATTAGATGTTGTTTTTTATGCGTGTATAAGCAAAGATGTGTGGGACTAATAATAAATAATGATAACCACAGGTTTTCCCTTTTGTAATCTAAGAAACTTCACCTTTAGGTTACTTATCAGTTCTACTGATTAAAAAAAGTCAGACCGTCTCAGGGCTGTAAAAATCTCAAGCTGAATAGGTTTTCCTCTTTCTTTTATTGCTCCAGCCTTTCTGAAATGTTAAAGAAGAATATTACTGTATCAGTAGTAAGTAAGTAGTAAAATGCTTAAGTAGTAAACACCACAAGAAATAGCTATCCTAGGATACTTTCTGTCTGTAAGATTTTTATGTCATCAGTTTGGCAGGATTTTTTTTGTATGTGATGATTTACTGTTGTTTGATCTGTGGCTTTTATTCCACAATATAAAATTACTTAAGCCAAGGTAATACTTTCACGGGGAGTCAGTTGTTCAGTGTGCTTGCTTGTACAGCTTTCTACGAGAAGGTCTGAACTTACTCTGAGATTTCTGGTATGGGTCATCTTCATGCATCAACACTTATCAGAATGTATGTACAGACAGGTTATTTTTATTCATGGAATTGCTGTTTTCACTAAAATTTTACACAGATTTTTTTTTTTGTTAAGACCTCACTGTTTTAAGTACTCAAAGCTAAGTTCACTTACACTATTATACTTAGAGATGTCTCTGCGCAATTTATAGTTGCTTTTTGTCTTGTCTTCCATGAGATCAACTTACAATTACACAGCCAGGAGATGTCACGGGAAAACATTTTCATACTCTTAGTAAGTCAGCTAAGTGGTTTTTCTTTCATCTGTTTTCCCCTTCGTCTTTTATAATCTCGAGGTTCGTCTGAAGTTGGAGATAATTTCTCCTTGTTGGAACACTTCCTATCAGGCAAGTCATTCTTAGATTTAGGCTGGGTCACCATTATGGTGTTATCCACTTTGGACCTTCTTTACAAATATATATGTAGTTAAATCACAAAAGAAATGTCTAATAGGTTCGCTGTGGCATTGAGTGCCCTGGTGTGTGGCTCACTTTGATGGCTTCCTGCATGCTGTTCTCTCCTGGGATTTGGTCTTGGTTTCTCTGATCCCATATGTTTCTGGCTCATATAGCTGGTCTCAGGGTGCCACTGTTTTTTCTTTAGCTTTTTTTAAGCACGTAGGCTTTTCTAAATTTTATTTAAATGTTCTATTTTATTGCACTGGTAGCACACGGTGAGGAAGTTTGGGTCTGTAAAATAATCACCCTAAAGCTGTTAGTTCTGTTTCCTATTTCATAAAAGGTTTAATGTTCTAATTAAACATGCACAATTTTCCAAATCTTAATTTTACATATTGAGCTGCTTTAAATTCTTCCAATTCTGTCAATTTTCAGTCAAGTGTTCTAAAAATATGTTTTCAGAACTTGGTCAGTTAGAGGAAAATGAATTTTATTGGTATCACAGCACTTTTTGCTTTTTTTCCAAATTTAGTTGGAATAAGTGAACTTGCTTAAAAGGTTGTTTCTGCCTTAGTGGAAGCCTGAAGATACCTTGTCTAATATAGACTGCTTCACCTGTACCTGCTTTTCTTGATTAGAATTCCACACAGGAGAAAAGGAACCAAATGTTAGAAGCTTTTTATTAAGTTAATAATTTGTTAGGTACCTCTGGTTTTGTGATTTGACTGAGAGGACAAGTGAGGTAGGAATTGGGAAGATGTGTTCAAATGCACTGTCAGCACCATGTAATTACGGGTTGCTTTCTGTAAAAACTTAAGGTATTACATTAAAATCTTTTTTGTTTGTGTGTTTAGCTTTGCGTGAGAAGAGAACAACTGTTGTTGCACAGCTGAAGCAGCTTCAAGCTGAAACTGAACCTATTGTCAAGATGTTTGAGGATCCAGAAACTACAAGGCAAATGCAGTCCACTAGGTAATTTCTAACATAATTTCTCAGGACGGCTTGTTGGTATGTCTTAGGTGTGTTGATGATAGGAATGCTCTCCATGTAGCAACTGCAAAGAAAGACATTTTTATTTCCAGCCAGTATTTAAGGAATGTTTGTGGTCAGGTAATTGAAATCGGTGGACACAATTTACGCTTCTTCAGTGCTTTTACCTGCTGTGCATAAGGCATCTCTGTTCTTAATGTTCATGAATCAACTTGAGACAAGTGACAATCATCATCCAGTGTAGTCAAATCACAGCTGAGATTGGCTTGGGGGGGGGAAGCTTTTTTGTTTGTTTTTAAGGCGGTTGGTTTGGGGGTTTTTGAGGGGAAATGTGGACTGAAACAATTCAGATCCTGTTTCCTAGGATACCATTTGCCCTCTCTCCCTCTTCTACCTTCCACAGAGGATTATGGAGTGCTGTCTTTCTTATTCTGAGAGGCCTGGTGGATAAGCATTTTTCCAGCCTTATAGCACACTTCTTTCAGGAGTACTGTGCTTCCCGCCTTACCCACCCACCCCCCCAA